>CM051269.1:45845353-46120353 GCA_027921565.1 Artemia sinica
CGTTCTCATCGAAAAGTATGCTACCTACCTTCCTATCAAGAAGACAAGGCCTGATATTAGCCGCTGGAACCTGTGCTCGATTAAATGTGTATTGACACAATTTTTTGTAGCTGATGAATATTATCTTTATAACTTTGATAATCTGTGTGTTTCTGACACGAGACTAAATGGACATAACATCTTGACCCTTGAATTCTCGGCTGGGAAGGCGGTCTCTTTTTTAACTCAGGACTATTAGATGGATCTGGCCGGGCAGGAGTAGGTATCCTGTTGTCCCATAATGCAATCACTGGGCTCATCGAATATGAGCCTGTGTCTGAGACAATCGTACGGCTAAGAATTAAAGGTCGCGCGAACAATCTGACTATCCTTAGCGTTTACGCCCCAATAAGAAATGCCACTGAACAGCAAAAAGATCAGTTTTTCAGTAACCTGCAGACAGTCATTGGTAAGATTCCCCGGAAAGATATCCTCCTAATTAGAGGTGACTTCAATGCCAGAATTGGCAGAAAGCTGAATAACTTGGAACGGGCGATCGGCAAGCACGGCCTCTGAGACCGGTGCAGAAATGGAAACAGGCTTCTGCTGTTTGCAATGCAGAACAATGTCGCTGTGGCTAACACCTGGTTTAGGCACAAGTCGTGTCATACGTATACACGGAAATCTCGTGATGGAAGAGGAAAGGCCCAAATAGATTATCTCCTTGTATTCCGATGATGGAAATCCATGGTGTTGGAGTCACAAAATGGATCTGACCACTTCTTGCTGAAGACAAGGCTAAAGTACAGACTTAGCTCAAGGAAGACTACTATGTCGAACCAGAAAATAGACGTGTCGAAGCTGAAAGTAGATGAGCACCGAGGAGCGTTTGTCCTTGAACTCTCAAACCGATTCGTTGTCCTTTAATATAACACGTAGGAGGCGACCCCGACTGATCAGTGCCCCAACTGCCCCAAGATAAAGATTGAAAAGAAATGGAGCAAACTCAAGGACCACATCAATGAAGCTGCCTGAAACATACTTGGGTTTGTGAAGCGTAAAACCAAGAAATAGATCTCAGAAAAGACACTCAAACTCTGCCAAGAAAAAAGAAATGACCAACAAGAAATCCCCCACATAGAAAATGCTACGCCAAGAATGTCATAAATCGGGAAGAGCTGACAAAAAAGCCTACTGGTTTAATATTCCCAGTGACGTGGAAAGAGCCGCATAACGGAACGATACACGAAAACTATCAGATACTTGGAGAATGCACTGGGAAGAAGAAGAAAACTACCATCCTCTCGCTTAAGGTGAAGGTTAGGAAAATACTCACAAGCAGCGAGGAGCATATCGAAAAATGGCGTGCTCACTTCCAAGAGCTATCAAGACCAGAAGACAATAGTAGTCGAAAGCAACCACTTATTGCACCGCAGAACCCCCCACACGACCAGGCTTATTAAATGTATGTACGGAACCAACCTCCAGGGATGAATTAATTAAGGCGATCCAAGTTTTGAAAAACCATAAAAGCGCAGGAATAGCTGGGATTCCTGCCGAGCTACTGAAAGCTCTCCCTGAGGTGGTGATGGATAAACTTCATAGCGTGATAACTGAAGGCTGGGACAATGAATACATCCCAGATGACTGGATGACCTCAATAATTCTCCCTATCTTCAAAAAAGGAGACCTAATGGACTGCAAAAACTACCAAGGTATATCCCCTATCCCCATTGCTGCCAAGCTGTTCGCAGTCATACCTTTAAATAGATTCAGAGACACCAGAAACAGATGGTCGGGACTCAACCAAGCAGGATTCAGGCCGGACATGGGTTACTGTGACCAGATTTTTAGCCTGTGACAACTCCTTTAACACCGGTTTAAACACCAGCAGGAAACAATCCAAATCTTCATTGAGTTCATTAACGTGTTTGATTCGGTCCATCGTGATGCAATATGGGAAGCAATGAGAGAGGACGGTGTGCCTGAGAAGATCATCAATCTGCTCAAGGCATACTATGCTGGAACAAAGACCCGGGTAAAAGTCGATGGCGATCTTTCAGATCTGGTCCTGATCGAGGAAGGTGTACGTCAAGGCTGTGTCCTTTCACCATCTTTGTTCAACCTTGTCATCGATTGGATCCTCAGGGTCCTGGACAAGTATAAAGGCGTTGCAGTGAGCCCGTCCTTCTCCGTCACAGATCTTGACTATGCTGACGATGTGGACATGCTTGCTGAACCTGTTTCAGAAGCCCAGACTATGATAAAGGACATGGCATTCAAGGAACTCTCGACTGGTCTCCAAATAAGCCTACCAAAAATAAAATCCATACGAACAGATGGGATGAGTGAAACCCCTGTTGCCCTAAATGGTAATCAGATAGAGGACGTCCAGTCGTTATAATACCTCGGATTGATGGTAAATCTTGCCGGCAAATCTTCAGAAGAAATCCAGAGCCGCATATCGTCAGACTGGAGTGTCTTCCTTCAACTACGGAAGCATGGAAGCAGAGAAAAATATCGCCACGCACAAAGCTCCGAGTTTATGAAGCTCTGTCTCTCTGTGTTATTTTCTCTCTGTCCTCCTCTATAGATGTGAAACATGGTCACTTAAAGTAACCGAAGCGTTGAACTTGAATATATTCAACCACAAATGCCTGTGATATGTCCTGGGTATCCGCCTCTCAGATAGAATCTCGAATGAAGAAGTAAGGAGAAGATGTAGGGATCGCCCACTTGTCTCTGACATTTTTAAGCACAGGAGACTGAGATGGTTTGGCCTCACAATGCGCAGACCAGATGACCATATAAGCATAATATGTCTCAAATGTTTACCGCTACCGGCATGGAAAAAGAGGGCAGGAGGCCTAAAGAAGACGTGGCTAGCAACAGTTAAGTCTGATCTGGAGCCAATCGGAGGATTCCGAAAATACGGCCGTCGCTGGGATCGCCAGTGGCTTGAAATGGTGGAGCCTGCCCCTCTCGAGCGAAACCTATGGAAGGAGACATGTCGTCATCTGCTGGGCGCCACGATGATTCTGGATACGGGTTGAACGTGCAACAAGTACAAGTAAGCACAAGGTTGTTATTATACTGCTGTCATAAAAAAGAAAGGAGTTTCGCCAAAAAGCTGTGTTGCGGCTCAATTTTATTTATAGCCGTTAGCGAATGTTTCTGTTTTATATTCTATACTTTCAGCTGTGATTTTTTGTCTAACGCTTGTCGCCAGTTTCTATCGAGTATAACTCAAGCGAATTTATTTCAATCGGCCTTGTCTTCTCACTTTTTAGTTCTCGAAAACGTCATCTTTTCTCCAGGCTACTTCTAAATGTTCAGAAAACGACAAGATAGAGGAGTTGTTAAATGATTTTAACCCCTTGACCAACCAGTTGACTGAGTGGTTAAGGAGATTGACGTATTTTGTTGAACTTTAAAACCATGTAGGTCAAAATAGACATTTCGTTGCTACAGCCGTTCGGACCTTGTCGCACCCAAAGAACCTTAATAGCTACCGAAGATCAACGAGTCGCATCTTTTTCGCATAACTTATGAAAATGCCGAAGTGAAAATGAATCTCTATGATTGGTTCTTTACTTTTCGAATAAGATAGGTAGCGGTATTGAGAATCGATATAAAATTTCGCTCTGTTGACATTCTAATGACGATTTTTTTATGCCATATCTTCGAATTGAACTAGTATTAAACTTAATTTATTGGTAGAGTTAATGACAAAGATGGAAATACTTGCCGAACTCATGCTGGTAATAGACCGCGAGACAGCGGAACAAAGAAGGACGAATTTCAGATTTTTTGGTACTTTTTTCACAGGCTTTGAAAATTCATAGTGGCAACCCTGTATATTAGCTAGTTTTCTAGAGGGACACTAAAAGTGTCCATTTTTGGCTGATTTGGACACTTTTGTCCTTAAAAGTTTTGGTAACCCTGATTATTACTCATTGGATTTTCAATATTACTGTTTCGGGGCTATTTGATCAAATTCATTTGACTTTTATTTATGGTAAAGGTTATGTTTTGTCGTGGATTGCTTACGCAGATGATTTACTCCTTTTGAGTCGATCACTCCAGTCACTTCAACAAAATGTAGATTTTTTAGCAAATATTTTTAGTGGGCATGGACTTCGTTTTCGCCCTGAAAAGTGCCAGTTTTTAATTCTTGGTCCTGAGACTAATGATATTGTTAATTCAGAAATTTTTTTTTGTATTTATGATAGTATTTTAAAACCTTTGGAATCTTTTTTATATCTAGGTGTGCCTTATGGACCAACTTTAGCTCTATGCCGTGTTTCTATTTCTAAAGTAGTTAAAAGTAGAATCGCGTCTAGTTTCGAGGCAGTAATTTGTCTTCGCGATCTTCATTCTCGAAAATCACTGTCTTGGGAATATAATACTGTCGCTTTGCCCCAGATTTTACTTTTTTCATCGCTTCTACCGTTTTTTTAGAATTAGTAATATTGCACATGTAAAAACAACCTTTTTTAATATTGCTAAGTTCCTTTGCCACTTTTCTAAATCTGAATCAAGTACTTTTTAAATAAATACATATAAAATAAAAAACCCTGTTGATGTTTTGGAGAAAAAGCAAAATAAATTTTTATCTAAATTACCTTTTTTTTCTCATAATTTATGTAAAGATGCGCATGAAGCTTAATTCTTTTTTTTTTATTAATTATTGAATAAAGTGTTAATTTGTGTGGTAAGTTTGATTGAAGGCCTTTGTGTACTTGTTGTTATATGGTTTAAAAGAATTTTATGTTGTTATAGGGTTATATGGTTAAGAATTTTTTTTATTTATTAATTATTGAATGAAGTGTTAATTGTGTGATAAGTATGATTAAAGGCTGCTGCGTTCTTGTTGTTATATGGTTTAAAAGAATTTTATCACCTATTAGCGGTTATTTTAAATTTTACTCTTCGCATTCGGAAGAAATAAAAAGTTTGAATTTAATTGAATTGAAAGGCAAAAAATCTGTGGAGTAATATATTTGTAACTGATAAATTAGTTTATTATCATCAGGGTTAAGGTGTTATACCACAACTTCACAGCAGAGCAATATGCTGAATAATAGTACACTGTTATCTATTTTTATAAATAAAGAATTAATTTAGATGTCACTAGAAACATTGTCACAATTAGAAGTTTAGAGTTTTAAAAAGCATACCATTTTCCACTTAGAAAATATCTTTTCGTATAACTGAGGTAAGCCTATAAACACAAAAGTGAAACATAAATATTTGCACAAGCCTCAGTGCAACCCTGCGCAACATCTGCAACCCTGAAAACTATATACGTCTTGAACAGTCTTGATAAGTATAAACAACATCATATTGAATATTTGATGTATAATGATATTCGTTGTTGAGAGATCCATTAATTCAAGAATTTTTTTTTCTCTGTAATTGTATTTTTATATTTCTTTGTTCTTCATTTTCGTTTATCATAACTTCAGACATTTTTTTATGCTGCATCCGTCATAGATACAAAAAACGACAAGGTCCCTCCTATGGAGGGGGGGTGGAGATTGATGAAATTTATTTTCCTGAAATGTACTTACAAATATTACGTGACTCTTATGATTTTCTTTTTCTGTCATATGTTTTCTGTCAAATATTATTATTAATTTAAAACTTTATGCTAAAGGGAAGAATCATTACTTGTTGGGTTAAAGCTTCACTTTTCAATTATGTCCATGGATAGTAAATAGTACGACAATGTTGTCAAAATAGTTTAGATAGAATTACTTTTTTTAATAGTTTCTTCTGTTAATATTTGTTACTGAAATTATAAGTGAAATTGAATTACTTTTGGAGAACAAAGGACAGAAACATTTATAGACATCGAAATTGAAGAACTTATCAGAAAGTAAATTTACAGAAAAAGAAAAAGAAAAAAAAACAAAAAAAAAAACAAACTATACAAGTCAGAAGTTTGAGAAAATTTGTTCAGAGTCTTAATTTTGAAAAAAAAAAATCGTGTGAGTACATTATATTTATGAATACATTTCAAGAGCATACATAAGTCGTATGTGCCAAAGTAGTGGTTTTATCGTTTTTAGTGTCTATGATGCAGGCAAAATTAAACAACAACATATGACAGAAAAGGAAAATCATAAGATTCACGTCATATTTGTAAGTACATTTCAGGAAAATCACTTTCATCAATCCCCCCCCCCCCCTAGGAGTGTCCTCGTCGTTTTAGTATCTATGAGTATTTTTTAGTATTTTTGTTTAATTGGTTTGTTTAATTGGTTTGTTTAATTGGTTTATTTTAGTGTTTTTGTTTAATTGGTTTGTTTAATTGGATTGGTTTGTTTGTTTTTTTGTTTTTTTTAGGCCAGAATATCCCTGGATACCAATTTTCCCGAAAAAACATGGAGCCGTTTACGAGAAAAAATTCATGGATAAATAAATACATAAATATATACAGAATTAGTGTTTGTTTAGATAAATAGTATTTATATAAGATATTAAGTAGCTATACTGCCCTTTGTAGTAATTTCTGTTCGTTTTCATCAAACATTCAAATTCACATCAAACATTCGTTTACATCAAACATTCAATTTGATGTTGTTTATACTTATCAAGACTGTTCAAGACGTATATAGTTTTCAGGGTTGCAGATGTTGCGCAGGGTTGCACTGAGACTTGTGCAAATATTTATATTTCACTTTTGTGTTTATAGGCTTACCTCAGCTATACGAAAAGATATTTTCTAAGTGGAAAATGGTATGCTTTTTAAAACTCTAAACTTCTAATTGTGACAATGTTTCTAGTGACATCTAAATTAATTCTTTATTTATAAAAATAGATAACAGTGTACTATTATTCAGCATATTGCTCTGCTGTGAAGTTGTGGTATAACAACTTAACCCTGATGATAATAAACTAATTTATCAGTTACAAATATATTACTCCACAGATTTTTTTGCCTTTCAATTCAGTGAATTCAAACTTTTTATTTCTTCCGAATGCGAAGAGTAAAATTTAAAATAACCGCTAATAGGCGATAAAATTCTTTTAAACCAAATAACAACAAGAACGCAACAGCCTTTAATCAAACTTACCACACAATTAACACTTCATTCAATAATTAATAAATAAAAAAATTCTTAACCATATAACCCTATAACAACATAAAATTCTTTTAAACCATATAACAACAAGTACACAAAGGCCTTCAATCAAACTTACCACACAAATTAACACTTTATTCAATAATTAATAAAAAAAAAAGAATTAAGCTTCATGCGCATCTTTACATAAATTAAGAGAAAAAAAAGGTAATTTAGATAAAAATTTATTTTGCTTTTTCTCCAAAACATCAACAGGGTTTTTTATTTTATATGTATTCATTAAAAAAGTACTTGATTCAGATTTAGAAAAGTGGCAAAGGAACTTAGCAATATTAAAAAAGGTTGTTTTTACATGTGCAATATTACTAATTCTAAAAAAACGGGAGAAGCGATGAAAAAAGTAAAATCTGGGGCAAAGCGACAGTATTATATTCCCAAGACAGTGATTTTCGAGAATGAAGATCGCGAAGACAAATTACTGCCTCAAAACTAGACGCGATTCTACTTTTAACTACTTTAGAAATAGAAACACGGCATAGAGCTAAAGTTGGTCCATAAGGCACACCTAGATATAAAAAGATTCCAAAGGTTTTAAAATACTATCATAAATACAAAAAGAAATTTCTGAATTAACAATATCATTAGCCTCAGGACCAAGAATTAAAAACTAACACTTTTCAGGGCGAAAACGAAGTCCATGCCCACTAAAAACATTTGCTAAAAAATCTACATTTTGTTGAAGTGACTGGAGTGATCGACTCAAAAGGAGTAAATCATCTGCGTAAGCAATCCACGACAGAACATAACCTTTACCATAAATAAAAGTCAAATGAATTTGATCAAATAGCCCCGAAACAGTAATATTGAAAATCCAAGGAGTAATAATGCTTCCTTGCATCAGCCCCCTACATAACTTAACTATATAATCACTAAACTGATTTTTCCACGTAATACGAATACGAGAAGAGCCATACAACTTTTTTTTAAAGTAAAATGTCTGTTTCTGTTGAAGATGTAACAGCAGCAATTAAAGCTCTAAAAAGTAAGCATTCTTTTGATCATGGTGTTATTAATTCAAACCATATAAAATGGGCATCCTTCAAAGCAATCCTTCTTCTCGCTACTCTCTTTACTACTATTCTTTCATTCTAGAGTTCTCCCAACTAGCTTTTCTCGTGCTACCACTTTACCCGTTTCAAAAAAAGGGGGGAATACGAATCGATGTTCTGATTACAGGCCGATTACAGTTTCGTGCCAGATTGGCAAAGTTTTTGAGTTAGTTTTATTAAAGTATCTGGAGTCTTGTAACCAAGGCCTGAATCAAATTGGGCTGAATCAAGCATGGATGTTGCTCATACCCTCCTTTCAAGAATAATATCCTTTTAGTCTTGATCAGGCTATTTGATCAAATTCAGTTGACTTTTATTTATGGTAAAGGTTATGTTCTGTCGTGGATTGCTTGCGCAGATTATGTAATCCTTTTGAGTCGATCACTCCAGTCACTTCAACAAACTGTAGATTTTTTAGCAAATGTTTTTAGTGAGCATGGAATTCGTTTTCACCCTGAAAAGTGTCAGTTTTTAATTCATGGTCCTAAGGCTAATGATCTCGTTAATTCAGAAATTGCTGTTCATATTTATGATAGTATTTTAAAACCTTCAGGGTCTTTTTTATAACTTGGTGTGCCTTATGGAACAACTTTAGCTCTATGCCGCGCTTCTATTTCTAAAGCTGTTAAAAGAAGAATAGCATCTAGTTTCGAGTGTTTGATAAAAACAACTCGATACGTGAATAAGGCCTACAGGTTTGAACGTAACCAGGTATATAATGCCTTTAGGAAGTTCTAAAAACCGAAAATTTGTACTATCAATTGTGACAACACTTCTACGGGCAGCTAAAGCAAAAGCGATTGCTAAATTGTCTGAAGTCATCAAAATCCAAAAACGTGTCAAAAATGAAAATGAAGAGCAAAGACACACGTGGCGGCCACTTGCTAAAAATTAAAATGAAGAGCAAAGACACACACGGTTAGAAGACATGCGACACCCAGCATGTGAGCAATTCAAAAATGGAAATGAAGAACAACCTGACAACAAGAATCAAAACGTGACAAAAATAAAAATAATAGCGAGGATGATTGGGTTTGGGATTTGGACATGGATATGGTCATCAACGCCTGCCATACCTTTGATAAGAAAAACAACACAAAGGTTCACTGATATATATTTCATAATGACAAAAGACAAGCGGAGGTCAAAGGAACCAATCAAATTGAAAATAATGAACAATTAAATGAAACAAAGGTCCGGCGATAAAAGACAAGAACCCATTTGGACGTCATGTCATCCAGAAAAGGCTCAAATTGTCTGCGTAGAAGACAAGCATCCATATATAGAAGACTAGCGGGGCTCAGCGCTATATATATATATATATATATATATATATATATATATATATATATATATATATATATATATATATATATATATATATATATATAATATATATATATATATATATATATATATATATATATTATATATATATATATATATATATATATATATATATATATATATATATATATATTGTCACTTGTATTCTAACCGCAGACAATGTGAACCTCTTCTTGATATCATGACGTCACCACAGGTTCAATACAACCACCCTGGGAAAACTACAAATACTTTCTTGAAGTTATGACCTATTTAGACCTTTTTTGTGACCAGAACTGTGAATGTGCGAGTTTTAAGAAATAGAAACTTAGTAGCTAATTTCAAAGTCTGGCCTCGGCATGACTATGCGGCAGGCTTGTATATATTGACTATCAGTGTCACTTATCTTCAAACCACAAAAATTGTAAGCCTCTTCTTGATGTCATGGCATCACCATAGGCTCGATACAACCAACCTGGGGAAAATTCAAATTTTTCCTATAAAATATGACCTTTTTAGATCGTTTTAGTGGCCGGAAATGTTAATATACCAGTTAAAAAAAATTAACTATGTAGCCGATTTCAGAGCCGGGCTCCAGCACTCAGAATGGGGTAGGCTTGTATATATTGATTCTCGTTTTAAGTAGCAACCTCGAACTAAGTCACCTTTGTCTGCCACTCTTTCCTCAGGAAATGGAGGGCTCCCACGGGAATACATGTAACGTTGAAGGGTCTCAATGACGACTTGTAATCAACAACTGAGTAATTTGTGGCATCCTTGTAGTGTCGAAAATTCTAATGGCGTTGTTCTCCTAACCTAATATTTCTTTCTTCTTCATTTTCATTTTGACTTGTTCTGATTTTTGCTGTCGCTTGTCTTCTAACAGTACAATTCTTGGTTCTTCACTCCTCTTTTCTAACATTCTGATGCTTGCTTTCTTGCTATCGCTTGTAATTCTCGCTGCCCCTTACCTTCTAACCGCAAATTTCTATGGTGTTGCTTTGGCATATCTTTTAACTCCATAGTTCTTTGTTCTTCACTTTCATTTTTAATTCGGTCTATTCCTCGTTGTCGCATGTCTTGTAACTGCATATTTCTTTGTTGTTCACGTTTGTTTTTGACTCATTTTAATTCTTGCTGTTACTCATCTTCGAACCGGATGTTTTTTTTTTGTTCCTGACTTTTCTTTTGAAGTGTTGTAATTATTGCTGACGCAAGTATTCTGACTGTATATTTTTTTGTTCTTCATTTTCGTTTATCGTAACTTTAGACATTTTTTATCCTGAATGCGTCATAGATACAAAACGACACGTTCACTCCTGGGGGGGGGGAGGGTTGATGAAATTTATTTTCCTGAAATGTACTTACAAATATGACGTGAATCTTGTGATTTTCCTTTTCATTCATATGTTTTTTGTTTAATTTTGCCTGCATCATATACACTAAAAACGATAAAACAACTACTGCGGCAAATATGACTTATGTATGCTCTTGAAATGTACTCATAAATATAACGTACTCACACGATTTTTTTTTTTTCAAAATTAAGACTCTGAACAAATTTTCTCAAACTTCTGACTTGTATAGATTGGTTTGTTTGTTTTTTTTGTTTTTTTTAGGCCAGAATATCCCTGGATACCAATTTTCCCGAAAAAACATGGAGCCGTTTACGAGAAAAAATTCATGGATAAATAAATACATAAATATATACACAATTAGTGCTTGTTTAGATAAATAGTATTTATATAAGATATTTAGTAGCTATACTGCGCTTTGTAGTAATTTCTGTTCGTTTTCTTTTTCTGTAAACTTACTTTCTGATAAGTTCTTCAATTTCGATATCTATAAATGTTTCTTTCCTTTGTTCTCCAAAAACAATTCAATTTCAATTATAATTTCAGTAACAAATATTAACAAAAGAAACTATTAAAAAAAGGAGTTCCATCAAAACTATTTTGACAATATTGTCGCACTGTTTACTATCCATGGATCTTATTGAAAAGTATATGGTTTAAAGTATAAGTATATGGTTTATATGACTTGTTATATGGTTTAAAGATTTTATGTTGTTGTAAGTTTATATGGTTAAGAATTTTTTATTTATTTATTAATTATTGAATGCAGTGTTAATCGTGTGGTAAGTTCGATTGAAGGTTGTTGCGTACTTGTTGTTTTATGGTTTAAAAGAATTTTATCCCCTGTTGATTAGGGGTTATTTTAAATTTTACTCTTCGTCTTCGAGTGATATATACTTCGTACTCTTCGAGTGATATATTTGTAACTGATAAATTACTTTATTATCATCAGGGTTAAGTTGTTATGCTACAACTTCACAGCAGAGCAATATGCTGAATAATAGCAGACTGTCATCTATTTTTATATTAAGAAATTAATTTAGATGTCACTAAAATATTGTCACAATCAGAAGTTTAGGGTTTTAAAAAGCATACTTATTCCACTTAGAAAATATCTTTTCGTTCTCCTGAGGTAAGCCTATAAACACAAAAGTGAAACACAAATATTTGTGCAAGCCTCAGTGCAACCCTGCCCAAAATCCTGGTTGTAACTGGGGATTTTTATATATGGTGCCGCTAATTTTAGCGATGCATTATTTGATTTCTGAGTAATACTAACCATAATTTGGAAAAAATAAACAAGAAAGGCAAGTGAATATGTAGAGTAATATAATTGTAACTGATCAATTAATTTATTATCATCATTGTGAAATGGTTATGGTGCAATTTTAGAAGTAGGGCAAATTGCTGAAAAACAGCAAACTGTCATCTATTTCTCATGAATAAGGGATTAGTTTAGATGACTCTAGAATAGCGGTCGGCACCGTTTCTGTTTTTGGCCAAAACAGAAACGGTAAAAAACGGCAATGAAAAAACGGAACAGAAACGAAAACGGTGAAAAAAAAACGGAAATCCGTTTCTGTTTTTCCGTTTTTTTACCGAAAAACAGAAACGACCTGTTTTTACTTAAAAAACGGCCGTTTTAACAGATATTTCTGTTTTTTTTCAGTTTCTTTAGATTTACGAGAGTAATGTGAATATTTATTAATATAGATTAATAAAAAAGACCAAATTACAAAAAGACCAAATATATGAAAAGACCACATAAATTAAAATTTGTCACTTAAAAACATTCGGAGTTCAAGTGACTTTGCAGTCATTCGTGAGCACTGCTTTCGCGTAAAGTACCCAGTAATACTAAATGCACTCTCACTGGGTATTGAAGTTGCAGGGACTGATAGATGAATACATGCAATTTCACTTAACTCCGGGTAAGTGTAAAAGTAATCAGACCAAAATTCTAGTGGATCAGAATTATTTTGTTCTGATCTTCGTCTCTCGCTCAAAAACACAGGAACTCTCTCCTCATATGCCCTGATAATATTTGCTGTCACGCGGTCAATGCTCATACTGTTGGCATTTTGCCTCGTAGAGTTCATCCGTAACCCAGTCGTGTCGAGAAACTTAGAAAACAAGCTGTGTTCTTGATCAAGAGTCTCTGGTGACCCTTTTCGGTTAGTCCCTGCCTTAGTAGGAGCGACGTCAATAGGGAAAGATTGGAGTTCAATTGGATTGGATCGAGTTCTTCTGTGCTTCTCTGCTCGGAGATGAATTGCTGGAGAAGCGAGGAGATGGACTGACGAGCTGACTCTCTGTCTACACGTGTCATTTTTTCATAAATTGCAGGGTCCAAAAACCCAGCTCTTGGGAAGAGCATCATATCAAACTTAGGACTGGCTGAAAAGTATCTCCTGAGCTGAACAACTAGAAGTTCCTTCAGCCCATTGATTGACTCAGCCATAATACTAGTATCTGGAGTCTGACAAAACAACAGTAATCCCTTAATCATCAGCACGACTTTGCTTGCCGAACCATAATTGTATCCACTAGCTATCACTGTTGCCTGTTTGAACGGGCGAAGAACCTTAATGACAGCTTCCACGATGGACCACTCATTGCTGTGAAGTTCGAGCTCTCTAATCTTAGCGTCACGTAGGTTTTGGTTGAAGAAGTCGCGCAGTGGCTCTTTTCGGGCACAATACATTTCTATCATGGGAAGTGTGCTGTTCCATCGAACATTCATGTCTTTTGTGATGGATGGACTAAGATTATATGTCTTGCAGATAGCTTCAAAAAGATCGTGGGATTTGGAAGATACTTTCAGGATTCTAACCAGCTTTCGTATTTTTACCAGTGCTGGTCCCAGCGTCAATACTTCACTAGAGACGCCTCTTTGTCTAGGTATTGAGCTCTCACTATTGCTGTCAAGGTCTGGATCATTTAATTCTGAGCTGCTATCATCATCATTACTGCAGTCAGTATACCCAGTTTCTTCAATGTCATCATCTCCTACAATTACGTCAGGAAAGTCATCTTGTTCAGCAGTATCAACGTTGTCATCAGATTCTGAACTGGATCCTGAATCATTTAGGTGGGGAACACTCACTAAATCTGCCTGGTTTCTGCATTCCCACAGCTTAAGGGCATTAGTTACCACATTATGCAGGTTGTGTGCAAAGCATGAGCTTCGCATAATTTCACCGTCTCTGAGAGCCTTTACTATATTAGCTCCCGAATCAGTAATTATAAAGTAGACTTTCCGTAGAATTCTGAACTTCTGGAGGCTACTACGGATTGCACGAAGAATGTTGGTGCTAGTGTGAGCAACTTTTAGTCTCTTAAACTCAAGGATTCTATGCACCAAAGTTAGCTTGCCATCAGTGCTTTTCATCACATAATGAGCTGTAATACCTAGAAAGCCAGACCCCGTTCTTGAAGACCAGCAGTCTTGGGTCAAATTCACTTTCCGGACTTTCTGGAGTTCAGCTTTGAGCTGCTTGACCTTCCTTTTCTTTGCTGTAACTAGTTGTCTTGCAACAGTACGAGCTGATGGGCCAGTAAGACCTCCTGTAAGTTTAGAGATTAGAGCCTTTACTCCTGGTTTTTCAAATATTGAAATAGGAAGCTTGTCAATGCAAACCGTTTTTCTACACAACTTGTTCAGCTTCAGCTGCTGCTGCTTTGTTGACTTCAAAAAATTTCTTATATCCCTTTTCTTTCCAGTGCCTTCAAATCGAGTTGGGTTAGTTTCACATGATGTGCTCGGCACACTGAGCTGAGACAAGGCTGTAGAATGTGACTTCTTTGGAACAGTACTTGGTTTAGGTTGTTCAGCAATTTTGTGTTTAACCATAAGGTGATTTTTAAACGATCTTGCAGACCCCTTTGTTGACTTCACATCTTTTTTGCAGTAATTGCAGGTAATTACAGCTGCTCCCTTATTCCTGGTCCCATGTTGCTCCCAGAACTTGACTTTCTTTGATGGAGGGCCCTCTCCAAGTTCTGAGTCAGAACTTGATGAAATATTTGTTGCCAGATTTGATGTCGTTTATGACAGCATGTGTATCGGTACCTGCAAAGCATACCATTACTAAGTGCATGGAGCAGTGCAGGTCGAGTGATACCTGTGATTGCAAACAAGAGTATGAAAGAAGAACAATTCAAGGAAAAAAGACACTTCTCTGTAGGACAGAGCATAATTTTATTCCATAAGCAAGTATATTTTTTCTGTATTTGTGAATACTCCTCATCTGGTATATTAAGGGAAATAAAAGTATAATATTAATAATAACAGGAAATGGTAAATCGTAGGCCCAGGACTCTCTGATGTAGCTAGAAGATTTTATAATGCAGATAATAGATTGACTAATTAGACCATTGGAAATAAGCTGCTCCAAATATTTAATAAAGTATATGACATTTGCAGGGTAAAGAATATCGAGGCTATTCACATTTCCTTCCTGGGTGCTGCAAGTGAACATGCCTAAAATCAACATGTCATTTAGAAATTTTATACCCTCATGCTGGAGGGTAGATCATCAACATCTTCAGCCTACTCCTTTGTTTAACAGTCCCTTGATTATAAATTTCAATCAACTAATTCAATTATGTTGATGTGAGAAAACAGGGGTAAAGGTGCAGATTAGTTCCTCCTGATAAAACAACTTATTTCTTTCTGTATATTATTCAGTCAATTGGGCTGTAAAGTTGCACATATACTGTCCAGTAGGAACAGGATAAAAACAAATCTCTTACTGTGGCTGGGTTCCAACCTTTTACTTTTCGTAAGCCTAGTAAGCCCTGCAGCACTAGCAGAGGCAAAATCAGCAAGATTCGTTGAGTAGCTCCTATATCTGACCATTGGATATCAAAGATTTTCTGTAGTTCCGCTTCTGCTAGTGCTACAGGGCTTACTAGGGTAATGAAAATTAAATGTTTAGAGCTCACCCTGTATATCCTGGTTCTGTTGGTAGGGCCTCTGTGCCCTACACTACAGGGGGAACTAATCTGGGTGAAGGTGCAGTTTAGCAACCCCTGATAAAAACAACTTATTACTTACTGTATATTATTCAGTCAATTGGGCTGTAAATTTGCACAGATAGGGTTCAGTCGAATCTGGATGTAAACAAATCACTTTTTAGTGTATATCCTGGTTCTATTTACAGGGCCTCTGCACCCTACGCTACTGGGGTAGCTAATCTGCACCTTTACCCAACCAGGTAACCATCTACTTACCAAGACTAACCAAAGGTGTAAATCCAAGTAGACTGCTTTAGATTAATTTTTACTATGGCGAATGTTTTCTTCAATAGCAAATCTTTTCTTCGGAAGACGTAAAGACAGCGCTTTTCGATAGATGACAAGTATCGCTAATCCAATAAAAGTCGCTAGGCTGCGCTATGGTGCTATTCGTAATCAAAACACGGAAAATGAAGAAAAACGGGTTTAAAAAAAACAGAAACGGCAAAAACGGCCAGAAAAAAAACGAAACAGAAACAGGAACGGTACTAAAAAAACGGCTACCTTTTTTCTGTTTTTTCCGTTTTCCCAAAAAAACAGAACAGAAAACGGTAGAAAAAAAACAGAAACAGAAACGGCGCCGACCCCTACTCTAGAATTGTTTATGTAGCACAAAAGACAGAAAAAATATGAGGCCAGATGTGACAGGTTCTTTCGTCGACCTAGATTTATTCTAATTTTTAGAATTGAAAAATAGAATAAACAAAGAAAACTAGAGAGATTCTAGGCTCTATTCTTTTTCTATCTCGATGCATAGCACCCCACCGTATCAACGATAATTGGTTTTAGGTTTAAAATCTTTTACCCTTTTTATTTTGGCCATGTCAGAAATTAATCCTTACTATTATAGGGGTACCAATTGGGCGGAGCCAAGGAAGGGCGGTTGGTGTGATGGCAGGGGGGATGGCAGTTACCATTCTCCAAGGTTTTAAAAATACCTATTTTTAACATTTTTATTGAAAAAAAAACTGTCTCTTTCCAGCTTTTGAAACATAACTTATTTTTGTAACTTCTTAAAAAATCAAAGGGAAATTCTTGATCCTCCCCCCCCCTGCATTTTTGCAAATTAAGCCCCTCACCTGGGAAACAAAAGAGAAAAACAATCCACAATTTGAACAATTTTAAATGTTTGGTACTAAAAACATACTTTTATGGCAGTATTAGACTCCATAGATATTGCACTCTGTTACCAACCATTTACCCCCCCCCCCCCGCCTTACTTATGACTGTGTGTTTTACCACTATCACCTTATCTTATGCCCCGATTAACCACCATACCCTATGACCCACTCACCGTTTCCTTTCGAGGGTTAGCAACATACTGTACCTTATCTCAATAATAAAAAATTGACTAGAAAAAAACTTCCTAAAACTTCTGGATTTTTACAAGTCTTACAAAAAGTTCTTGTACTGATCACATAACACAGTTTTTTTTTATATTCTTTCTCGCAAAAAACCTGCGTATGTACAAGACTCCAAGGTGTAGCTAGTATAAGAGAAATTGGCTTGAAAATTAAACAAAACAAAAACTTACTTGTAGCATAGGAACTTCGAAGAGCAACAACGACTGTTGGAGGTGTGTGGCAAAACATTTCAGGCCAACAACAGTGAGACCCGAAGATTGAATGTTGAGACTTCTCAAGCTTGGCATATTTTGAAATGCAGATACAAGAACCTATAAAGTAAGAAAGCTCATAAGCATATGGAAAGCTATCCCTTTCTAGAAGAACTTTCTTTGAATCAACAAAAAGTAATTGGATGAGCTAGCTGATTCAGAGATGAACAGAAAACAAGCAATGTTAAGACCCAACGCTGATAATTTTAAAGTGGATTAAGGATACGAATTTGAATTTCTGTGTAGAAGTGATTCGTCAGTACAACAGCAAAGGACGTATCCAGGTTGTGCTTTTTTGTGTCTGTGTGTTTTTTTTGCCAGGGTGATCGCATCGAACCACTGGTCATATAAGATCTGGAGAGGGCTTGTTCGACCAGAAATTACAGTTCTAGTTCCAGTAGTAAGGCCTCAATTAGCGCCGGATCTACATTGAATTACACATGGATATGTGTGCAGTTTAACCGGTACATTGGCTTACCAGGGTCATTCACCTATTACTAGGAACGGTACATTGGCTTAGCAGAGGGGTTTTTTATGAGGTAACACCCATTTTTTTTGGGTCAAGCGGTGATATAGTGGTGGTTAGTCTATATGGAGGAACTTGATTACTTGTTTTTTTTTTTTTTTTTTTTTTTTTTTTTTTTTTTTTTTTTTTTTTAACTTGGCTACGTATGATGTACTCGAGCAAAAACCCTATAAGATGTTCACACACTACATTCCATTCTTCATTATGTTTTAAGACATTGATTATTGTACATTACATTTTATTAACTTTGAAAACAATGGATTCGTCAATTTTCAATGTGAGTACAATTTCATTCTATATCTGGTATTTTGGTTAGGTTATGTATTTAATATAATGCGCTCATGGCGGTCCCCCCTTCTATAATTCCTATGCTTTGCAACTAGATCAATGTGAAAGCAAACTTTATTGCTTGTAACAAAAGGGCAAGCTTCAAATATATATTTAGATTGTGTTGGGGTATAATTTAGCGATTTTTAAGGAAAATATCTCCATCGCTTCCAGTAAATTCTTAAGCTTTGTTACTAGATAAATGTGAAAGGCCCCCTTTTTACATTCCGTTTCCTTAATTTTACAGCTTTGTCCTTCCCACGTGGTCACATGCTATAGTGTCATTCAATTAATTTGTAACCCTTAAAAGGGCTGTTGGTTAATTTGGGGTAGGGCCAAAGTTAGATTCACTTAAGCCTTTGCCACTTTTTCAGTCTTCTTGGGTAGAAGGACTGCTTGAATGTTGGGCAAAATGCCTCCTTGGGCAATGGTAACCCCCGACCGGAGCTTCTTCAGTTCTTCGTCGTTTCTAATGGCAAGCTGAAGGTGACGAGGAATGATGTTACTAGATTAATATGAAATGAAAAGTAAATCTTTGTTACTAGGTTAATGTAAAATGGAAATTCCTCTGAAATATAAGAATTCTTACCCAAGAAAGGGCTTTGTGCGTCTCTTTGGGATGCGTGTCTCGTTGGACTGTTTGAGTCTTTTTGATCTGTTTGTGTCTCTTTGGGCTGTTTGAGTCTTTTTTGGGCTGTGTTTGTCTCTTTGGGCTGTTTGTGTCTCTTTGGGCTGTTTGTGTTTCTTTGGGCTATGTGTGTCTCTTTGGGCTGTTTGAGTCATTTTGGTCTGTGTTTGTTTCTTTTGACTGTTTGTGTCTCTTAGGAGTCATGTGTGTCTCTTTGGGCTATGTGTGTCTCTTTGGGGTGTTTGAAGCTTTTTGGTCTGTATGTGTCTCTTTGGGCTTTGTGTGTCTCTTCGGGCTGTGTGTGTCTCTTTAGTCAGTGTGTGTCTCTTTGGGCTGTTTGTGTTTCTTTGGGCTATGTTTGTCTCTTCGGGGTGTTTGAGTCATTTTGCTCTTTGTGTGTTTCTTTCGGCTGTTTGTTTCTCTTAGGAGCCATGTGTGTCTCTTTGAGCTTTTTGGGGTGTCTGAGTCTTTTTGGTCTGTATGTGTCTCTTTGGGCTGTTTGAGTCTTTTAGGTCTGTGTTTGTCTCTTTGGGTTGTGTTTCTCTTTGGGCTGTCCGTGCCTCTTTGAGCTGTTTGTGTCTCTTGAGGCTGTGCGTGTCTCTTTGGGCTGTTTGAGTCTTTTTGGTCTGTTTGTGTGTCTCTTTGGGCTGTTTGAGTCTTTTCGGTCTGTGTTTGTCTCTTTGGGCTGTTTGTGTCTCTTTGGGCTGTGTGTGTTTCTTTGGGCTTTGTGTGTCCCTTTGGGCTGTGTGTCAATACATTTAAGCAATAAATATCTTTAAGCTTAACCCGTCTTTATTCTTTAGAATAGTTCTATTGTAAGCAAGTAACAAACTCTTTCCTGAAGTCACCTCTTGGATACACAATGCAGAAACTTCATTTAAGAAACTATGAAAAAATTGTAAGTAAGTAAGTAACAAATTCTTTCTTGAAGTCACCTCTTGGATACACAATACAGAAATTTCATTAAAGAAATTATGAAAAAATTGTAAGTAAGTAGAGTATTTTTGGTCTGTGTTTGTCTCTTTGGGCTGTTTGTGTCTCTTTGGGCTGTGTGTGTTTCTTTGGGCTTTGTGCGTCTCTTTGGGGTGTGTGTCAATACGTTTAAGTAATAAATATCTTTAAGCTTTACCCGTCTTTATTCTTTAGAATAGTTGTATTGTAAGCAAGTAACAAACTCTTTCCTGAAGTCACCTCTTGGATACACAATGCAGAAACTTCATTTAAGAAACTATGAAAAAATTGTAAGTAAGTAAGTAACAAATTCTTTCTTGAAGTCACCTCTTGGATACAAACTCTTAATTGTTTTCACGACTTAGATATACGATGTAGAAATTTAATTCAAGAAATTATGAAGAAATTCTCAGTAAGTAACAATTTCTTTCTTGAAGTCAACTCTTGGATACACAATACGGAAATTTCATTCAAGAAATTATGAAAATATTTGTAAGTAAGTAACAAACTCTTTTTTGATTTCATCTCTTGGATATACAGTACAGATACTTCATTCAAGAAATTATGAAAAAATCGCAAGTAAGTAACTTTTTTTTCTCTTTATCACAAACAATTTTCACTTAGCTATACGATATAGAAATTTAATTCAAGAAATTATGAGAAAATTCTCAGTAAGTAACAATTTATTTCTTGAAGTCAACTCTTGGATACACAATATGGAAATTTCATTCAAGAATTTCATGACTTAGATACACGATGTAGAAATTCAATTCAAGAAATTATGAAAAAATTCTCAGTAAGTAACAATTTCTTTCTTGAAGTCAACTCTTGGATACACAATACGGAAATTTCATTTAAGAAATTATGAAAAAATTGTAAGCAAGTAACAAACTCTTTCCTGAAGTCACCTCTTGGATACACAATGCAGAAACTTCATTAAGAAACTATGAAAAAATTGTAAGTAAGTAACAAATTCTTTCTTGAAGTCACCTCTTGGATACACAATGCAGAAACTTCATTTAAGAAACTATGAAAAAATTGTAAGTAAGTAACAAATTCTTTCTTGAAGTCCCCTCTTGGATACACAATACAGAAATTTCATTAAAGAAATTATGAAAAAATTGTAAGTAAGTAGCAAATTCTTTCTTGAATTCACCTGCTGGATAAACGAAAAGACATTTCGTTCAAGAAATTATGACAAAATTCTAAGTAAGTAACAAACTCTTAATTGTTTTCACGACTTAGATATACGACGTAGAAATTTAATTCAAGAAATTAAGAAGAAATTCTCAGTAAGTAACAATTTCTTTCTTGAAGTCAACTCTTGGATACACAATACGGAAATTTCATTCAAGAAATTATGAAAATATTTGTAAGTAAGTAACAAACTCTTTTTTGATTTCACCTCTTGGATACACAGTACAGATACTTCATTCAAGAAATTATGAAAAAATCGCAAGTAAGTAACTTTTTTTTTCTCTTTGTCACAAACAATTTTCACTTAGCTACACGATATAGAAATTTAATTCAAGAAATTATGAGAAAATTCTCAGTAAGTAACAATTTCTTTCTTGAACTCAACTCTTGAATGCACAATATGGAAATTTCATTCAAGAATTTCATGACTTAGATACACGATGTAGAAATTTAATTCAAGAAATTATGAAAAAACTCTCAGTAAGTAACAATTTCTTTCTTGAAATTGTTAGAGTGGCGCGCCACTCTAAGTGAACCTAGATCAACCCAACTTTTTGGATATCTCTCTCACTATGACTCTGTTTGTGTGTCGTGTCTGTGCGTGTCTCGTTTCTATGTGTGTGTCATCTCTGTGGGTGTGTTGTCTAAAAAACCAGTCGGGTTGAAAACGTTGAGTTTTCGTACTGCTCACTTTTTTTGCAATGTGTAGGAACCAGTGGGGAATCCCCGCTCGTTTGGAAAGGTGCCAAGGAAAGGCATGCAAATAGCATGTAGTTTCAAAACGTGTTTAATCACGTTTCTTGAACGAAGTATCTGTACTGTATATTCAAGAGGTGAAATCAATAACGAGCTTGTTACTTACTTACAAATATTTTCATAATTTCTTGAATGTAATTTCCGTATTGTGTATCCAAGAGTTGACTTCAAGAAAGAAATTGTTACTTACTGAGAATTTTTTCATAATTTCTTGAATTAAATTTCTACATTGTGAAGCTAAGTGAAAATTGTTTGTGATAAAGAGAAAAAAAAGTTACTTACTTGCGTTTTTTTCATAATTTCTTGAATGAAGTATCTGTACTGTATATCCAAGAGGTGAAATCAATAAAGAGTTTGTTACTTACTTACAAATATTTTCATAATTTCTTGAATGTAATTTCCGTATTGTGTATCCAAGAGTTGACTTCAAGAAAGAAATTGTTACTTACTGAGAATTTTTTCATAATTTCTTGAATTAAATTTCGACATCGTATATCTAACTCGTGAAAACAATAAAGAGTTTGTTACTTACTTAGAATTTTGTCATAATTTCTTGAACGAAATGTCTTTTTGTTTATCCAACAGGTGAATTCAAGAAAGAGCTTGTTACTTAATTACAAATATTTTCATAATTTCTTGAATGAAGTTTCCGTATTGTGTATCCAAGAGTTGACTTCAAGAAAGAAATTGTTACTTACTGAGAATTTTTTCATAATTTCTTGAATTAAATTTTTATTTGTCATAATTTCTTGAAAGAAATGTCTTTTCGTTTATCCAGCAGGTGAATTCAAGAAAGAATTTGCTACTTACTTACAATTTTTTCATAATTTCTTTAATGAAATTTCTGTATTGTGTATCCAAGAGGTGACTTCAAGAAAGAATTTGTTACTTACTTACAATTTTTTCATAGTTTCTTAAATGAAGTTTCTGCATTGTGTATCCAAGAGGTGACTTCAGGAAAGAGTTTGTTACTTGCTTACAATTTTTTCATAATTTCTTAAATGAAATTTCCGTATTGTGTATCCAAGAGTTGACTTCAAGAAAGAAATTGTTACTTACTGAGAATTTTTTCATAATTTCTTGAATTAAATTTCTACATCGTGTATCTAAGTCATGAAATTCTTGAATGAAATTTCCATATTGTGTATCCAAGAGTTGAGTTCAAGAAAGAAATTGTTACTTACTGAGAATTTTCTCATAATTTCTTGAATTAAATTTCTATATTGTGTAGCTAAGTGAAAATTGTTTGTGATAAACAGAAGAAAAAAGTTACTTACTTGCGATTTTTTCATAATTTCTTGAAGGAAGTATCTGTACTGTATATCCAAGAGGTGAAATCAAAAAAGAGTTTGTTACTTACTTACAAATATTTTCATAATTTCTTGAATGAAATTTCCGTATTGTGTATCCAAGAGTTGACTTCAAGAAAGAAATTGTAACTTACTGAGAATTTCTTCATAATTTCTTGATTTAAATTCCTACATCGTATATCTAAGTCGTGAAAACAATTAAGAGTTTGTTACTTACTTAGAATTTGTCATAATTTCTTGAACGAAATGATAAAGAGAAAAAAAAGTTACTTACTTGCGATTTTTTCATAATTTCTTGAACGAAGTATCTGTGCTGTATATCCAAGAGGTGAAATAAAAAAAAGAGTTTGTTACTTACTTACAAATATTTTCATGTTTTCTTGAATGAAATTTCCGTATTGTGTATCCAAGAGTTGACTTCAAGAAAGAAATTGTTACTTACTGAGAATTTCTTCATAATTTCTTGAATTAAATTTCTACGTCGTATATCTAAGTCGTGAAAACAATTAAGAGTTTGTTACTTACTTAGAATTTTGTCATAATTTCTTGAACGAAATGTCTTTTCGTTTATCCAGCAGGTGAATTCAAGAAAAAATTTGCTACTTACTTACAATTTTTTCATAATTTCTTTAATGAAATTTCTGTATTGTGTATCCAAGAGGTGACTTCGAGAAAAATTTGTTACTTACTTACAATTTTTTCATAGTTTCTTAAATGAAGTTTCTGCATTGTGTATCCAAGAGGTGACTTCAGGAAAGAAATTGTTACTTACTGAGAATTTTTTCATAATTTCTTGAATTAAATTTCTACATCGTGTATCTAAGTCATGAAATTCTTGAATGAAATTTCCATATTGTGTATCCAAGAGTTGAGTTCAAGAAAGAAATTGTTACTTACTGAGAATTTTCTCATAATTTCTTGAATTAAATTTCTATATTGTGTAGCTAAGTGAAAATTGTTTGTGATAAAGAGAAAAAAAAAGTTACTTACTTGCGATTTTTTCATAATTTCTTGAAGGAAGTATCTGTATTGTATATCCAAGAGGTGAAATTAAAAAAGAGTTTGTTACTTACTTACAAATATTTTCATAATTTCTTTAATGAAATTTCTGTATTGTGTATCCAAGAGGTGACTTCAAGAAAGAAATTGTTACTTACTGAGAATTTCTTCATAATTTCTTGAATTAAATTCCTACATCGTATATCTAAGTCGTGAAAACAGTTAAGAGTTTGTTACTTACTTAGAATTTTGTCATAATTTCTTGAACGAAATGATAAAGAGAAAAAAAGTTACTTACTTGCGATTTTTTCATAATTTCTTGAATGAAGTATCTGTATTGTATATCCAAGAGGTGAAATAAAAAAAGAGTTTGTTACTTACTTACAAATATTTTCATAATTTCTTGAATGAAATTTCCGTATTGTGTATCCAAGAGTTGACTTCAAGAAAGAAATTGTTACTTACTGAGAATTTCTTCATAATTTCTTGAATTAAATTCCTACATCGTATATCTAAGTCGTGAAAACAGTTAAGAGTTTGTTACTTACTTAGAATTTTGTCATAATTTCTTGAACGAAATGTCTTTTCGTTTATCCAGCAGGTGAATTCAAGAAAGAATTTGCTACTTACTTACAATTTTTTCATAATTTCTTTAATGAAATTTCTGTATTGTGTATCCAAGGGGTGACTTCAAGAAAGAATTTGCTACTTACTTACAATTTTTTCATAGTTTCTTAAATGAAGTTTCTGCATTGTGTATCCAAGAGGTGACTTCAGGAAAGAGTTTGTTACTTGCTTACAATTTTTTCATAATTTCTTAAATGAAATTTCCGTATTGTGTATCCAAGAGTTAACTTCAAGAAAGAAATTGTTACTTACTGAGAATTTTTTCATAATTTCTTGAATTAAATTTCTACATCGTGTATCTAAGTCATGAAATTCTTGAATGAAATTTCCATATTGTGTATCCAAGAGTTGACTTCAAGAAAGAAATTGTTACTTACTGAGAATTTTCCCATAATTTCTTGAATTAAATTTCTATATCGTATAGCTAAGTGAAAATTGTTTGTGATAAAGAGAAAAAAAAGTTACTTACTTGCGATTTTTTCATAATTTCTTGAATGAAGTATCTGTACTGTATATCCAAGAGGTGAAATCAAAAAAGAGTTTGTTACTTACTTACAAATATTTTCATAATTTCTTGAATGAAATTTCCGTATTGTGTATCCAAGAGTTGACTTCAAGAAAGAAATTGTTACTTACTGAGAATTTCTTCATAATTTCTTGAATTAAATTTCTACATCGTATATCTAAGTCGTGAAAACAATTAAGAGTTTGTATCCAAGAGGTGACTTCAAGAAAGAATTTGTTACTTACTTAATTACAATTTTTTCATAGTTTCTTAAATGAAGTTTCTGCATTGTGTATCCAAGAGGTGACTTCAGGAAAGAGTTTGTTACTTGCTTACAATAGAACTATTCTAAAGAATAAAGACGGGTAAAGCTTAAAGATATTTATTGCTTAAACGTATTGACACACAGCCCAAAGAGACGCACAAAGCCCAAAGAAACACACACAGCCCAAAGAGACACAAACAGCCCAAAGAGACAAACACAGACCAAAAAGACTCTACTTACTTACAATTTTTTCATAATTTCTTTAATGAAATTTCTGTATTGTGTATCCAAGAGGTGACTTCAAGAAAGAATTTGTTACTTACTTACTTACAATTTTCTCATAGTTTCTTAAATGAAGTTTCTGCATTGTGTATCCAAGAGGTGACTTCAGGAAAGAGTTTGTTACTTGCTTACAATAGAACTATTCTAAAGAATAAAGACGGGTTAAGCTTAAAGATATTTATTGCTTAAACGTATTGACACACAGCCCAAAGAGACACACAAAGCCCAAAGAAACACACACAGCCCAAAGAGACACAAACAGCCCAAAGAGACAAACACAGACCGAAAAGACTCAAACAGCCCAAAGAGACACACAAACAGACCAAAAAGACTCAAACAGCCCAAAAAGACACACAGCCCAAAGAGACACGCACAACCTCAAGAGACACAAACAGCTCAAAGAGGCACGGACAGCCCAAAGAGAAACACAACCCAAAGAGACAAACACAGACCTAAAAGACTCAAACAGCCCAAAGAGACACATACAGACCAAAAAGACTCAGACACCCCAAAAAAGCTCAAAGAGACACACATGGCTCCTAAGAGAAACAAACAGCCGAAAGAAACACACAAAGAGCAAAATGACTCAAACACCCCAAAGAGACACACATAGCCCAAAGAAACACAAACAGCCCAAAGAGACACACACGGGCTAAAGAGACACACACAGCCCGAAGAGACAAACAAAGCCCAAAGAGACACATACAGACCAAAAAGCTTCAAACACCCCAAAGAGACACACATAGCCCCAAGAGACACACATGACTCCTAAGAGACACAAACAGTCAAAAGAAACAAACACAGACCAAAATGACTCAAACAGCCCAAAGAGACACACATAGCCCAAAGAAACACAAACAGCCCCAAAGAGACACAAACAGCCCAAAGAGACAAACACAGCCCAAAAAAGACTCAAACAGCCCAAAGAGACACAAACAGATCAAAAAGACTCAAACAGTCCAACGCGACACACATCCCAAAGAGACGCACAAAGCCTTTTCTTGGGTAAGAATTCTTATATTTCAGAGGAATTTCCATTTTACATTAACCTAGTAACAAAGATTTACTTTCCATTTCATATTAATCTAGTAACATCATTCCTCGTCACCTTCAGCTTGCCATTAGAAACGACGAAGAACTGAGAAGCTCCGGTCTGGGGTTACCATTGCCCAAGGAGGCATTTTGCCCAACATTCAAGCAGTCCTTCTACCCAAGAAGACTGAAAAAGCGGCAAAGGCTTAAGTGAATCTAACTTTGGCCCTACCCCAATTAACCAACAGCCCTTTTAAGGGTTACAAATTAATTGAATGACACTATAGCATGTGACCACGTGGGAAGGACAAAGCTGTAAAATTAAGGAAACGGAATGTAAAAAGGGGGCCTTTCACATTTATCTAGTAACAAAGTTTAAGAATTTACTGGAAGCGATGGAGATATTTTCCTTAAAAATCGCTAAATTATACACCAACAAAATCTAAATATATATTTGAAGCTTGCCCTTTTGTTACAAGCAATAAAGTTTGCTTTCACATTGATCTAGTTGCAAAGCATAGGAATTATAGAAGGGGGGCCGCCATGAGCGCATTATATTAAATACATAACCTAACCAAAATACCAGATATAGAATGAAATTGTACTCACATTGAAAATTGACGAATCCATTGTTTTCAAAGTTAATAAAATGTAATGTACTATAATCAATGTCTTAAAACATAATGAAGAATGGAATGTAGTGTGTGAACATCTTATAGGGTTTTTGCTCGAGTACATCATACGTAGCCAAGTTTAAAAAAAAAAAAAAAAAACAAGTAACCAAGTTACTCCATATAGACTAACCACCGCTATATCACCGATTGATTCCAGAAAAATGGGTGTTACCTCATAAAAAACCCGTCTGCTAAGCCAATGTACCGTTCCTAGTAATAGGTGAATGACCCTGGTAAGCCAATGTACCGGTTAAACTGCACACATATCCATGTGTAATTCAATGTAGATCCAGCGCTAATTGAGGCCTTACTACTAGTTCCCATTTTCGTGACCAAAACGGTTAGAGAGCAACTAGATTCACCCTCTCTCTCCCATTCTTCTTTTTTTTCCCAAAGTCGTCTGATAAAAATTTTGAGATTCTTATTTGGATCAGCATAGTTGAAAAATGGTGTATCATGCCTCTGGGGATGACATGACCCTGTAAGTCCCTGGAGAAAAGGGTTGTCGGTTATAAGATTTGTCTAGTGTTTACATATAGTATTTGTTATTGGGAAGTTAACAGACATTTTTAGGGGACAGTGAATTTTATGTGGGGGGGGGATTTCCAGCGGGAAGATTTTCTAAGGGAAGAATTTCCGTGGTGAGGGAAGTTTCTGGGGAAGAACTTTAAAAGGAAAACTATACACAGGGATGGGGGAATTTACCAGAATTCTTATACAAAACTCTTTTTTTTATTTACTTTCTCTCTGCCAAATCAATTTTACTTGTGGAGATATTCTGAGGAAATTGTCTAAGGAAAAATTTCAAATCACTTGAGATTGTTTGGCGGATTTTTCATTTGGGGGATTTTCTGAGGGAGAAATTCTCCATGTGGAGAATTTCAAGTGTCTTTCCATTGAGACAGTGGGAGGGGAGAATTTCGAAGAAAATTTTCCACGGAGGGAAGATTTCAGGCATCATTTGAAAAACGATTAGAAATTAAAAGAAAAATAAGTCTTTTTCCAAACGAAAGTAGGCTTAAAAATAATTTTCCAGGCAGAATTGTCCGCAAGAACTTTTTTTTTGGGGGGGGGATTTTCAGTAGGGATGGAATTGTCTGGGGATGGGAGATCTTACGTGGAAGGAACTTTCCAAGGTGGAATGTTCTTGGGGGGGGGATTTTCCATGAAGCGAAAAGGCGGATTTTCTGGCATTATTTTAGAAACAATCAGAAATTAAATAAAAAGCTATTTTTTTCAACTAAAAGTAAGGAGCAATATTAAAACTCAAAACAAAAAGAGATTATCCTGTATATGGGGGGAAATCCCTCTCCTCAATACCTCGCTGTTTAACTTAACACTAATAGATTTTCTCTTCGATGCATCAACTTTTTTCCTTAATACTAACATACTTTTACTTAACACACTCAAATTTCTCTTAGAAATAACACTTTTCTTCAGTGATAACACGTTTTCTGCTCGAAGTAGCAAGTTTTCCTTAACACTAACAAATTTTCTCATCAAAGTAACAACATTTTATCTTAAAACTAACATACTTTTACTTGAAACACAAATTTCTCTTAGAAATAACATTTTTCGTGAGTGATAACGCGTTTTCTGTTCGAACTAGCAAGTTTTCTGCCAAAGATATCAAATTTTTTTCTTAGAAGTAACGATTTTTTCGATTGTGATAACAACTTTTCTGTCAGAAGTAGCAAGTTTTGCTTAACACTAACAAACACTCTCTTCAAAGTAACAACATTCTTCTTTAATACTACAAAACGTTTACTTAACACTAATAGATTTTATCTTCGATGCATCAACTTTTTTCCTTAATGCTAATATACTTTTACTTAACACACTCAAATCTCTCTTAGAAATAACATTTTTTGTCAGTGATAACACATTTTCTGTTTGAAGTAGCAAGTTTTCCTTAACACTAACAAATTTTCTCATCAAAGTAACAACATTTTATCTTAAAACTAACATACTTTTACTTAACACACACATTTTTTTTAGAAATAATATTTTTCGTCAGTGATAACGCAATTTTTGTTCGAACTAGCAAGTTTTCTGCCAAAGATACCAAATTTTTTCTTAGAAGTAACAAATTTTTGATTGTGAAAACAACTTTTCTGCTTGAAGTAGCAAGTTTTCCTTAACACTAACAAATTTTCTCATCAAAGTAACAACATTTTACCTTAAAACTTACATACTTTTAATAAACACACACAAATTTCTCTTAAAAATAATATTTTTCGTGATTGATAACACGTTTTCTGTTCGAACTAGCAAGTTTTCTGCCAAAGATACCAGATTTTTCTTAGAAGTAACAATTTTTTGATTGTGAAAACAACTTTTCTGTCAGAAGTAGCAAGTTTTGCTAACACAAAGTTTTTTTTTAATTTTTTTTTCTGACAATTTTTTTTTCTGACAGTTTTTTTAACTTTTTTTTTCTGACAGTTTTTTTTTAACTTTTTTTTCAACTTTTTTTTTACATCTCTAAATCATATCAGAAAAATAGAATGACACTTTTAATTTAAATTTTAAAAACTTATTCTTATGCATACTATTGATGAGGACTGATGGTTCTCTTTCAAGATTTTTTCATGAAAAACAAACTTTTTTATTTTTACATCTCTAAATCATATCATAAAAAATAGAATGATACTTATGATTTAAGTTTTTAAACATATTCTTGTGCATAATCATACTTATATTGATGAGGACTGATGGTTCTCATTCAATATTTCTTCATGAAAAACAAACTGATTTTTTTTTCCAAGATTGGAAAGTGTGTAAACATGATAGATTTATTGTAGCATTGAATGCCGACAAGGAGAAATACCTGAACTATGAAACGAGTACAAGTGGTAACACTATTGGAAATGTATGCGTGCGTTGTCATTACAGCGAGAAGTTAGATTTCTTTGGAGTACCCAAGGAGAATCGTGTAAACGGTGGATATGCGAGAGTAACATTACCAGAGAAATTAGTGCTCAAAGAGAATGCAAACATAAAAATAATTGTCGATGATCGGGGACAACTCCTTGCTACTGTTGCTGGTAACACATTACCTGTTGATACATCCTATCGTCATCTTTCCGGTATTAGCATTTTAAAGAAGACAAGAAGAAGACAAGCATACTCCTGCACTAATGTCATTAATCATATCTTGTCAATGTGCCAAAACTGTTGTCTATGTTAAAATAATGTGACAATAGACAGTGAAATCGCAGGCAGAATAAAAAGAACATTAGCAGACAATATCATCAATGAATATAAAGATGAATTGACGGAAAGTGAAGCGCAAGTGTACTAATAATATATAATAATGTATTTAACATATTTTTTATATTAATATTCTACATGTCGTTATTTCATTAAAAATATCTTATGTATTACTTTGTTAAGTGTTCATTATTATTAAGGTATGCTAGAACGTCAAACGTTCAGAATATCTATTAAAAAGGTCAGAGATGTAAGAAAAGGAATTTTTAGAGATAAAGATACTACTAGCAGGCTCATAGTGGATATATTAGAAAATGAAATACTTTAACAGAACTTTTACCAATGTCTGAGAGAGATGAGCAGAATATTTTTACTCAAAATCTCCACAGACAAGCAAACACTCATCCTGACACACAGCAGAGAGAATTTTAGTTTTGAGAAACAGGAACAACCACCTTTAAAATACATCTGTTATTACTAATAATATTTGATTTTTAATAACACACACCCAAACACACACACAAACACACACAAACACAAACACACACACACACAAACACAAACACAAACACACAAACACACACACATACAAACACACACATACAAACACACACACAAACATACACTCACAAACACACACACACACACACAAACTCAAACACACACATACACACACACAAACAAACACACACAAACACAAACACACGCACTCACAAACACACACACACAAAGACAAGCACACACAAAGATACAAACACACACACAAACACACACACAAACGCACACACAAACACACACACACACACACAAACACACAAACACACAAACACAGAGACGACACACACACAGAAATGTCAAAAACACAAAGACGACACACACATAGAGACGAGACACGCACAGAGACGATACACACACAGAGACAACACACACAGAGAGACGACACACACACAGAGACGACAAACACAAAGAGACGACATACGCATAGAGACGACACACACACAGAGACGACACACACACATAGGGACGACACACGCACAGGGACGACACACACACAGAGACGACACACACACATAGGGACAACAAACACACAGAGACGACGCACAAAAAGTGACGACTTACACATAGAGACGACACACGCACAGAGACGACAAACACACAGAGAGAGAAGACACACGCACAGAGACGACAAACGCACAGAGACGACACACACACCGATACGAAACACACATAGAGACGACACACGCACAGAGACGACACACACACAAAGACAACAAACACAGAGACAACACACACACAGAGACAACACACACACAGAGACAACACACACACAGTGACGACACACGCACAGAGACGGCACACATACAGAGAGAAGACACACGCACAGAGACGACACATACACACAGAGACGACACACACACACAGAGAAGACACACACACAGAGACGACACACACACAGATACGAAACACACATAGAGACGACACACGCACAGAGACGACACACACACAGAGACGACACACACATACAGACGTCACACACACAGAGATGACACACACATAGAGACGACTCATGAACAGAAACGACACACTCATAGAGACAACACACACACAGATACGACACACACACAGATACGAAACACACATAGAGACGCCAGACGCACAGAGACGACACACACACAGAGACGACACACACACAGAGACGACACACATACAGAGACGACAAACACACAAAGACAACACACACACAGAGACGACACACACAGAGAGACGAGACACACACAAAGACGACACACACAAACAGAGACGACACACACACAGAGACAAAACACACAGAGACGACACACACAGAGACGACACACACAGAGACGACACACGCACAAAGAGACGACAGACACACAGATACGAGACACACATAGAGACGACACACGCACAGAGACGACACACATACATAGGTACGACAAACACACAGAGACGACTCACACAAAGTGACGACTTACACATAGAGACGACACATGCACAAAGACGACAAAAACACAGAGACGACACACAGAGAGACGACACACGCACAGAGACGACAAACATACAGATACGAAACACACATAGAGACGACACATGCACAGAGACGACACACACACAAAGACAACAAGCACAGAGACAACACACACACAGAGACAGCACACACACAGAGACGACAAACACACAGCGACGACACACGCACAGAGACGACACACACACAGAGACGACACACACACAGAGAGAAGACACACGCACAGAGACGACACACACACACAGAGACGTCACACACACAGAGAGAAGACACACACACAGAGACGACACACATACAGATACGAAACACACATAGAGACGACACACGCACAGAGACAAAAAACACACAGAGATGACACACACACACAGACGACACACACAGAGATGACACACACATAGAGACGACTCGTGAAGAGAGACGACAGACGCATAGAGACAACACACACACAGAGACGACACACACAAAGAGACGACACACGCACAGAGACGACACACACACAAAGACGACACACACAGAAAAACGACACAAACACAGAGACGATAAACACACAAAGACGACACACACACAGAGAGGACACACACAAAGAGACAACACACACAGAGACGACACACACAAAGAGACGACACACGCACAGAGACGACACACACACAAAGACGACACACACAGAAAAACGACACAAACACAGAGACGATAAACACACAAAGACGACACACACACAGAGAGGACACACACAAAGAGACAACACACACAGAGACGACACACACAGAGACGACACAAACAGAGATGACACACACAAAGAGAAGACAGACACACAGATACGAGACATACATAGAGACGACACACGCACAGAGAAGACACACACACAGAGACGACACACACACAGAGACGACACACACACAGAGACGACACACACACAGAGACGAAACACACATAGAGACGACACACGCACAGAGATGATACACGCACAGAGACAACACAGACAGAGAGACGAGACACACACACACAGAAACGAAAACACACATAGAGACGACATACACACAGATACGAAACACACATAGAGACGACACACACATAGAGACAGCACACACACAGAGACGACACCCACACAGAGACGACACACACACAGAGACGACAGACACAAAATGACGACTTACACATAGAGACGACACACGCACAGAGATGACAAACACACAGAGACGACACACATAGAGAGACGACACACACAGAGAGACCACAAACACACAGAGACAACACACACAAAGAGACGACACACACACAGATACGAAACACACAAAGAGACGACACACGCACAGAGACGACATCCACAAAGAGCCGACTCACACACAGAGAGGACAAACACGCAGAGACGACAGACACAAAGAGACGACTCAAACACAGAGAGGACAAACACACAGAAACGACACACATACACAGAGACGTCACACACATAGAGACAACACAGACACAGAGACGACACACACACAGACACGAAACACACACAGAGACGACACATACACAGAGGCGACACAAACACAGAGAAGACACAAAAATAAAGACGACACACCCACAGAGACGACACACACACACAGATGCGAAACACACATAGAGACGACATACGCATAGAGACAGCACACACACAGAGACGACACCCACACAGAGACGACACACACACAGAGACGACAGACACAAAATGACGACTTACACATAGAGACGACACACGCACAGAGACGACAAACACACAGAGACGACACACATAGAGAGATGACACACACACAGAGACGACAAACACACAGAGAAAACACACACAAAGAGACGATACACACACAGATACGAAACACACAAAGAGACGACACACGCACAGAGACGACACAAACACAGAGAGTACAAACACAAAGATACGACAGAAACAAAGATACGACTCACACACAGAGAGTACAAACACACAGAAACGACACACACACACAGAGACTACACACGCATAGAGACAACACAGACACAGAGACGACACACACACAGAGACGAAACAAACACAGAGACGACACATACACAGAGACGACACATACACAGAGGCGACACACACGCAGAGACGACAAAGATACAGAGAAGACACAAAAATAGAGACGACACACCCACAGAGATGACACACACATAGAGACGACACACGCACAGACACGACACACAAACAGAGTCATAGTCATAGATATCCAAAAGGTTGGTTTGATCTAGGTTCTCTTAGAGTGGGGCGCCACTATGTGTGTTTCGTATCTGTGTGTGTGAAGTCTCTGTGTGTGTGTGTCGTCTCTGTGTGTGTTTCGTCTGTGTGTGTGTGTCGTCTCTGTGCGTTTGTCGTCGCCATGTGTGTGTGTTGTCTCAGTGTCTGTGTTGTCTCTGTGTGTGTGTTGTCTCTGTGTTTGTTGTCTTTGTGTGTGTGTCGTCTCTATGCGTGTGTCGTCCCTATGTGTGTTTCGTATCTGTGTGTGTGTCGTCTCTGTGCATGTGTCGTCTCTGTGCGTGTGTCTTCTCTCTCTGTGTGTGTCGTCTCTGTATGTGTGTCGTCTTTGTGCGTGTGTTGTCTCTGTGTGTGTGTCGTCTCTCTGTGTGTCGTCTCTGTGTGTTTGTCGTCTCTAAGCGTGTGTCGTCTCTATCTGTAAGTCGTCACTTTGTGTGTGTCGTCTCTGTATGTTTGTCATCCCTATGTGTGTGTGTCGTCTCTGTGTGTGTGTCGTCCCTGTGCGTGTGTCGTCCCTATGTGTGTGTGTCGGGTCTCTGTGTGTGTCGTCTCTATGCGTGTGACGTCTCTTTGTGTTTGTCGTCTCTGTGTGTGTGTCGTCTCTCTGTGTGTGCTGTCTCTGTGTGTGTATCGTCTCTCTGCGTGTCTCGTCTCTACGTGTGTGTCGTCTCTGTGTTTTTGTCATCTCTGTGTGTGTGTCATCTCTGTGTGTTTGTGTGTGTGTGTTTGTTTGTGGGTGTGTGTGTGTTTGTGTGTGTGTTTGTGTGTTTGTGTGTGTGTTTGTTTGTGTGTGTGTGTGTTTGTTTGTGAGTGTATGTTTGTGTGTGTGTGTTTGTGTGTGTGTGTGTTTGTGTGTGTGTGTGTGTGTGTTTGTGTGTGTGTGTGTGTATGTCTGTGTTTGTGTGTTTGTTTGAGTGTGTGTGTGTGTGTTTGTGTGTGTGTTTTTTTTGTGTGTTTGTGTGTGTTTGTGTATCAATGTTTGTGTGTGTGTTTGTGTTTTTTTTGTGTGTGTTTGTGTGTGTGTGTGTGTCTATTTGTGTGTGTGTGTGTGTGTGTGTGTGTTTGTGTGTGTGTGTTTGTGTGTGTGTGTGTGTTTGTGTGTGTGTGTGTTAGTGTGTGTATGTGTGTATGTGTTTGTGTGTGTGTGTGTATGTTTGTGTTTTTGTGTTTGTGTTTGTGTGTGTGTGTGTTTGTGTGTGTGTGTGTTTGTGTGTGTGTGTTTGTGTGTGTGTTATTAAAAATCAAATATTATTAGTAATAACAGATGTATTTTAAAGGTGGATGTTCCGGTTTATGAAAACTAGAATTCTCTCTGCTGTGTGTCAGGATGAGTGTTTGCTTGTCTGCAGAGATTTTGAGAAACAAATTCTGCTCATCTCTCTCAGACATTGGTAAAAGTTCTGTTAAATTATTTCATTTTCTAATATATCCACTTTGAGCCTGCTAGTAGTATCTTTATCTCTAAAAATTCATTTTCTTACATCTCTGACCTTTTTAATAGATATTCTGAACGTTTGACGTTCTAGCATACCCTAATAATAATGAAACACTTAACAAAGTAATACATAAGATATTTTTAATGAAATAACGACATGTAGAATATTAATATAAAAAATATGTTAAATACATTATTATACATTATTAGTACACTTGCGCTTCACTTTCCATCAATTCATCTTTATATTCATTGATGATATTGTCTGCTAATGTCCTTTTTATTCTGCCTGCGATTTCACTGTCTATTGTCACATTATTTTTACATAGATAACAGTTTTGGCACATTGACAAGATATGATTAATGACATAAGTGCAGGAGTATGCTTGTCTTCTTCTTGTCTTCTTTAAAATGCTTATACCGGAAAGATGACGATAGGATGTGAAAAAAAAATGTCAGAAAAAAAAACTAAAAAAAACTGTCAGATAAAAAAAAAGTGGTCACTACAAACATTATTTTTCTAATAGTAAAAGTTGCAACGCACATATCTATCATTCCCATTTTGAAGTTGGAAAATATTAAATATGATTTTTTTGTGTTTTAAGTGTGTTTCATGACATTCTAAGAGATGTAAAAAAGTTTAAAAAAAAGAAAAAAAAGTTGAGGGGGGGGCGGAGGTAGGGGGGTGGTTGATGGGATGGGGGGGGGGGGGGGGTTGTGGCATAGTGGGGGATGGGGAACTTTGGGCCGGAATCATAATACGTATGATTTGCCTCATGTACTAGGCCCGCAAGTCATTTAAATGCAGTGTTTACATATTTTTTGTTTTGTTTTGATATTTTTCTTTACCAACCTCTGAAGATTCAGTTTCAAAAATATTTAACAATTATTAATTTACAGAAAGAATTTCAAAACATCATACCAGGAAACGAATCACCATACCATGAAAACACGCACGACTTTTAACTGAAACATGTTATTTAACTCCAAAACCATGGTTTCGTGAACAGCAGGAATTTTCATGGTAGACTGAATCCGGTCATTGTACTGTCTGCTTGTATGGCGGGAGTACTGTCCGCTACTTATCATTATAGCTATATGGTGGCACTGTCTTCTCGGAACTGTTATAGCTATATGGGGAGACACTGTGCTCGGAACTGTTATATCTATACTACTCTAGTTCTGATTTTTGCTGTCGCTTGTCTTCTAACAGTACAATTCTTGGTTCTTCACTCCTCTTTTCTAAAATTCTGATGCTTGCTTTCTTGCTATCGCTTGTAATTCTCGCTGCCGCTTACCTTCTAACCGAATATTTCTTTGGTGTCACTGTGGCATATCTTTTAACTCCATATTTCTTTGTTCTTCACTTTCATTTTTAATTCGTTCTACTCGTCGTTGTCGCATGTCTTGTAACACCATATTTCTTTGTTCTTCACGTTGTGTTTTTGACTCGTTTTAATTCCTGCTGTTAATTATCTTCGAACCAAATGTTTCTTTGTTCCTCACTTTTCTTTTGAAGTGTTGTAATTATTGCTGACGCAAGTATTCTGAATGTATATTTCTTTGTTCTTCATTTTGTTTATCATAACTTTAGACATTTTTTTATGCTGCATGCGTCATAGATACAAAAGGACATGTTCAATCCTAGGGGGGGGGGGATTGATGAAATTTATTTACCTGAAATGTACTGACAAATATGACGTGAATCTTATGATTTTCCTTTTCAGTCATATGTTTTTTTGTCATAGGTCATCAGTCGTACGTTTTTGACACTAAAAATGATAAAACCACTACTGTGGCAAATACGACTTTTGTATGCTCTTGAAATGTATTCATGAATACAACGTAATCAAATGATTTTTTTCCAAAATTAAGACTGTAAACTAATTTTCTCAAACTTCTGACTTGTATAGATTTTTTTATATTTTGTTATAAAAAAATCTACCAAATTCTATATTTCTTTGTTCTTCATTTTTGTTTATCATAACTTTAAACATCTTTTTGTGCTGCATGCGTCATAGATACAAAAACGACATGGTCACTCCTGGGGGGGGGGGATTGATGAAATTTATTTTCCTGAAATGTACTTACATATATGACGTGAATCTTATGATTTTCCTTTTCTGTCATATGTTTTTGTTTAATTTTGCCTGCAACATAGACACTAAAAACGATAAAACCACTACTGGGGCAAATACGACTTATGTATGCTCTTGAAATGTATTCATAAATATAACATACTCACATGATTTTTTTTTTCAAAATTAGGACCCTAAACAAATTTTCTCAAACTTCTGACTTGTATAGATTTTTTTTTTTTTTTTAGACGAGAAAGTCCCTGGATACCATTTTTCCCGAAAAAACATGGAGCCGTTTACAAGAAAAAATTCATGGATAAATAAATTCATAAATATATACACAATTAGTGTTTGTTTAGATAAATAGTATTTATATAAGATGTTTAGTAGCTATACTGCCCTTTGTAGTAATTTCTGTTCGTTTTTTTTTGTAAAGTTACTTTCTGTTAAGCTCTTCAATTTCGATGTATATAAACGTTTCTGTCGTTTGTTCTCCAAAAACAATTCAATTTCAATTATAATTTCAGTAACAAATATTTAAAAAAGAAACTATTAAAAAAAGGAGTTCCATCAAAACTATTTTGACAATATTGTCGTACTGTTTACTATCCATGAAAATAATTGAAAATTGAAGCTTTAACCCAACAAGTAATGATTCTTCCAATTAGCATAAAGTGTTAAAATAGGGAATGTCAATACCCTTGCTGTTAATTACTATATCTGTTAATTATTTTTATTTATTAATTTCATTGTATGATACTATTGTATAGTGTTCGGTGATAATTTGATTAAACGACATATCGATATTCTTACTTTCGATTTTTGACATATCGATTTCGATATTTCCGATCAATTATTTGCTCAGATTAACTTTAGGTTTTCGCAAAATTCAATGATAAAATTTATACTTAAACAGTATTTTGCACAGTTTTTTTCCAAATTTTGAATAAAATACAAAAACATTCTATCAGATGTACGAATATTAAAAAAACATGATTTGGAATTACTAGGGCTCAGGGTAAAGAAAAACAAGCTACCGGCTATTTTTGGCTATTCAAGTCAGCAACATATCAATATTTTTCATGTGACAATACTTCTAGTGACATCTAAATTATTTTTTTATTTATAAAAATAGATGACAGTCTGCTATATTCAGCATATTACTCTGCTGTGGAGTTGTAGTATAACAACTTAACCGTGATGATAATAAACTAACTTATCAGTTGCAAATATATCACTCCACAGATTTGTTTGCCTTTCAATTTAATTCAATTCAAACTTTTTATTTGTTCCGAATACGAAGAGTAAAATTTAAAATAATCGCTAATCAACAGGCCATAAAATTCTTTTAAACCATATAACAACAAGTAAGCAAAAGCCTTCAATCAAACTTACCAGACAACTAATACTTCATTCAATAATTAATAAATCCAAAAAATATAACAATCCATATAACCTTATAACAATATAAAATTCTTTTAAACCATGTAACAACAAGTTCGCAAATGCCTTCAATCAAACTTACCACACAAATTAACACTTCATTCAATAATTAATAAATCAAAAAAAAATAAGCTTCATGCACAGCTTTATATATATTATGAGAAAAAAAGGTAATTTCCTTCAAAAAATTATGAAAAAATTGTAAGTATGTAACAAACTCTTTCTTGAATTCACCTCTTGGATACACAATACAGAAATTACATTCAACAAACTATGAAAGAATTGTAAGTAAGTAACGAACTCTTTAGTGAATTCGCCTCTCGGAGAAATTTCATTCATGAAATTATGAAAAATTGTAAGTAAGTAACAAACTGTTTCTTGAATTCACCTCTTGGATACACAATACAGAAACTTCATTCAATAAATTATGAGAAAATTGTATGTAAGCAACAAACTCTTGAATTCACCTCTTGGATACACAATACAGAAATTTTATTCAAGAAATTATGAAAAAATTGTTACTGAGTAACAAACTCTTTCTTGAATTTGCCATTTGGATATACAATACAGAAATTCCATTCAAAACATTATGAAAAAATTGTATGTAAGTAGTAAACTCTTTCTTGAACTCGCCTCTTGGATACACAATACAGACATTTCATTCAAGAACATATGAATAATTGTAAGTTAGTAACAAACTCTTTCTTGAATTCACTTCTTGTATACACAATACAGAAATTTCTCTATAGAAACTATAAAAAAATTGTAAGTAAGTGACAGACTCTTTCTTGAATTCACCTCTTGTAAACACAAAACAGAAATTTCATTCAAGAAATTATGAAAAAATTATAAACGAGTAAAAAACTCTTTCTTGAATTTACCTCTTGGATAAAAAATACAGTCATTTCCTTCAAGAAATTATTAAAAAATTGCAAGTAAGTAATAAACCCTTTCTTGAATTCACCTCTTGGATACACAATACAGAAATTTCATTCAAGAAATTATGAAAAAATTGTAAGTAAGCAACAAACTCTTTCTTGAATTCACCTCTTGAAGGTGAATACAGAAATTTTATTCAAGAAATTATGAAAAAATTGTAAGTAAGTAACAAACTCTTTCTTCATTTCACCTCTTGGATACACAATACAGAAATTTCATTCAAGAAATTATGAAAAAATTGTAAATAAGTAACAAACTCTTTCTTGAATTTACCTCTTGGATACAGAATACAAAAACTTCATTCAAGAAATAATGAAAAGTTGTAAGCAAGCAAAAAACTCTTTCTTGAATTCATATCTTGTATACACAATACAGAAATTTCACTATAGAAACTATGAAAAAATTGTAAGTAAGTGACAGACTCTTTCTTGAATTCACCTTTTGGATACACAATACAGTCATTTCATTAAAAAAATTATGAAAAAATTGTAAATAAGTAACAAACCCTTTCTTGAATTCACCACTTGGATACACAATACAGAAATTTCAGTCAAGGAATTATGAAAAAATTGTAACTAAGTAACAAACTCTTTCTTGAATTCACCTCTTGGATACACATTACAGAAATTTCATTCAAGAAATTATGAAAAAATTGTAAGTAAGTAAAAACTCTTTCTTGAATTCACCTCTTGGATACACAATACAAAAATTTTATTCAAGAAATTATGAAAAAATTGTAAGTAAGTAACAAACTCTTTCTTGAATTCACCTCTTGGATGCACAATACAGAAATTTCATTCAAGAAATTATGAAAAATTGTAAGTAAGCAACAAACTCTTTCTTGAATTCATCTATTGGAGGTGAATACAGAAATTTCATTCAAAAAATTATGAAAAAATTGTAAGTAAGTAACGAACTCTTTCTTCAATTCACCTCTTGGATGCACAATACAGAAATTTCATTCAAAAAATTATGAAAAAATTGTAAATAAGTAACAAACTCTTTCTTGAATTCATCTCTTGGATACAGAATACAAAAACTTCATTCAAGAAATTATGAAAAGTTGTAAGCAAGCAAAAAACTCTTTCTTGAATTCACTTCTTGTATATACAATACAGAAATTTCATTATAGAAACTATGAAAAAATTGTTAGTAAGTGACAGACTCTTTCTTGAATTCACCTCTTGTATACACAATACAGAAATTTCATTTAAGAAATTATGAAAAAATTTTAAGTAAGTAAAAACTCTTTCTTGAATTTACCTCTTGGATACACAATACAGTCATTTCATTCAAGAAATTATGAAGAAATTGTAAGTAAGTAGCAAACCCTTTCTTGAATTCACCTCTTTGATACACAATACAGAAATTTCAGTCAAGGAATTATGAAAAAAATTGTAACTAAGTAACAAACTCTTTCTTGAATTCACCTCTTGGATACAAAATACAGAGACTTCATTCAAGATATTATGAAAAAATTGTAAGTAAGTGACAAACTCTTTCTTTTATTCGCCTCTTGGATACACACTACAGAAATTTCAGTCAAGAAATTATGAAAAAACTGTAAGTAAGTAACAAACTCTTTCTTGAATTCACCTCTTGGATACACAATACAGAAATTTCATTTAAGAAATTATGAAAAAATTGTAAGTAAGTAACAAACTCTTTCTTGAATTCACCTCTTGGATACACAATACATAAATTTCATTCAAGAAGTTATGAAAAAATTGTAAGTATGTAACAAACTCTTTCTTGAATGCACCTCTTGGATACATAATACAGATATTTCATTGAAGAAATTATGAAACAAGTAACAAACTCTTTCTTCATTTCACCTCTTGGATACACAATACAGAAATTTCATTCAAAAAATTATGAAAAAATTGTAAATAAGTAACAAACTCTTTTTTGAATTCACCTCTTGGATACAGAATACAAAAACTTCATTCAAGAAATTATGAAAAGTTGTAAGCAAGCAAAAAACTCTTTCTTGAATTCATATCTTGTATACACAATACAGAAATTTCATTGAAGAAATTATGAAAAAATTGTAAGTAAGTAACAAACTCTTTCTTCATTTCACCTCTTGGATACACAATACAGAAATTTCATTCAAAAAATTATGAAAAAATTGTAAATAAGTAACAAACTCTTTTTTGAATTCACCTCTTGGATACAGAATACAAAAACTTCATTCAAGAAATTATGAAAAGTTGTAAGCAAGCAAAAAACTCTTTCTTGAATTCATATCTTGTATACACAATACAGAAATTTCATTATAGAAACTATGAAAAAATTGTAAGTAAGTGACAGACTCTTTCTTGAATTCACCTTTTGGATACACAATACAGTCATTTCATTCAAAAAATTATGAAAAAAATTGTAAATAAGTAACAAACCTTTTCTTGAATTCACCTCTTGGATACACAATACAGAAATTTCAGTCAAGAAATTATGAAAAATTGTAAGTAAGCAACAAACTCTTTCTTGAATTCACCTATTGGAGGTGAATACAGAAATTTCATTCAAAAAATTATGAAAAAATTGTAAGTAAGTAACAAACTCTTTCTTCAATTCACCTCTTGGATGCACAATACAGAAATTTCATTCAAAAAATTATGAAAAAATTGTAAATAAGTAACAAACTCTTTCTTGAATTCACCTCTTGGATACAAAATACAAATACTTCATTCAAAAAATTATGAAAAGTTGTAAGCATGCAAAAAACTCTTTCTTGAATTCACTTCTTGTATATACAATACAGAAATTTCATTATAGAAACTATGAAAAAATTGTTAGTAAGTGACAGACTCTTTCTTGAATTCACCTCTTGTATACACAATACAGAAATTTCATTTAAGAAATTATGAAAAATTTTAAGTAAGTAAAAACTCTTTCTTGAATTCACCTCTTGGATACACAAGACAGTCATTTCATTCAAGAAATTATGTAGAAATTGTAAGTAAGTAACAAACCCTTTCTTGAATTCACCTCTTGGATACACAATACAGAAATTTCAGTCAAGGAATTATGAAAAAATTGTAACTAAGTAACAAACTCTTTCTTGAATTCACCTATTGGATACAAAATACAGAGACTTTATTCAAGAAATTATGAAAAAATTGTAAGTAAGTGACATACTCTTTCTTGTATTCGCCTCTTGGATACACACTACAGAAATTTCAGTCAAGAAATTATGAAAAAACTGTAAGTAAGTAACACACTCTTTCTTGAATTCACCTCTTGGATACACATTACAGAAATTTTATTTAAGAAATTATGAAAAAATTGTAAGTATGTAACAAACTCTTTCTTGAATGCACCTCTTGGATACATAATACAGATATTTCATTGAAGAAATTATGAAAAAATTGTAAATAAGTAACGAACTTCTTCTTGAATTTGCCTCTTGGAGAAATTTCATTCATGAAATTATGAAAAAATTGTAAGTAAGTAACAAACTCTTTCTTGAATTCACCTCTTGCATACAGAATACTGAAATTTCATTCAAGAAGTTATGAAAAAATTGTGAGTATGTAACAAACCCTTTCTTGAATTCACCTCTTGGATGCACAATACAAAAATTTCATTCAAGAAATTATGAAAAAATTGTAATTAAGCAACAAACTCTTTCTTGAATTCACCTCTTGGAGGTGAATACAGAAATTTCATTCAAGAAATTATGAAAAAATTGTAAGTAAGTAACGAACTTTTTCTTCAATTCACCTCTTGGATACACAATACAGAAATTTCATTCAAGAAATTATGAAAAAATTGTAAATAAGTAACAAACTCTTTCTTGAATTCACCTTTTGGATACAGAATACAAAAACTTCATTCAAAAATTATGAAAAGTTGTAAGCAAGCAAAAAACTCTTTCTTGAATTCACTTCTTGTATATACAATACAGAAATTTCATTATAGAAACTATGAAAAAATTTTAAGTAAGTGACAGACTCTTTCTTGAATTCACCTCTTGGATACACAATACAGTCATTTCATTCAAGAAATTATGAAGAAATTGTAAGTAAGTAAAAAACTCTTTCTTGAATTCACCTCTTGGATAAACAATACAGTCATTTCATTCAAGAAATTATGAAGAAATTGTAAGTAAGTAACAAACACTCTCTTGAATTCACCTCTTGGATACACAATACAGAAATTTCAGTCAAGGAATTATGAAAAAAATTGTAACTAAGTAACAAACTCTTTCTTGAATTCACCCCTTGGATACAAAATACAGAGACTTCATTCAAGAAATTATGAAAAAATTGTAAGTAAGTGACAAACTCTTTCTTGTATTCGCCTCTTGGATAGACACTACAGAAATTTCATTCAAGAAATTATGAAAAAATTGTAAGTAAGTAACAAACTCTTTCTTGAATTCACCTCTTGGATACACATTACAGAAATTTCATTAAAGAAATTATGAAAAAATTGTAAGTAAGTAACAAACTCTTTCTTGAATTCACCTCTTGGATACACAATACAGAAATTTCATTCAAGAAGTTATGAAAAAATTGTAAGTATGTAACAAACTCTATCTTGAATGCACCTCTTGGATACATAATACAGAAATTTCATTCAAGAAATTATGAAAAAATTGTAAGTAAGTAACGAACTTCTTCTTGAATTCACCTCTTGGAGAAATTTCATTCATGAAATTATGAAAAAATTGTAAGTAAGTAACAAACTCTTTCTTGAATTCACCTCTTGGATACACAATACAGAAATTTAATTCAAAAAATTATGAAAAATTATAAGTAAGTAACAAGCTCTTTCTTGAATTCTCCTCTTGGATACACAGCACAGAAATTTCATTGAAGGAATTATGAAAAAATTGTAAGTAAGTAACGAACTTCTTCTTGAATTTGCCTCTTGGAGAAATTTCACTTTTAGGGGATTATTAGGGGATAATTTGGGTGAAACATATTAATCAATACAGACATTTCATTCAAGAAATATGAAAAAATTGTAAGTAAGTAACAAACTCTTTATAGAAGCCACCTCTTGGATACACAATACAGACATTTCATTCAAGAAATTATGAAAAAATTGTAAGTATGTAACAAAATTTGGGCGAAACATATTAATCAATACAGACATTTCATTCAAGAAATATGAAAAAATTGTAAGTAAGTAACAAACTCTTTATTGAAGCAACCTCTTGGATTCACAATACAGACATTTCATTCAAGAAATTATGAAAAAATTGTAAGTAAGTAACAAACTCTTTCTTTAATTCACCTCTTTGATACAAAATACAGAAATTTCATTCATGAAATTATGAAAAAATTGTAAGTAAGTAACAAACTCTTTCTTGAATTCACCTCTTGGATACACAATACAGAAATGTCATTCAAGAAATTATGAAAAATTTTTAAGTAAGCATATTTCATGTCATTTTAAGATATTTAAAAAAAAGTTCAGTCCATAAGAAAAGTGCTACTACAAATATTATTTTTCTAATAGTAAATGTCACAACTAACATGTCTATATCATTCCCATTTTGTATTTTGAAAACCCTAAATGCAAATCTTTATTGTTTTAAGAATATTTCAGGTCATATTAAGATATGTAAAAAAAAGTTGAAAAAAATTACCATATTAAAAAAAATATAAAAATAAAACTAAAGTTGAAAAAAAATAAAACTTCAAAAAAAAAGTAAAAAAGTTGAATTACTTTCCAAGTCCAAAAAAATTCTTTCCAAAAAAAGTGCTACTACGAACATTATTTTTCTAATAGTAAAAGTCCGGACTAACATATTTATGTCATTTTCATTTTGAATTTGTAAAATATTAAATGTGATTTTTTTTGTTTTAAGTATGTTTCATCTTATTTAAGACATGTAAAAAAAAGATGACGAAAATTACCATATTGAAAAAAAAAGTTCAAACAAAGTTCAAAAAAATATATCTACAAAATGGGGGGGGGGACCCTAAAAAGATGGAGGGAGGGGGGGGGCACTTGGAGGTTGGGGAGAGGGGCCCTTGGACGTTGAGATCCTTTTTGGTTAGGCTCATTGGTGGTTGCGGTCCTTGATGGTTCAAATCCGTAACCATCTCACTAGTTTATTTTTGGGATTTCTAAGGATTGTTCTGAATTTCTATATTAAAATTCTTTTCTTGGCATCTGCAATCTTATTAGTTTCAATATTTTAGAATACTCCTACTCCAATGCTAAAGCATATTTTATTTTGGCAATACTACTTATTTGGTATTTGTGTATTATGCATAATACTGCCAAGAAGTAAAGCCAGGTCAATTCACAAGGTCATCTTGGCACCTACGACTCTGTTATTTTCAACTTTTTAGCATACTCCAATGCCAAAGCATATTTTATATTGACAACACTGTTCAATTGGTAGTTGTGTATTATACGGAGCACAGCCAATAAGTAAAGCTAACCAAGTCTCAAAATCTTCTTGTCACGCTAACTGTTCCCATAGATTTACACCAGTGATTTTATTCTAACATTTATGCCAAGTTGCGTGAGACTTACCATCATATCAGACCTACCTCAACTGGTAAGCAGTTTTCGCCATTGTAGCACTCTCATTCTAACCAACTAAAATATTTGTCGTATAATTCTCATCTTGGTTTCATCTCTATTATTCAAATCCTCATTAAGGACGTTCAGAGCAGAGTTATGCAAACGGAATACCTTTTTGCAAATTGAGTTAGCTTTTGAAAATGATATAACTTTTTGATGTCTCTAATGTTGTATGCAGTCACTAAATCTAACTATGAATCCATAACACGCTCAAAATGATCAGCTTGGCTAATGACCTCAGAAACCCGTCTGGCAGGTAAATCTGTCTTTGCAGCTGCAAAAACCTGTCTGGTCGCTTTATAGGATTTCGTCCCTGAATATTTATTTCCAAAATATAACGTGTTTGGTCGCATTATGCAACCTGTCGTGATACTGTGTATATGGATACTACCTGCAATAACCTTATGATGAAAATCTAACGGTGCTTCGATTGTGTCATGATGGGAATTCTATTTTCAATAAGGTTTCCTGGGAATTTTAAATGTATTAGTGCGTGGTTGCCGATACACAAAGCAACCTTCAGGAATTACTTGACATTTTAGAGGATTATTTGGATAGGAAAAAGCTAGAAGTTAATGTGGATAAAACCGTAGTGTTAGTATTCCTTAAATGTGGTAGACTTTAGAAGGATGTCAAAATTAGTTTTAAAACTAGAAAGGTTAGATTAGCGGAGGAATGGCCATATTTAGGCTTTACGTTTAAGGTGAAACGAAATTTATTTAGTAGCCATATAGAAAGTAGGATAGAAAAAGGTAAGGCATGTTGTAATAGAATATTAAGAGGTCAGCTTAGGGATATTAAAAAGATCGAAGTAGTTAAAGAGGTTTTTAGGGCTAAAATCTTAGGTGTCATGCCATATGGTTCTGAGGTTTGGGGGTATGGGAAGGGTAAAACCGTAGTGTTAGAATTCCGGAAAGGTGGTAAACTTGAGAAGGATGTCAAAGTTTTAAAGGTAGAAGGGTTAGATTAGTGGAGGAATGGTCATATTTAGGTGTTGCGTTTAAGGCGAAAGGAAATTTATTTAGTAGCCATATAGAAAGTAGGATCGAAAAAGGTAAGGCATGTTGTAATAGAATATTAAGAGGTCAGCTTAGGGATATTAAAAAGATCGAAGTAGTTAAAGAGGTTTTTAGGGCTAAAATCTTAGGTGTCATGCCATATGGTTCTGAGGTTTGGGGGTACGGGAAAGGGTTTGGGAAGGGGCTAGAAACAGTGCAATTAGGATATTATAAGAGGGGTCTAGGGATAAGTAAGAACACAAATAGTATAGTAGATAGAGGCGATTTAGTTTTGTTTTCTTTAAGAAGTAGATAGGTTTTATTTTTTAAATAGATAGGTTTATTTTCCATATATCAGTAAAATAATTACATAAAAATCTACAAATCCCCACAAAGGCCCCATGGCCTGTAGGAGGGGGATTATGAAAATATCAAATAAACATTAAACATTTAAACGCTTAAGATTTAAACAATATAGACATAACATTAATATTTAAACATATAAACATAAGCATTTGAACTTTTAACATGTGAAGCATTTGCTTCATAAAAAAAAGAAAAAAAAAACAAGGACGGTTCACTAAATAAACTTCATCAAACTACAGTGAATAACAACATCAAAAAAAAAAAAAAAAAAAAAAAAAAAAAAAAAAAAAAAAAAAAAACTGCAGCAGGAAAAAGTAAAGAAAATATAATCACATGAAAACAAATCTTTTGAAGTCTTTTGAAGGTGCCAAACGAGTGGCATTCTCGAGCCGAATCGGGAAGGGTGTTCCATTTCAAATGACACGCAACAAGAGGATTAAAATCAGATCTTATTGTTGGTGTATGTGGAACTTGGATATTTAGAGAACTACGGAGTTGATAATTTGACCGATCAGATACAAAAGAAGACGTAAACCTAAGGGACCTAGGAATATCACCATGAAGCTGAAAAAAAAGCGAAAGACATACACGAAAGAATATAAAGTTTTTTAATATCAATAACGGTTTAGTTGCCGAACGATTTACATCCTGGATAAGATTTATAGCTTTATCATAAATATTCGAAAGCGGTTTGAGAAAAGAAGGGAAAGTAGACATCCATATGACTGAACAATTGGAAACATAAGAATGAATTAAGCTATGAAATAGGATTCTTAGAATTGGTCCTGGAAAGATATGCTTTAGTTTTCTTAGAATACCGAGGTTTCTGCATACCTTCATTTTAATCAAATCAATATGGTGTTTGAAAGATAAATTTTCATCTAGGAGGATACCTAGGAAACGGACATGGCCATCCTTTGGTCTACTAATAAAGCCTTTGGATATGAGAATTTCAGATAATTGAGGACAAGCCTGGGATATACGAGAAAAAACTAAAAAACTAGTTTTAGAAACATTTAAGGCAAGAGAGGTAGCATCAAACAAAATTGAAACTCTCTCAAAGAGGTCCACTAACTTTGTACGAACCTCATCAACTGTTCTCCCAGAAGTAATAAGGATGGTATCATCGGCAAAAGTAACAAGAGAATCCTAGGTATGCAAACTGTAATTATGGGTAAGGGAGACTGTTGGATGACATAGACGACAGCAATAAAGAGGATTTTTATTTCTAACTGCAAAAATTAGGTCATTTACATAAATTAAAAACAGTACCGGCCCTAAAATTGACCCTTGGGGGACCCCCTAGTCAACACTTGATGGTGAGCGAAAAAAATGGATCAACAGAAATTATTCTACCAGACAAGAAAGACTTGAACCAATAAAATGCACTACCTCTTACGCCAAAGTGAGAAAGTTTAAATAGAAGAACACTCTGGGTTAAAGAATCAAAGGCTTTACGAACATCCAGTCATAGGCTAATTAACATGGTTAAGCTTTGGGGAAAAATTTTAGTGATGTCTAGAGTGCGGGTGACAAAGACGGCTTATTTAGAAATTTTGAAGGGCAGCTGAGGTAGGGGTGGCCGTACCAAATTAAGAATGTCTCTGATCAGTGTGGACTAAGCCTTATGTGGGGAGATGGTTTAGGGCTCGAGGATATGGGAAGACCATGTAAGTAGATTAGTTGAAAGCATTTTACAGGACAAATAAATACACTCATGGCAGACCTAGCGTTCGCTTTCGAATTCACTGGGTTTTTATTGTCGGTTGAAGGACATTTGGGTTGAACTTTTATTTTTTAAGGTGGGTCTGAAAAAAAAATGAAATAAAGTTATTAATTGAAATGAGGGTTGATAGTTTGCTACTGGGCCAAAGAAGAAAGTTTATCGGGAGGGAAAGGTCATAGGATGGTCCTTATTTTTGTCCTATGTTTGGAGGTTTAGATGAGAGCGTTTATCACTTGATAAAATAATTATTTAAAAGAGATGAAGGCTTAAAATATTATTGCTTATCAACTAAGAGATAAATCACAGGGAATGGTAACTCCATTAAAAGAAACATATAATTTTTTATTTCGGAGGGATGTCTTGAGAATAATTGAGAATAATCTCAGACAGTTTCATTGTGGTAGTGAGAGTGTCAACACATGACAAAATGTTCCATACATGTCCGTTATGTATGTACACACTGGGCAGCTGGTCATCATCATGTGAGAATTGCACAATGATTGATGAGTATGATGAATACCTGTCTTTATTCTTTGGAATAGTTTTATTCATTTCATTAAATTATGAAGAAATTGTAAGTAAGTAACAATAGCTTTCTTGAATTCGCTTCCTGGACACAATACAGATATTTAATTCAAGAAATCATAAGATGAGCGCGTTTAGGTTTTAGATGAGAGCGTTTATCACTTGATAAAATAATTATTTAAAAGAGATGAAGGCTTAAAATATTATTGCTTATCAACTAAGAGATAAATCACAGGGAATGGTAACTCCATTAAAAGAAACATATAATTTTTTATTTCGGAGGGATGTCTTGAGAATAATTATTTTAAATTTCGGAAAATAATTATTTAAAAGAGATGAATGCTTAAAATATTAATTACTTATCAACTAAGGGTTTAATCTCATGGAAGGGTAACTCCATTAAGAGATACATATTATTTTTGCTTCGTGCGCGCACGTAACCTCGTCTAAATTAACCTTAAAAAAATGAAATAAAGCAATGTCGACTTTGCATATTTTATTCAACATAACCGAGAAAGCGCTGGAGGGGGGCATTCCTGTCGACTTTTGGAGGATGCTTCCCCCATTTTTCGATAATCAGGCAATTTTCTCAAGCTCTTTTCTCAAGGTCATAGCTTTTGACTGACAACACTAACATCAAAACTTAAACGGTCAGAAATAGAGGCTGGGCTGTTTCCAAAGATTTAGCTAAAAAACCAGTCTGGTTGAAAACGTGGAGTTTTCGTACTGCTCATTTTTTTGCAATGTGTAGGAACCGGTGGGGAATCCCCGCTCATTTGGAAAGGTGCCAAGGAAAGGCAAGCAAATAGCATGTAGTTTCAAAACGTGTTTAATCACGTTTCTTGAATGAAGTATCTGTACTGTTTATTCAAGAGGTGAAATCAATAAAGAGCTTGTTACTTACTTAAAAATATTTTCATAATTTCTTGAATGAAATTTCCGTATTGTGTATCCAAGAGTTGACTTCAAGAAAGAAATTGTTACTTACTGAGAATTTTTTCATAATTTCTTGAATTAAATTTCTACATCGTGTAGCTAAGTGAAAATTGTTTGCGATAAAGAGGGAAAAAAAAAGTTACTTACTTGCGATTTTTTCATAATTTCTTGAATGAAGTATCTGTACTGTATATCCAAGAGGTGAAATCAAAAAAGAGTTTGTTACTTACTTACAAATATTTTCATAATTTCTTGAATGAAATTTCCGTATTGTGTATCCAAGAGTTGACTTCAAGAAAGAAATTGTTACTTACTGAGAATTTCTTCATAATTTCTTGAATTAAATTTCTACATCGTTAGATTGATCCAGCCTCTAAATGAAAGGTTTTTTGTATCGTCGATGAAAGTTTTCCACAAGTGCATGAATTCACCTCCCTGAAACGAGCTCTCTCGCATTGTTCTCCACTTTGTTCAACCGAAAAGGCAGACGCAAAGTCACACACCTCGGTCTAATTATCTAAAGGACGCGCCAAGAACCGAGAACTTGAGGAAAAGCTTCAACCGGCGCTGCACTTACTATTTGGAACGATCTTCCTAGGGATGTTATTCCTGCAAATCCCACAGTTCACTCCTTCAAAACAAGGTTTAACAGACATTTAAAACCTCGAGGTTTCAAAACAAGGTTTTTGAATAAAGGCACATCAGATACTTTTAAGTACCTGGCGCCATGAATATAGGAATTTTAATAATAATAATAAAAATCAATATATACAATCCTGCCGCGTAGCCATGCCAGGCCTGGCAGTGAAATCATCTACAAAGCTTATTTTCTTTAAACAGGCACATTGACATTTCTGGCCCCAAAAACAATCTAAATAGGTCATAACTTTAAGGAAGAATTTGTATTTTTTCCAGGGCGGTTGTATCGAACCACTGGTGACGCCGTGACATTAAAAAGAGACTCACATTATCTGCATTTAGAAGACAAGCGAAAATGCAAATTCAGGTATAGAAGCTTGCAAATAAGAGTGGATTTGAGCATCTCTTACGATGACTCGGATTTACAGACATGGAAAAAGAAAAGCTAACAATTCTATTGCAGAAACTATTTTAAAGTATTATTCCAGACACCATGACAGCTGAAAATTCTAGCACAGTCATTGGTTAATTTGTAATATTTTAGTGATAATTCAGGAATATTTAGGAATCAAAGATTACTATAGAAATATTACTACTACTACTACCACAAACAACTACCTGCAGTACCAAGCCCACTGAAGCCAACCTAGCTTTGCACGCTCCTCCTCGATTGCAGTCTATTCAGAGCCTCCTTCTTTACACCCTCTCAATAAGTTCCAAATTCTTTTAGATCCTCCATTAAAAAGGCAGTCTTTTGTTTGGCTCCTGATGGATGGTCGCAAAGGACTCATAGGAATGGATCATCCTTTCCCCCTTTTCATCGTAAGTTAAAATCCTTTTCTTTTTCAAACTGACAGAAATTTACTCTAGAAAAAATCAGTACTCTAAGCGAATTATTTCCCCCTTCGACCTGATGCAAAACCTACAAGTATTATTACTACTAACATCAGTAGTAAGGCAATAGGGAATCCAGCCAGTGATTGCGACATACGCCTTACCACGGGGCAGTCACCTATGGATTCTACGAGTGATTGCGTAATATGCCTTACCACGGGTCAGTCACCTATTACTACGAACGGTACTTGCCTTACCAGACGGGTTTTCTGAGGTAACACCCATTTTTTTGGGGTCAATCAGAGAGAGAGCGGTGGTTACTCCATATACAGTAACTTGATTAGTAGTTGGATTCAAATATAAGGAGTAATTTTCATTGTAGTTCATATTAGTAAGAGAATTGAATTCAGAGAGAGAATAGTTTATTTGAGAGGATATTAGTGGAGAAAAAATGAGTGGTGCATTTACATTATTGGAGATTAATGATGGAACCGACAGCAGCAGCAGCAACGATATACGAGTACCCATTGAATGGGATAGTATGTATGCTAGATAGGTGATATCATTAAGTAAGTTTAAGCAGGAGGAGCAATTTTAAATAGGTAACACACTCATTCTTGAAGTCACCTCTTCTATACACAATGCAGAAATTTCATTTAAGAAATTATCAAAAATTGTGAGTAAGAAGCAAAGTCTTTCTTGAATTCGCCTCCTGGATAAATAAAAAAAGACATTTCATTCAAGAAATTATGACGAAATTCTAAGTAAGCAACAAACTCTTTCTTGAAGTTACCTCATGGATACACAATGCAGAAATTTCATTTAAGAAATTATCAAAAATTGTAAGTAAGTAGCAAATTCTTTCAAAAGTATGTTAATACGTTTAAGCAATAAATATCTTTAAGCTTAACCCGTCTTTATTCTTTAGAATAGTTTTATTCATTTCATTAAATTATGAAGAAATTGTAAGTAAGTAACAATAGCTTTCTTGAATTCGCTTCCTGGACACAACACAGATATTTAATTCAAGAAATCATAATAAAATCGCAAGTAAGTAATAAAGTCTTTATTGTTTTCACCTATTGGATACACAATACTGAAATTTCATTCAAGAAATTATGAAGGAATTGTAAATAGGTAACACACTCATGTTACCTCATGGATACACAATGCAGAAATTTCATTTAAGAAATTATCAAAAATTGTAAGTAAGTAGCAAATTCTTTCTTGAATTCACCTGCTGGATAAACAAAAAAGACATTTCGTTCAAGAAATTATGACAAAATTCCAAGTAAGTAACAAACTCTTTATTGTTTTCATGACTTAGATACACGATGTAGAAATTTAATTCAAGAAATTATGAAAAAATTCTCAGTAAGTAACAATTTCTTTCTTGAAGTCAACTCTTGGATACACAATACGGAAATTTCATTTAAGAAATTATGAAAAAATTGTAAGCAAGTAACAAACTCTTTCCTGAAGTCACCTCTTGGATACACAATGCAGAAACTTCATTTAAGAAACTATGAAAAAATTGTAAGTAAGTAACAAATTCTTTCTTGAAGTCACCTCTTGGATACACAATACAGAAATTCCATTAAAGAAACTATGAAAAAATTGTAAGTGAGTAGCAAATTCTTTCTTGAATTCACCTGCTGGATAAACAAAAAGACATTTCGTTCAAGAAATTATGACAAAATTCTAAGTAAGTAACAAACTCTTAATTGTTTTCACGACTTAGATATACGATGTAGAAATTTAATTCAAGAAATTATGAAGAAATTCTCAGTAAGTAACAATTTGTTTCTTGAAGTCAACTCTTGGATACACAATACGGAAATTTCATTCAAGAAATTATGAAAATATTTGTAAGTAAGTAACAAACTCTTTTTGTTTTCACCTCTTGGATATACAGTACAGATACTTCATTCAAGAAATTATGAAAAAATCGCAAGTAAGTAACTTTTTTTTCTTTATCACAAACAATTTTCACTTAGCTACACGATGTAGAAATTTAATTCAAGAAATTATGAAGAAATTCTCAGTAAGTAACAATTTCTTTCTTGAAGTCAACTCTTGGATACACAATACGGAAATTTCATTTAAGAAATTATGAAAAAATTGTAAGCAAGTAACAAACTCTTTCCTGAAGTCACCTCTTGGATACACAATGCAGAAACTTCATTTAAGAAACTATGAAAAATCTGTAAGTAAGTAACAAATTCTTTCTTGAAGTCACCTCTTAGATACAAAATACAGAAATTTCATTAAAGAAATTATGAAAAAATTGTAAGTAAGTAGCAAATTCTTTCTTGAATTCACCTGCTGGATAAACAAAAAGACATTTCGTTCAAGAAATTATGACAAAATTCTAAGTAAGTAACAAACTCTTAATTGTTTTCACGACTTTTATATACGATGTAGAAATTTAATTCAAGAAATTATGAAGAAATTCTCAGTAAGTAACAATTTCTTTTTTTCTCTCTTATCACAAAAAGTAACTTTTTTTCTCTCTTTATCACAAACAATTTTCACTTAGCTACACGATGTAGAAATTAATTCAAGAAATTATGAAAAAATTCTCAGTAAGTAACAATTCCTTTCTTGAAGTCAACTCTTGGATACACAATGCGGAAATTTCATTCAAGAAATTATGAAAATATTTGTAAGTAAGTAACAAGCTCTTTATTGATTTCACCTCTTGAATATACTGTACAGATACTTCATTCAAGAAACGTGATTAAACATGTTTTGAAACTACATGCTATTTGCTTGCCTTTCCTTGGCACCTTTCCAAATGAGCGGGAATTCCCCACCGGTTCCTACACATTGCAAAAAAGTGAGCAGTACGAAAACTCCACGTTTTCAACCAGACTGGTTTTTTAGCTAAATCTTTGGAAACAGTCCAGCCTCTATTTCTGACCGTTTAAGTTTTGATGTTAGTGTTGTCAGTCAAAAGCTATGACATTGAGAAAAGAGCTTGAGAAAATTGCCTGATTATCGAAAAATGGGGGAAACATCCTCCAAAAGTCGACAGGAATGCCCCCCTGAAGCACTTTCTCGGTTATGTTGAATAAAACATGCAAAGTCGACATAGCTTTATTTCATTTTTTTAAGGTTAATTTAGACGAGGTTACGTGCGCGCACGTAACCAATTTTCACTTCTCAATTAAGAGATGCATATTATTTTTGATTTTGGAGGGATGTCTTGAGAATAATTATTTTAAATTTCTGAAAATAATTATTTAAAAGAGATGAAGGCTTTAAATATTAATTGCTTATCAACTAAGGCGTAAATCTCATGGAATGATAACTCCATTAAGAGACACATCTTATTTTTTATTTTGGAGGGATCCCTTGAGAACAATTATTTTAAATTTCTGAAAATAATTATTTAAAAGAGATGAAGGCTTTAAATATTAATTGCTTATCAACTAAGGGGTAAATCCCATGGAATGGTAACTCCATCAAAACATACATATTATTTTTTATTTTGGAGGGATGTCGTGAGAATAATTATTTTAAATTTCTGAAAATAACTATTTAAAAGAAATGAAGGCTTAAAATATTAATTACTCATCAACTAAGGGATAAATCTCAGGGAATGATAACTCCATTAAGAGATGCATATTATTTTTGATTTTGGAGGGATGTCTTGAGAATAATTATTTTAAATTTCTGAAAATAATTATTTAAAAGAGATGAAGGCTTAAAATATTAATTGCTTATGAACTAAGGGATAAATCTCAGGGAATGGTAACTCCATTAAGAGATACATATTATTTTTTATTTTGGAGGGATGTCTTGAGAATAATTACTTTAAATTTCTGAAAATAATTATTTAAGAGTGACGAAGGCTTTAAATATTAATTGCTTATCAACCAAGGGGTAAATCTTGTGGAATGGTAACTCCATTAAGAGATGCATATTAATTTTTATTTTGGAGGGATGTCTTGAGAATAATTATTTTAAATTCCTCAAAATTATTATTTAAAAGAGATGAAGGCTTAAAATATTAATTGCTTATCAACTAAGGCGTAAATCTCATGAAATGATAACTCCATTAAGAGATACATCTTATTTTTTATTTTGGAGGGATGTCTTGAGAACAATTATTTTAAATTTCTGAAAATAATTATCTAAAAGAGATGAAGGCTTAAAATATTAATTGCTTATCAACTAAGGGGTAAATCTCATGGAATGGAAATTCCACTAAGAGATGCATATTATTTTTGATTTTGGAGGGATGTCTTGAGAATAATTATTTTAAATTTCTGAAAATAATTATTTAAAAGAGATGAAGGCTTTAAATAATAATTGCTTATGAACTATGGGATAAATCTCAGGGAATGGTAACTCCATTAAGAGATACATATTATTTTATATTTTGGAGGGAGGTCTTGAGAATGATTATTTTAAATTTCTGAAAATAATGATTTAAAAGAAATATAGGCTTAAAATATTAATTACTCATCAACTATGGGATAAACCTCAAGGAGGTCTAAGAATCAGAGTGAATAAATTCATTATCAACATCTTTTATCTGATACAACGGGTAACATCATCAAAATCTAAGTATCAGAGTGAATAAATCCTTTACCCACATCTTTTGTTGGATACGTCGGATAACATTATCAAAACCTCAAACAATCAAGTAGCTAACTAAGTCCAATATATGCAATGGTTAGTTATTCCAATGATCTTCTTTTAGTGTAATGCATTACGAACATGAAAAAGTCTATGGCTTTTTCTTAATTAGAATAGTAAGAGACGACCTGGCTACATCCTACGATTATGACGTCATTGATCAATCATTAACATGAAATATGCAGTTTTTTGTAAAAAAATAATTCTATTTAAAAAAATTTAATTACAAAAGGTTTTTAACCCCATTAATTTCCTTTAAAATGAGCCATTGAACAACTCTCTACGATGTTCCAGTGCCAAGCTATCTGTGGAAGAAGAAAAGAAATAAAGATGCCGTTTAGGCAGAATGCTCTAGTAGCTGCCACTTTTCTTGATTTTCAAGCCAATATATTTCCCTTGCTGTTCAAGCCAAGGACAGAAAGTTTCCTATATAGGTGTTTCGGACAAGGTGGTTCTAATGGTGTACCTTTTTGTTTTGATCTGACTCTTTTTTAGGAGCTATGAGTTTTTATATTTCTTAACATTGGACGTAATCGTCTCTTACTAGGCTGCTAGCTACCGCTGAAACCCGTATTACTTTACAGTTCATTACGACGAACTGTCTGACAATACTGATTTTTAGAGGTTCGGTCTTTACGTTACCAATGTTAAAAAATATAATTTTCCTTAAGAAATCCTCATAGTTAAAAATTTCTCGTCCCGGAAATCAAACTCAGGCCAACTGGGTGAGAGCCAGCTATCCTAATCCGGGTTGCAGCGGTAGCTAGCAACCTAATAAGAGACAGTCACACTCCATAGTTAAAAACAGATTTACAATTCCTGTGTTTTTCCCTGTCTTTGTTGCTTAGTTTCTCTACCCTTCATTCCTGAGGTTTTTCCTGAATTTATGCCTATTCCTGTTTTCTTTTGTACCTTTGCTCCTTCCTTATATTTAATGTAATAATAACCTGAACCATTACCCATTATTATTAATTTGATTACAAACATAAAAAGCCTACGGCTTTTTCTTCTTTGAAATAGTAAGAGATGAATCTAAAACAATGAAGCAGCTAACTAAGTCCAATTTATACAATGGTTTGTTATTCCAATGATCGTCTTTTAACTTAATTATGACCACACACTATTTGATTTAATACTTCAGTTACTATAGGTTACAGTTTGTTCCTTATTGTAACTAAAAACAGGAAAAAACCTATTGCTTTTTCTTAACTGGAATAGTGAGAGACGATCTGGCTACAACCTACGATTATGACATCATTTGATCAATCTTTAACATGATCAGCATAAAATTCCGATATTTTTGATGTATCTATTGGTATCAAAAATCCGTTTTAAATTTGGTTACTATTGAGACGAGCCGCTCTTACTATACAGTTCGCTACCAAGAACTTTTCGATTTTTTCAAAAATCAAATGTCTGAAAAGACGGCAGTATGAAAAGACATCAAAAATGAAGTTTTTTTTGTAAAAGTGATTCTATTTTTAAATTCTTTTGTTTTTTGATTAAAAAAGAAACTAAAACTTTTCATTTCCGTTTGAATAAGCCCTCTCGCGACATTCTAGGATACAATCACCCCCAGGGAAAAGAAAAAACAAACAAATAAACACGCATCCGTGATCTTTCTTCTGGTAAAAATACCAAATTCCACATTTTGCAGATAGGAGCTTGAAACCTCTACAGTTAGGTTCTCCGAGCTGAAACTGATGGTGTGATTTCCATTAAGATTCTATGACTTTTAGCGGGTGTTTTTACTTTTTTCGAAAATACGGCAAATTTTCCCAGGTTCGTAACTTTTGATGAGTAAGACCAAACTTGATGAAACTTAAATATTTAAAATAAGCATAAAAATCTGATTCTTTTGATGTTATTTATTGATATTAAAATTCTGTTTTTTAGAGTTTCGGTTACTATTGAGACGAGTCGCTCTTACAATACAGTTCGTTACCACGAACTGTTAGATTGATCCAGCCTCTAAATGAAAGGTTTTATGTATCGTCGATGAAAGTTTTCCACAAGTGCATGAATTCGCCTCCCTGAAACGAGCTCTCTCGCATTGTTCTCCACTTTGTTCAACCGAAAAGGCAGACGCAAAGTCACACACCTCGGTCTAATTATCTAAAGGACACGCCAAGAACCGATAACTTGAGGAAAAGCTTCATCAGGCGCTGCACTTACTATTTGGAACGATCTTCCTAGGGATGTTATTCCTGCAATTCCCACAGTTCACTCCTTCAAAACAAGGTTTAACAGACATTTAAAACCTCGAGGTTTCAAAACAAGGTTTTTGAATAAAGGCACATCAGATACGTTTAAGTACCTGGCGCCATGAATATAGGAATTTTAATAATAATATTAAAAATCCATATATATACAAGCCTGCCGCGTAGCCATGCCAGGCCTGGCATTGAAATCATCTACAAAGCTTATTTTCTTTAAACAGGCACATTGACATTTCTGACCCCAAAAACGATCTAAATAGGTCATAACTTTAAGGAAGAATTTGTATTTTTTCCAGGGCGGTTGTATCGAACAACTAGTGACGCCGTGACATTAAAAAGAGACTCACATTATCTGCATTTAGAAGACAAGCGAAAATGCAAATTCAGGTATAGAAGCTTGCAAATAAGAGTGGATTTGAGCATCTCTTATGATGACTCAGATTTACAGACATGGAAAAAGAAAAGCTAACAATTCTATTGCAGAAACTATTTTAAAGTATTATTCCAAACACCATGACAGCTGAAAATTCTAGCACAGTCATTGGTTAATTTGTAATATTTTAGTGATAATTCAGGAATATTTAGGAATCAAAGATTACTATAGAAATATTACTACTACTACTACCACTAACAACTCACTGCAGTACCAAGCCCACTGAAGCCAACCTAGCTTTGCACGCTCCTCCTCGATTGCAGTCTATTCAGAGCTTCCTTCTTTACACCCTCTCAATAAGTTCCAAATTCTTTTAGATCCTCCATTAAAAAGGTAGTCTTTTGTTTGGCTCCTGACGGATGGTCGGAAAGGACTCATAGGAATGGATCATCCTTTCCCCCTTTTCATCGCAAATTAAAATCCTTTTCTTTTTCAAACTGACAGAAATTTACTCTAGAAAAAATCAGTACTACAAGCGAATTATTTCCCCCTTCGACCTGATGCAACACCTACAAGTATTATTACTACTAACATCAGTAGTAAGGCAATAGGGAATCCAACCAGTGATTGCGACATACGCCTTACCACGGGGCAGTCACCTATGGATTCTACGAGTGATTGCGTAATATGCCTTACCACGGGTCATTCACCTATTACTACGAACGGTACTTGCCTTACCAGACTGGTTTTCTGAGGTAACACCCATTTTTGGGGGTCAATCAGAGAGAGAGCGGTGGTTACTCCATATACAGTAACTTGATTAGTAGTTGGATTCAAATATAAGGAGTAATTTTCATTGTAGTTCATATTAGTAAGAGAATTGAATTCAGAGAGAGAATAGTTTATTTGAGAGGATATTAGTGGAGAAAAAATGAGTGGTGCATTTACATTATTGGAGATTAATGATGGAACCGACAGCAGCAGCAGCAACGATATGCGAGTACCCAATGTAGCTGTGGAAATAACCACTGGCTGTAGACTATGCCTTGAATGGGATAGTATGTATGATAGATAGGTGATATCATTAAGCAATTTTAAGCAGGATGAGCAACTATGTTTTGCTGCAAAAGTGAATATTCTCCATATAAATAAACTTCGGTCAGCATTAGATGTCCTATCGAAATATATTGATGAGAACAAAATGCATCAGTGAATATTATTATTGTAATTATATTCAATAAAAATGTTTCTAAGTCAATGGTATTTTTTTCTTTCTATAGTAGACTAGCGTATATTTTCTAGAGTACAAAAAGAAATTCTGGTTAGTCTGAAGTTGGTTGTGAGAGAGTTAGGACTCTAAAAAATGGATAGATTCGAGAAAGAGCTAATCATGAGGAATCTAGTTCTTATGGAAAAACGTTTGATTCTAGATGATGATTTTCTAGAGTTGTCTATTCAAAGGAAGATATTTTCTCGGGGAATGCTTGTTGATATAATGAAAACTGATTCTCCATCATTAGACTATTGTATGAAGCTTCTACGTCGTGGTCCAAATGCATTTACACAATTTATTGATATATTGATCACGACACGGCAAAATGTTATTGTGGATATGCTTTTAAACATTAGTTTTGAAAATTAGGACTTTTTTCATGAGAAATATGGTGCTCAAGGATGATTTACTCCTCTCTCTCTATATCTCAGACAATTTTTGTTGTTGCTAGCTCAATTTCATTGTGGTAGTGAGAGTGTCAACACATGACAAAATGTTCCATACATGTCCGTTATGTATGTACACAAAGGGCAGCTGGTCATCATCATGTGAGAATTGCACAATGATTGATGAGTATGATGAAAAGTGTAGATTATGTAACCCGTGTAAATTGCATAGAGGATATGCTGTACAAATTAAAGGTTGTAATTCCTGTCTTGAAGAGGTGTGTGACTCTCATCCTAGAGGCCACCTATGCTCCAATTGTCATTATGATAAATATAATCAGTGAGAGAATACATATCCCGGTATGATTTGAAAGAATCCTAACCGTGATTTTAGTTTATTACTACGAGATTGGTATCGTCGTGGTTTTAGATTGTTCTGGGAGGAGGAACCGGGTCAACGATTCAACTGTTGGAACAACAAAAAATATGGTTTCTACGTCATCGTTGTGAAGACACTGGGTGTTATGATTATAAGCCCACTGATTTTTATTTTGCTGTGACGGAATGTGATTCGACACTTGAGGACACTGTTTGTGAAATTGCTTCAAATAAGCAAATTGAAACGTGTGAATTCTATAGAATGAATGAGAATAGTATCATTGACTATACAAAGAGATATGACAAGAGTGAAGTCACACTCTACTGTAGAAAATTTGACCCTGACATTGCAGTACATCAGGATCAGTAAACTGTGAATTCAGATAATCTACCTGCACTAGTTGTTGTCGACAAATACCGCTTTAGTATTTCGTGATTTGACGTGCCTGAAATCATGAATTAGAATGGTTAATTAGCTGTTTGGGTTTTCAGACCTAGTTTTTTAGATTTTCGTGGGTGTTAGGTTCGTGGGATTTAATAATGGAACATTTAGTATTTTTTCTAATGTAAGTGTTTTTCTTAAGAAATTCCCACTGGAGGTTTTATGACTCCTCCCCACAATTGATTCAGATGGTTTTAGGACTCATCTCACTACCCATAACTCCATTCAACCTTGAGCGAAGGTATAAAAGTTTGATGAAGTATTTCTCTACTTAACAACTACATTAATAGCCTCCAAGATGATAGGACTGTATGACACCGAATTTATCGGATTAAAAAAATCATCTTGTGGTGTTATATTTGAATGTGCTTTTTTATTATTGTCTATGGATCTCGAAGGAATTGACTGTTATCATTGGATAGGGAACTATAATCTGTTTGAGTATGATAAAAGCTTGTGGAGTACTACATTACGTTATATAAACAGACTGGGATTCTATGATAGAGTGATTACACCACTTAATAATACTGGTCAGGAACTGAGAAATGTTCAGGAGGAAGTCAGTGAAATTTGCAGCTTTTTCGGGGTTGAAGCACTCTACGTAAAGGGTAATGTACCTACAGATAAAGTTTTAATTCAAAAGTGTGACCCTAGGATTCCACTTTTCAATCTAGAAGAGTTTAAGTGTCCTAAATTTGAAGGGGGTTATCACCGTCCTGAAGACGAGGTTAGGTTCTTCGCGCAGTGGATACCTAAGGACATACCTGATCGTGATAAATCCATAAGACATGGTAAAAAAAACTATTCTATATCATGGGATCATCGTTTCTGGATGTTTAAGTATGAACTCTAAGTACTATTTTTATGTAAATATGTGGTGTTTTTTTTCTCAAAAAAATATGTTAATACGTTTAAGCAATAAATATCTTTAAGCTTAACCCGTCTTTATTCTTTAGAATAGTTTTATTCATTTCATTAAATTATGAAGAAATTGTAAGTAAGTAACAATAGCTTTCTTGAATTCGCTTCCGTGACACAATACAGATATTTAATTCAAGAAATCATAATAAAATCGCAAGTAAGTAATAAAGTCTTTATTGTTTTCACCTATTGAATACACAATACTGAAATTTCATTCAAGAAATTATGAAGGAATTTTAAATAGGTAACACACTCATTCTTGAAGTCACCTCTTGTATACACAATGCAGAAATTTCATTTAAGAAATTATCAAAAATTGTAAGTAAGTAGCAAATTCTTTCTTGAATTTGCCTCCTGGATAAATAAAAAAAGACATTTCTTTCAAGAAATTATGACGAAATTCTAAGTAAGCAACAAACTCTTTCTTGAAGTTACCTCATGGATACACAATGCAGAAATTTCATTTAAGAAATTATCAAAAATTGTAAGTAAGTAGCAAATTCTTTCAAAAAAATGTTAATACGTTTAAGCAATAAATATCTTTAAGCTTAACCCGTCTTTATTCTTTAGAATAGTTTTATTCATTTCATTAAATTATGAAGAAATTGTAAGTAAGTAACAATAGCTTTCTTGAATTCGCTTCCTGGACACAATACAGATATTTAATTCAAGAAATCCTAATAAAATCGCAAGTCACTAAAATTTTTCCCAAAGCCTAATCATGTTAATTAGTCTATGACTATTTACAGAAAACAAACCTAAATCACCTCGAACTATTATACTACTTGTGTTGTTGCTTATTCCTAGACACTTCTTATAACATCATAATTGCACTGTTTCTAGCCTAAATCCCTTCCCATACCCCCAAACCTCGGAACCCTAGGGCATTACACCTAAGATTTTAGCACTGAAAACCTCTCTAAGTACTTCGATCTTTTTAATATCCCTAAGCTGACTTCTTAATATTATATTGCAACATGCCTTACCTTTTTCGATCCTACTTTCTATATGGCTACTAAATAAATTTCGTTTCGCCTTAAACGTAACGCCTAAATATGGCCATTCCTCCACTAATCTAACCCTTCTAATCTTAAAACTCTTTTTGACATCCTTATAAAGTCTACCAGATTTACGGAATACTAACACTACGGTTTTATCCACATTAACTTCTAACTTTTTCCTATCCAGATAATCCTCTGAAATGTCAAGTAATTTGTGAATGTGGCTTTGTGTATCGGCAAACACGAACTAATACATTTAAAATTCCCGAGAAACCTTATTGAAAATAGAATTCCGATCATGACACAATCGAAGCTCCGTTAGATTTTCATCATAAGGCTATTGCAAGTAGTATCCATATACACATTATCACGACAGGTTGCATGATGCGACCAAACACGTTATATTTTGGATCTAGATATACAGGGACGAGATCCTATAAAGCGACCAGACAGGTTTCTGCAGCTACAAGGACAGATTTACCTGTCAGACGGGTTTCTAAGGTCATTACACAAACTGATCATTTCTGAGCGCGTAATGGTTTCATAGTTATATTTAGTGATTTCATACATTATTAGAGATATCAAAAAATTATATCATTTGGATAAAGCCAACTCAATTTGCGAAAAGGTATTCCATTTGTGTAACTCTGCTCTGAACGTCTTTAATGAAGATATGAATAATAAGGATGAAAACAACATGAGAATAATACGAGAATTATTTTAGTTGGTTAGAGTGAGAGTGCTAAAATTGCTAAAACTGCTTAACAGTTGAAGTAAGTCTGAGAGGATGGTAATTCTCACGCAACTTGGCATAATTGTTAGAATAACATCACTAGTATAAATCAATGGAAACGGTTAGCGATGACAAGAAGATTTTGTGACTTGATTTAGCTTTACTTATTGGCTGTGTTCTGTCTAATATACAACTACCAATTGAACAGTGTTGCCAATATAAAATATGCTTTAGTATTGGAGTATGCTAAAAAGTTGAAACTAATAGAGCCGTAGGCGCCAAGATGACCTTGTGAGTTGACCTGGCTTTACTTCTTGGTTGTGTTCTGTATAATACACAAATACCAATTGAGCAATGTTGCTAATATAAAATATGCTTTAGCATTGGAGTATGCTAAAAAAATTAAACTAATTGAGTCGTAGGCGCCAAGATGACCTTGTGACTTGACCTAGCTTTACTTCTTGGCTGTGTTCTGTATAATACACAAGTACCGATCGGGCAGTGTTGACAATATAAATATGCCTTAGTATTGGTGTATGCTAAAAAGTTGAAACTAAACTTGACTTAGCTCTCATTTCTTGTCTGTGGTCGCTATAATAGACAAGTAGGTAATGTGGGATGTGGGTGATATAAAATATTCTTTGGCATTAGAATATGCTAAAAATTTGAAACTAATATGGTTATGCCAATAAAAGAATTTTAATATAGAAATTCAGAACAATCCTTAGAAATCCCTAGAAATCAACTAATGAGATGTTTATGGATTTGAAACATCTAGGACCGCAACCACCAATGAACCTAAACACCAAGGACCTCAACCTCCAAGGGCCCCTTCTCCCCAACCTCCAAGTGCCCCGCCTCCCTTCAACTTTTTGGGATCCCTCCCCCTATTTTTTAATGTTTTTTTAAGTTTTTTGCTCAACTTTTTTGAACATTTTTTTCAATATTTTTTGTTCAACTTTTATTAAATGTCTTAAAATGAGATGAAACATACTTAAAACAAAAAAAATCACATTCAATATTTTAAAAATTCAAAATGAGAATGATATAAATATGTTAGTCATAACTTTTACTATTAGAAAAATAATGTTTGTAGTAGCACTTTTTTTGGACTGAAATTTTTTTGGACTTGGAAAACTATTCAACTTTTTTCCCTTTTTTTGAAGTTTTTTTTAAATTTTTTGATTTTTTTTTAATGTGGTAATTTTTTCAACTTTTTTTTTACATATCTTAAAATTACCTGAAATATACTTAAAACAACAAAGATTTGCATTTAGGGTTTTCAAAATACAAAATGGGAATGATATAGACATGTTAGTTGTGACATTTACTATTAGAAAAATAATGTTTGTAGCAGCAATTTTTTTTATGGACTGAGTTTTTTGGACGGAAAATTATTCAACTTTTTTTTTACATATCTTGAAATGACATGAAATATGCTTACTTACAATTTTTTCATAATTTTTTGAATATTTGAATAAAATTTCTATATTGTGTATCCAAGAGGTGATTTAAAGACTTTTCAAAATTTCTTGACTGAAATTTTTATATTGTGTATCCAAGAGGTGAATTTAAAAAAGAGCTTTTTACTTACTTACAATTTTTTCATTGTCTCTTGAATAACATTTCTGTAATGTGTATCCAAGAGGTGACTTCAAGAAAGAGTTTGTTACTTAATTACAACTTTTTCATAATTTATTGAATGAAATGTCTCTATTGTGTATCCAAGACGTGAATTGAAGAAATAGCTTATTACTTGCTTACATTTTCTTTTTATAATTTCTTGAATGAAGTTTCTGTATTCTCTTTCCAAGAGGTGAATTCAAGAAAGAGTTTGTTACTTACTTACAACTTTTTCATTATTTTTTTAATGAAATTTCTGTATTGTGTATCTAAAAAGTGAATTCAAGAAAGAGTTTGTTACTTACTTACAATTTTTTCATAATTTCGTGAATGAAATGTCAGTATTGTGTGTTCAAGAGGTGACTTCAAGAAAGAGTTTGTTACTTACTTATAATTTTTTCATAATTTCTTGAATGAAATTTCTGTATTGTGTATCCAAGGGGTGAATTCAAGAAAGAGTTTGTTAATTAATTACAATTTTTTCATAATTTCTTGAATGAAATTTCTATATTGTGTATTCAAGAGGTGAATCCAAGAAAGAGTGTGTTACTTACTTAAAATTTTTTCATAGTTTCTTGAATGCAATGACTGTATTGTGTATCCAAGAGGTGAATTCAAGAAAAAGTCTGTTACTTACTTACAATTTTTTTCATTATTTTTTTTGAATGAAATTTGTGTAATGTGTATCCAAGAGGTGAATTCAAGAAAGAGTTTGTTACTGACTTACAGTTTTTTCCTAATTTCTTGAATGAAATTTCTGTATTGTGTATCCAAGCCATGAATTCAAGAAAGAGTTTATTACTTGCTTACAGTTTTTTTGTAATTTCTTGAATGAAGTTTCTGTATTCTGTATCCAAGAGGTGAATTCAAGAAAGAGTTTTTTACTTACTTACAATTTTTTCATTATTTCATGAATGAATTATCTGTATTGTGTATCCAAGAGTTGAATTCAAGAAAGAGTTTGTTAATTGCTTACAATTTTTTCATAATTTCTTGAATGAAATTTCTGTATTGTGTATCCAAGAGGTGAATTCAAGAATGAGTTTGTTACTTACTTGCAATTTTTTCATAATTTCTTGAATGAAGTTTCTGTATTGTGTATTCAAGAGGTGAATCCAAGAAAGAGTGTGTTACTTACTTAAAATTTTTTCATAGTTTCTTGAATGAAATGACTGTATTGTGTATCCAAGAGGCGAATTCAAGAAAGTTTGTTACTTACTTACAATCTTTTCATAATTTCTTGAATGAAAATTCTTTATTGCATATCCAAGAGGTGAATTCAAGAAAGAGTTTGTTACTTACTTACAACGTTTTCATAATTTCTTGAATGAAATTTCTGTATTTTGTATCAAAGAGGTGAATTCAAGAAATACTTTGTTGATGCAAAGATAATTTGCACATTACTGAGAAAAATACATATGAATGTGCATTGTCAGTTTAATATACATATACTGATACCTAGTAATCAAAATGTTAATATTATTTGATGTATTAAAGTTATAAAAGTAAAAAAAATTATATTTTTTCAGTAAAGTGCAAATTTTGTTCTGGCCTTGGGAAGGCATGGGGGTTTTGAGCCCAACTTATGTTAATTTCTGCTCGTTTTGAGTTTGACTCGGTTATTTATTGTAATTTCTGTTCGTTTTGGGTTTCATTTGCTAATCGATGCTGATTTGTGATAGTTTCACGCTTGGTAGATTATTTGATTTTATTTTTGCTCATTTTTTGCTTAATGGAGTTCTTTAGTTTTCTTTGAAAAAATTATTTTGTGGAAAACATTTTTGAATTAATTTCTGTTCGTTTTATATTGACATAGTCTTTTCAGAAAAAAAAATAATACTTTAAATCTTTTCGTTTTTGTAAGAATTTATGGTTTGGCCTGCTATTTGAATGCTGGAGAAATATTTTCGTCAATTTTTAACAACATACACCCTCTTAAAAATCTGGACACAAATAGTAGTGTTTAATTTAGTTTCATACCTCCTCGTGTTGACCTGAAATGGAAAACTTGATACCATTCGCGAAAAATCTGTTTACTTTCTTTGATAGCTTAGACACACTTACGCTGTTTTGATTTGGATAAATTTTAAGAGCAGAAGCAGCCCCGAAAGTTTGAACATAATACCCTCAGTCGTTCTTGGGATACTGCTGAGATGCCTTATTGGGAATTAGCATTATCACAGTGCATTTTGATTTAATCTTATGTCAACATTTAGTTTTTAAACATAAAGTCAAATGGGAAGGTAGGCGTGGGAGGGGGATTAGTTTCCCTCCAATTACTTTCGACTATTAAAAAGGGCATCAGCCCTGTCTATTTTCAATCGAATGAGCGCTTTTCGAAGTTCCTACGACAACTCCTTCGATACAAAGTGCCCTGGTCTAAACAACAACAACAACAAAAAAATAATATATTATACCCAGATCGATCTTTACTATAAAAATGTCAAAACTTCCAATCACTTTCGACTATTAAAAACGGCACTAGGCCTTTCGATTTCCAATCGAATGAACCCTTTGTGAGTTTCTACGACAACACTTCCTACAAACGCCTTATATGCCCCCAGGGCATAAACTACAACCCTTACTCTAAGGGCTGTGAGGGTGGTTGTCATCCTCTAAAACCCAATTTCCAGAACTTTTAACTACGTTAAACGAAATGGCTATCTCAAAATTTTGATTGGATGTGTTTGGGGAAATAGTGGGCGTGGAAGGTGTGTTTGTTGCTTTCCAATTACTTTCGACTATTAAAAAGGGAACAAGCCATTTCAATTTATAATCGAATGAGCCCTTTTTGAAGTTTCTAGGACAACGCGTTCTTTAAAAACTTTATATACCCCAAGGGCATAACTTACAACCCTTGTCCTGGGGGCTGTGAGGGGGTTATCATCCTCACAGACCTAATTTCCAGAACTTTCTACTTCGTTGAACAAAATGGCTATCTGAAAATTTTGATTGGATGTGTTTGGGGGAATGGTGGGCGTGAGAGGGGGGTTTGTTACCCTTCAATCACTTCCAACTATTCAGATAGACACTAGCACTCTGAACTTCCAATTGAATTAGCCCCTTTTGAAGTTTTTACGACAACTTTATCATTAAAACCTTATATGCCCCCAGGGCATAACTTACAACCTTTGCCCTGGGGACTCTGGGGGGTCTGTCATCCTTAAATATATAATTTCTAGAACTTTCAAGTACGTTGAACGAAATGGCTATCTCTAAACTTTGAATGAACGTGTTTGGAGAAATGGTTGGCTTGATTACTCTCCACTCACTTTCGACTATTAAAAAGGGCAATTTCAATTTCCAACCGAATGAGCTCCTTTTGAAATTTCTACAAATACTTTCTATATAAACCTTATATGCCCCCGGGGCATAACTTACAACCCTTAAACTGAGGGCTCTGATTGGGCTATCATCCTAAAAGACCTAATTTCCAGAACTTTCGACTGCGTTGAAAAAAATAGATATCTCAAAATTTTGATTGGATGTGTTTGGGGAAATGGTGGGCGTGAGAGGGGGGTTAGTTGCCCTTCAATCACTTTCGACTATTAAAAGGGCACACTTCCTACAAACACCTTACTAACCCTCCTGAGAGGAGGGTTAGTTGCCCTTAAATCAATTTTGACTATTAAAAAGGGCACTAGCCCTTTGAATTTCTAATCGAATGAGCCCTTTTTCAAGTTTCTACGACAAAGATTTCAATAAAAACCTTATATGCCCCCAGGGCATAACTTATAACCCTTGCCCTGAGGGCTGTGGGGGAGTGTCCTCCTCAAAAACATTATTTCTATCTGGAAATCCACAACACTGAACAAAATGGCTATCTAAAAATTTTTATTGGATTTGTTTGGGGAAAAGGTGGGCGAGACCTCTGATTTGAGGGCTAGTTGCCACTCAAATCACTTTCGACTATTAAAAAGACACTAGACCTTTGGATTTCAAATTGAATGAGCCCTTTTTCAAGTTTCTACGACAAAAATTTCAATGAAAACTTATATGTCCCCAGGGCATAACTTATAACACTGGCCCTGAAGACTGTGGTGGGAGTGTCCTTCTCAAAGGTATAATTTTCTGAACTTTAACTGCGTGGAACAAAATGGCTATCTCAAAATTTTGATTGGATGTGTTTGGGGATATGGTTGGCGTGGAAGTGGTGTTAGTAGCCTTCCAATTACTTTAAACTATTAAAAAGGGCACTAGCCATTTCAATAACTAATCGAATGAACCCTTTTTGAAGTTTCTACGACAACGCGTTCTATAAAAACTTTATATGACCCCAGGGCATAACTTACAACCATTGTCCTGATGGCTGTGAGGGGTCTGTCATCCTCAAAGACCTAATCTACAGAACTTAAAACTACGTTGAATAAAATGGCTATGTCAAAATTTTGATTGGACATGTTTGGGGAAAAGGTGGGCGTGAGAGGGGGGTTATTTGCCCTTCAATCACTTTCGACTATTAAAAGGGCACTAGCCCTTTCAATTTTCAATCGAATGAGCCCTTTTAGAAGTTCCTACGACAACTCCTTTTATACAAAGTGCATTGGTCTAAACAACAACAACAACAACAAAATAATATATATAACCCACATCGATGTTTACTATAATTAAATAAAAAAAACAAGTTTTTTAAACTAAAAGTAAGGAGCGACATTAAAACTTAAAACGAACAGAAATTATTCCGTATATGAATGGGGCTGTCCCCTCCTCAACGCCTCGCTCTTTACGCTTAAGTTTTTTATTATTTTAAAAAATAAAGTTGTGAGACAGAGTCAAACTTTAGCGTAAAGAGTGAGGCGTTGAGGAGGGGACAGCCCCTTTCATATACGGAATAATTTCTGTTCGTTTTAAGTTTTAATGTCGCCCCTTACTTTCAGTTTAAAAAACTTGTTTTTTTTTATTTAATTTCTGATCGATTTTTAGTTAATGCAGCTTTTATTTTGGCTAACCGTCATTGAATAAGTAAACAAAATTTGCATAAAAATTTTACTTTTCTTTTGCTAAATGGATGTCTTTACAAATTAACTTACATAACTAATTTTTCTTCTGGCAAAAAATATAAAGTTGCAGATTTTTGCAGATACGAGCTTTAAATCTATGTTATAGGGTTTTCTGATACGCTGAATCTGACGGTGTGATTATCATTAAAATTCTTTCACTTGTAGGGGATGTTTCCCCCCTCTTTAAAAAATCGGGTGAATTTTCTCAGGCTCGTAGCCTTTGATGAGTAATACTAAACTTAATAAAATTTATATATTTAGAATCAGCATTATAAACACATTCTTTTGATACATTTATTGACATCAAAATTTTTAAAAGCTTTTAAAAGTTTCGATTACTATTGAGCCGTATCGCTTGTTTTTTTTTATTGTTTTTTTATTACGTATATGTTATTACGTATATGAGGGGGTTCTCCCCTTAGGCAATACCACGCTCTTTACGTTAAAAGTTAAAAAAAATTCTGATTCACAAACCCCTGATTCACAAAGGCCGTTTAATTAGAATAGATAGCTCTTTTGAAAGCACTAAATAAAACTGTAGCGTAAAGAGCGAGGTATTGACTTGGGGGAGAAAACCCCCTCACATACGTTATAATTTCTGTTCGTTTTAAGTCCTAATGTTGCTTCTTACTTTCAGTTGAAAAAACTTGTTTTTTTTTATTTAATTTCTGATCGTTTTTTAAATAATGCATGGAAATCCGGCGCCTCCTTCATAGAAATGTCCTTTACCCCAAAGAAACATCCTCCACGGAAAGAGTCTCCAGAGTAACCCCCTCCTCTAGCCCCCCCCCCCCCTCTAGAAAAAAATCCTTCCTGAAAATGTCTGTATACTTCCCAATAACCAATAAATAATGCTGGCAAGTCCGGCGCCCCCCTCATGGCAATTTCCCTTTCCCCAAGAAAACTTCCTTCATGGACAGATCCTCCAACATAACCCCCGACCCACCCTTACCTCCCACTACCAGAAAAAAAACCCTCCTGAAAACTTCTGTATACTTCCCAATAACCAATACTATATGTTAACATTGAGTAAAGTTCATAACTTTTAGCCCTTCCCCTGGGGACTTCGGGGGATTAAGTCATCCTAAAAGACATATTTATCATATTTTTGACCATGCTGAACAAAATGGCTATCTCAAAATTTTGATCGGGTGACTTTGGGAAAAGTCACCCGAAGGGGGCCTAGTTGCCCTCCATTTTTTTGGTCACTTAAAAAGGGCACTAGAACTTTTAATTTCAGTTCCAATGAGACCTCCTACGATATTCTAGGACCACTGGGTCGATACGTTCACCCCTGGGAAAAAAACAAACAAAAAAACAAAAAAGCAAATAAACACGCATCCGTGATCTTTCTTCTGGCAAAAAATGCAAAATTCCACATTTTTGTAGATAGGAGCTTGGAACCTCTACAGTAGGGTTCTCTGATACGCTGAATATGATGGTGTGATTTTCATTAAGTTTCTATAACTTTTAGGGGGTCTTTCCCCCTTTTTTTGAAAATCAGCCAAATTTTTTCAGGCGCGTAACTTTTGATGGGTAGCACTAAACTTGATAAAAGTTATATATTTGAAATCAGCATTGACATTTGATTTTTTGATGTATCTATTGGTATCAAAAACCCGTTTTCTAGAGTTTCGGTTACCATTGAGCCGGGTCGCTCCTTACTTACAGTTCGTTACCACGAACTGTTTGATACTAAACTTAATAAAATTTATATATTTTGAATCAGCATTATAAACACATTCTTTTGATACATTTATTGACATCAAAATTTTTAAAAGTTTTTAAAAGTTTCGATGTTGAGCCGTATCGCTTGTTTTTTTATTGTTTTTTTTTATTACGTATATGTTATTACGTATATGAGGGGATTCTCCCCTTAGTCAATACCACGCTCTTTACGTTAAAATTTAAAAAAAAAATTTGATTCACAAACCCCTGAATCACAAAGGCCGTTTAATTAGAATAGATAGCTCTTTTGAAAGCACTAAAAAAAACTGTAGCGTAAAGAGTGAGGTATTGAATTGGGGGAGAACCCCCTTACATACGTTATAATTTCTGTTCGTTTTAAGTTCTAATGTTGCTTCTTACTTTCAGTTGAAAAAACTTGTTTTTTTATTTAATTTCTTATCGTTTTTTAAATATTGCTTGGAAATCCGGCGCCCCCTTCATAGAAATGTCCTTTACCCCAAAGAAAAATCCTCCACGGAAAGATTCTCCAGAGTAACCCCCTCCTCTAGCCCCCTCCCCCTCCAGAAAAAGATCCTTTCTGAAAATGTCTGTATACTTCCCAATAACCAATAAATAATGCTGGCAAGTCCGGCGTCCACCTTCATGGCAATTTACCTTCCCCCATGAAAATTTCCTTCATGGACAGATCCTCCAACATAACCACCGACCCACCCTTCTCTCCCACTACCAGAAAAAAAACCTCCTGAAAACTTCTGTATACTTCCCAATAACCAATACTATATGTTAACATTGGGTAAAGTTCATAACTTTTAGCCCTCCCCCTGGGGACTTCGGGGGATTAAGTCATCCTAAAAGACATATTTATCATATTTTCGACCATGCTGAACAAAATGGCTATCTCAAAATTTTGGTCGGATGACTTTGGGGAAAAAATAAGCGTGGGAGGGGGCCTAGTTGCCCTCCATTTTTTTTGGTCACTTAAAAAGGGCACTAGAACTTTTAATTTCCGTTCCAATGAGCCCACCCACGATATTCTAGGACCATTTGGTCGATACGATCACTCCTGGGGGAAAACAAAAAACAAACAAAAAAAACAAATAAACACGCATCCGTGATCTTTCTTCTGGCAAAAAATGCAAAATTCCACATTTTTGTAGATAGGAGCTTGAAACCTCTACAGTAGGGTTCTGTGATACGCTAAATATGATGGTGTGATTTTCATTAAGGTTCTATAACTTTTAGGGGGTCTTTCCCCCTTTTTTTGAAAATCAGCCAAATTTTCTCAGGCGCGTAACTTTTGATGGGTAGCACTAAACTTGATGAAAGTTATATATTTGAAATCAGCATTAAAATCTGATTCTTTTGATGTATCTATTGGTATCAAAAACCCGTTTTCTAGAGTTTCGATTACCATTGAGCCGGGTCGCTCCTTACTTACAGTTCGTTACCACGAACTGTTTGAAAGTGTCAAAATTTCCAATCACTTTCGACTACTAAAAACGACCCTATAACTCCCACGGGGGCTCCTTGTATGGGCATAGAATACTGACGGGGGCTCCAAATATGGGCATAGAGTCATTAGGGAGAACACGTGGTTAATGGGGTCAATGACCTAAATTTCCAAGGTCGATGTTGTTGTTGTTGTTTTGCGCAGAGTCATTAGGGAGAACACGTGGTTAATGGGGTCAATGTTGTTGTTGTTTTGGGCACGCAATTGAGTCATTTGGGAGAACACGTGGTTAATTAAAGCGATTGGGAATTTGGAACACCTGTGCTGTCGACCTCAATTCACATATCGTGAATCAATAATTCCCCTTAGAAACAACAAATTAATTCCCCTTTTTTGACAGATCAATCAACCAATGACATCATCTGTCAGACTTTAAAAATTTTCGCCTAGAAACAATTCTCCAGGAATAGAACCAAGTCATTAATGTCTTTGCCTCGGAAACAACTCTTTTGGTCGAACTCCAAAGGATATTAATAACCAAACGCCATGGAAAACAATTCTCCAAGAAACATATTAGCGATGAATTGTTTTAGCGCGGGAATCAGGTTTCTTATTAATTTGAAATGCATTAGCGCAGAGATGCCAAAAACAAAAGGAACACGCTGAATTACGTTTAGGGATTATTTGGGCGAAACTGTTTTAGACAGGTTATGGAATTATTTCGGCGAAACATTTAGAGACATTTTAAAAGATGATTTATGAAGAATTTGCGGTTGAGGTTTTGAGTGTGGTCGTTATAATACACAAGTTTCATTGAACAGTGTTGTGAGGTCCTCTACCCCAACCCCAAAGGGTTCCAATCCCTCTACCCCAACCCCGAAGGAAGCCACCGGTCCTCAAAGGTCCACTGGGCTCCCAAAGGGCCCCCGGCCCTCAAGGTCCCCCCAGACCCCCCCCCCGGGGCCCAAAAGGGCCCCTCCCCCTTTGGCCCCCCAAAGGGGCCCCTCTCCCTCCATCTCCTCCCTCCTCCTCCCCTTCCCATCCCCTCCCCTCCCCTCCTCCTCCTCCTCCCTCCTCCGCCTCCCCCCCTCCTCCCCTCCCCTTCCCTCCCCCATTTTTTATACTTTTTTTTGCATTGAGACACAGAACGACCCCCTCCCCCCGGCCCCTCCCCCCTCCAAAGGTCTGATTTTTCAAAGTTCATTTTGAATTTCCTTCGTTGAAATGCAAGAGTTGGAATGTTTCAGTAGTGTTTGGTTGTGGTTTACCTTGTCACAGTTACATTTTCTTGATTTTTCAAATTTGTGGTTTACCTTGTCACAGTTACATTTTCTTGATTTTTCAAAGTTCATTTTGAATTTCTTTCATTGAAATGCAAGAGTTGGAATATTTCACTAGTGTTTGGTTGTGGTTTACCTTGTCACAGTTACATTTTCTTAATTTTTCAAAGTTCATTTTGAATTTCTTTCATTGAAATGCAAGAGTTGGAATATTTCAGTAGTGTTTGGTTGTGGTTTACCTTGTCACAGTTACATTTTCTTTATTTTTCAAAGTTCATTTTGAATTTCTTTCGTTGAAATGCAAGAGTTGGAATATTTCAGTAGTGTTTGGTTGTGGTTTACCTTGTCACAGTTACATTTTCTTAATTTTTCAAAGTTCATTTTGAATTTCTTTCGTTGAAATGCAAGAGTTGGAATATTTCAGTAGTCTTTCGTTGTGGTTTACCTTGTCACAGTTACATTTTCTTGATTTTTCAAAGTTCATTTTGAATTTCTTTCATTGAAATGTAAGAGTTGGAATATTTCAGTAGTGTTTGGTTGTGGTTTACCTTGTCACAGTTACATTTTCTTGATTTTTCAAAGTTCATTTGAATTTCTTTCGTTGAAATGCAAGAGTTGGAATATTTCAGTAGTGTTTGGTTGTGGTTTACATTGTCACACTTACATTTTCTTGATTTTTCAAAGTTCATTTTGAATTTCTTTCGCTGAAATGCAAGAGTTGGAATATTTTAGTAGTGTTTGGTTGTGGTTTACCTTGTCACAGTTACATTTTCTTGATTTTTCGAAGTTCATTTTGAATTTCTTTCGTTGAAATGCAAGAGTTGGAATATTTCACTAGTGTTTGGTAGTGGTTTACCCTGTCACAGTTACATTTTCTTGATTTTTCAAAGTTCATTTTGAATTTTTTCGTTGAAATGCAAGAGTTGGAATATTTCAGTAGTGTTTGGTTGTGGTTTACCTTGTCACAGTTACATTTTCTTGATTTTTCAAAGTTCATTTTGAATTTCCTTCGTTGAAATGCAAGAGTTGGAATATTTCAGTAGTGTTTGGTTGTGGTTTACCGTGTCACAGTTACATTTTCTTGATTTTTCAAAGTTCATTTCGAATTTCTTTCGTTGAAATGCAAGAGTTGGAATATTTCAGTAGTGTTTGGTTGTGGTTTACCTTGTCACAGTTACATTTTCTGGATTTTTCAAAGTTCATTTTGAATTTCCTTCGTTGAAATGCAAGAGTTGGAATATTTCAGTAGTGTTTGGTTGTGGTTTACCGTGTCACAGTTACATTTTCTTGATTTTTCAAAGTTCATTTCGAATTTCTTTCGTTGAAATGCAAGAGTTGGAATATTTCAGTAGTGTTTGGTTGTGGTTTACCTTGTCACAGTTACATTTTCCTGATTTTTCAAAGTTCATTTTGAATTTCTTTCATTGAAATGCAAGAGCTGGAATATTTCAGTAGTGTTTGGTTGTGGTTTACCTTGTCACAGTTACATCTTCTTGATTTTTCAAAGTTCACTTTGAATTTCTTTCATTGAAATGCAAGAGTTGGAATATTTCAGTAGTGTTTGGTTGTGGTTTACCTTGTCACAGTTACATTTTCTTGATTTTTCAAAGTTCATTTTGAATTTCTTTCGTTGAAATGCAAGAGTTGGAATATTTCAGCAGTGTGCTGTTGTAGTTTACCATGTCACAGTTACAGTCCCTTAATTTTTCAAAGTTCATTTTGAATTTCTTTCGTTGAAATGCAAGAGTTGGAATATTTCAGTAGTGTTTGATTGTGGTTTACCGTGTCACAGTTACATTTTCTTGATTTTTCAAAGTTCATTTTGAATTTCCTTCGTTGAAATGCAAGAGTTGGAATATCTCAGTAGTGTTTGGTTGTGGTTTACCGTGTCACAGTTACATTTTCTTGATTTTTCAAAGTTCATTTCAAATTTCTTTCGTTGAAATGCAAGAGTTGGAATATTTCAGTAGTGTTTGGTTGTGGTTTACCTTGTCACAGTTACATTTTCTTGATTTTTCAAAGTTCATTTTGAATTTCTTTCGTTGAAATGCAAGAGTTGGAATATTTCAGTAGTGTTTGGTTGTGGTTTACCGTGTCACAGTTACATTTTCTTGATTTTTCAAAGTTCATTTCAAATTTCTTTCGTTGAAATGCAAGAGTTGGAATATTTCAGTAGTGTTTGGTTGTGGTTTACCTTGTCACAGTTACATTTTCTTGATTTTTCAAAGTTCATTTTGAATTTCCTTCGTTGAAATGCAAGAGTTGGAATATTTCAGTAGTGTTTGGTTGTGGTTTACCGTGTCACAGTTACATTTTCTTGATTTTTCAAAGTTCATTTCAAATTTCTTTCGTTGAAATGCAAGAGTTGGAATATTTCAGTAGTGTTTGGTTGTGGTTTACCTTGTCACAGTTACATTTTCTTGATTTTTCAAAGTTCATTTTGAATTTCTTTCGTTGAAATGCAAGAGTTGGAATATTTCAGTAGTGTTTGACTGTGGTTTACCATGTCACAGTTACATTTTCTTGATTTTTCAAAGTTCATTTTGAATTTCCTTCGTTGAAATGCAAGAGTTGGAATATTTCAGTAGTGTTTGGTTGTGGTTTACCGTGTCACAGTTACATTTTCTTGATTTTTCAAAGTTCATTTCGAATTTCTTTCGTTGAAATGCAAGAGTTGGAATATTTCAGTAGTGTTTGGTTGTGGTTTACCTTGTCACAGTTACATTTTCTGGATTTTTCAAAGTTCATTTTGAATTTCCTTCGTTGAAATGCAAGAGTTGGAATATTTCAGTAGTGTTTGGTTGTGGTTTACCGTGTCACAGTTACATTTTCTTGATTTTTCAAAGTTCATTTCGAATTTCTTTCGTTGAAATGCAAGAGTTGGAATATTTCAGTAGTGTTTGGTTGTGGTTTACCTTGTCACAGTTACATTTTCCTGATTTTTCAAAGTTCATTTTGAATTTCTTTCATTGAAATGCAAGAGCTGGAATATTTCAGTAGTGTTTGGTTGTGGTTTACCTTGTCACAGTTACATCTTCTTGATTTTTCAAAGTTCATTTTGAATTTCTTTCATTGAAATGCAAGAGTTGGAATATTTCAGTAGTGTTTGGTTGTGGTTTACCTTGTCACAGTTACATTTTCTTGATTTTTCAAAGTTCATTTTGAATTTCTTTCGTTGAAATGCAAGAGTTGGAATATTTCAGTAGTGTGCTGTTGTAGTTTACCATGTCACAGTTACAGTCCCTTAATTTTTCAAAGTTCATTTTGAATTTCTTTCGTTGAAATGCAAGAGTTGGAATATTTCAGTAGTGTTTGATTGTGGTTTACCGTGTCACAGTTACATTTTCTTGATTTTTCAAAGTTCATTTTGAATTTCCTTCGTTGAAATGCAAGAGTTGGAATATTTCAGTAGTGTTTGGTTGTGGTTTACCGTGTCACAGTTACATTTTCTTGATTTTTCAAAGTTCATTTCAAATTTCTTTCGTTGAAATGCAAGAGTTGGAATATTTCAGTAGTGTTTGGTTCTGGTTTACCTTGTCACAGTTACATTTTCTTGATTTTTCAAAGTTCATTTTGAATTTCCTTCGTTGAAATGCAAGAGTTGGAATATTTCAGTAGTGTTTGGTTGTGGTTTACCATGTCACAGTTACATTTTCTTGATTTTTCAAAGTTCATTTCGAATTTCTTTCGTTGAAATGCAAGAGTTGGAATATTTTAGTAGTGTTTGGTTTACCTTGTCACAGTTACATTTTCTTGATTTTTCAAAGTTTATTTTGAATTTCATTCATTGAAATGCTAGAGTTGGAATATTTCAGTAGTGTTTGAGTGTGGTTTACCTTGTCACAGCTACATTTTCTTGATTTTTCAAAGTTCATTTTGAATTTCTTTCATTGAAATGTAAGAGTTGGAATATTTCAGTAGTGTTTGGTTGTGGTTTACCATGTCACAGTTACATTTTCTTGATTTTTCAAAGTTCATTTTGAATTTCTTTCGTTGAAATGCAAGAGTTGGAATATTTCAGTAGTGTTTGGTTGTGGTTTACCTTGTCACAGTTACATTTTCTTAATTTTTCAAAGTTCATTTTGAATTTCTTTCGTTGAAATGCAAGAGTTGGAATATTTCAGTAGTGTTTCGTTGTGGATTACCTTGTCACAGTTACATTTTCTTGATTTTTCAAAGTTCATTTTGAATTTCTTTCATTGAAATGTAAGAGTTGGAATATTTCAGTAGTGTTTGGTTGAGGTTTACCTTGTCACAGTTACATTTTCTTGATTTTTCAAAGTTTATTTGAATTTCTTTCGTTGAAATGCAAGAGTTGGAATATTTCAGTAGTGTTTGGTTGTGGTTTACATTGTCACACTTACATTTTCTTGATTTTTCAAAGTTCATTTTGAATTTCTTTCGTTGAAATGCAAGAGTTAGAATATTTTAGTAGTGTTTGGTTGTGGTTTACCTTGTCACAGTTACATTTTCTTGATTTTTCAAAGTTCATTTTGAATTTCTTTCGTTGAAATGCAAGAGTTGGAATATTTCACTAGTGTTTGGTAGTGGTTTACCCTGTCGGAGTTACATTTTCTTGATTTTTCAAAGTTCATTTCGAATTTCTTTCGTTGAAATGCAAGAGTTGGAATATTTCAGTAGTGTTTGGTTGTGGTTTACCTTGTCACAGTTACATTTTCTGGATTTTTCAAAGTTTATTTTGAATTTCCTTCGTTGAAATGCAAGAGTTGGAATATTTCAGTAGTGTTTGGTTGTGGTTTACCGTGTCACAGTTACATTTTCTTGATTTTTCAAAGTTCATTTCGAATTTCTTTCGATGAAATGCAAGAGTTGGAATATTTCAGTAGTTTTTAGTTGTGGTTTACCTTTTCACAGTTACATTTTCCTGATTTTTGAAAGTTCATTTTGAATTTCTTTCATTGAAATGCAAGAGCTGGAATATTTCAGTAGTGTTTGGTTGTGGTTTACCTTGTCACAGTTACATCTTCTTGATTTTTCAAAGTTCATTTTGAATTTCTTTCATTGAAATGCAAGAGTTGGAATATTTCAGTAGTGTTTGGTTGTGGTTTACCTTGTCACAGTTACATTTTCTTGATTTTTCAAAGTTCATTTTGAATTTCCTTCGTTGAAATGCAAGAGTTGGAATATTTCAGTAGTGTGCTGTTGTAGTTTACCATGTCACAGTTACAGTCCCTTAATTTTTCAAAGTTCATTTTGAATTTCTTTCGTTGAAATGCAAGAGTTGGAATATTTCAGTAGTGTTTGACTGTGGTTTACCATGTCACAGTTACATTTTCTTGATTTTTCAAAGTTCATTTTGAATTTCCTTCGTTGAAATGCAAGAGCTGGAATATTTCAGTAGTGTTTGGTTGTGGTTTACCGTGTCATAGTTAAATTTTCTTGATTTTTCAAAGTTCATTTCGAATTTCTTTCGTTGAAATGCAAGAGTTGGAATATTTCAGTAGTGTTTGGTTGTGGTTTACCTTGTCACAGTTACATTTTCTGGATTTTTCAAAGTTCATTTTGAATTTCCTTCGTTGAAATGCAAGAGTTGGAATATTTCAGTAGTGTTTGGTTGTGCTTTACCGTGTCAGAGTTACATTTTCTTGATTTTTCAAAGTTCATTTCGAATTTCTTTCGTTAAAATGCAAGAGTTGGAATATTTCAGTAGTGCGCTGTTGTAGTTTACCATGTCACAGTTACAGTCCCTTAATTTTTCAAAGTTCATTTTGAATTTCTTTCGTTGAAATGCAAGAGTTGGAATATTTCAGTAGTGTTTGGTTGTGGTTTACCTTGTCACAGTTACATTTTCTTAATTTTTCAAAGTTCATTTGAATTTCTTTCGTTGAAATGCAAGAGTTGGAATATTTCAGTAGTGTTTCGTTGTGGTTTACCTTGTCACAGTTACATTTTCTTGATTTTTCAAAGTTCATTTTGAATTTCTTTCATTGAAATGCAAGAGTTGGAATATTTCAGTAGTGTTTGGTTGTGGTTTACCTTGTCACAGTTACATTCTCTTGATTTTTCAAAGTTCATTTTGAATTTCTTTCATTGAAATGCAAGAGTTGGAATATTTCAGTTGTGTTTCGTTATGGTCTACCTTGTCACAGTTACATTTTCTTGATTTTTCAAAGTTCATTTTGAATTTCTTTCGTTAAAATGCATGAGTTGGAATATTTCAGTAGTGTTTGGTTGTGGTTTACCATGTCACAGTTACATTTTCTTGATTTTTCAAAGTTCATTTTGAATTTCTTTCGTTGAAATGCAAGAGTTGGAATATTTCAGTAGTGTTTGGTTGTGGTTTACCGTGTCATAGTTACATTTTCATGATTTTTCAAAGTTCATTTCGAATTTCTTTCGTTGAAATGCAAGAGTTGGAATATTTCAGTAGTGTTTGGTTGTGGTTTACCTTGTCACAGTTACATTTTCATGATTTTTCAAAGTTCATTTCGAATTTCTTTCGTTGAAATGCAAGAGTTGGAATATTTCAGTAGTGTTTGGTTGTGGTTTACCTTGTCACAGTTACATTTTCTTGATTTTTCAAAGTTTATTCTGAATTTTTTTCGTTGAAATGCAAGAGTTGGAATATTTCAGTAGTGTTTGGTTATGGTTTACCTTGTCATGGTTACATTTTCTTAATTTTTCAAAGTTCATTTTGAATTTCTTTTGTTGAAATGCAAGAGTTGGAATATTTCAGTTGTGTTTCGTTGTGGTTTACCTTGTCACAGTTACATTTTCTTGATTTTTCAAAGTTCATTTTGAATTTCTTTCGTTGAAATGCAAGAGTTGGAATATTTCACTAGTGTTTGGTTGTGGTTTACCTTGTCACATTTACACACATGTATACACATGTACACACATGTGCTTATCATGAGTGCTATATGTATGGTTAGGTTAGACTAGATTAAGTTAGGTTAGATTAGGTTAGGTTAGGTTAGCCTACGTACGCTTCACTTAGGTTAGCTTAGGTTAGGTGAGAGACATGCGAAAATTTAGGTGTATGATTAGGTTAGGTTAGGTTAGATTAAGTTAGGTTAGGTTAAGTTAGGTTAGGCTAGGTTAGCCTACGTACGCGCGCGTACTGTGTTTCAATTCTGTGTCTGTGTCTCAATGCAAAAAAAAGTATAAAAAATGGGGGAGGGAAGGGGAGGGGAGGAGGGGGGAGGCGGAGGAGGGAGGACGAGGAGGAGGGGAGGGGAGGGGAGGGGGAGGAGGGGATGGGAAGGGGAGGAGGAGGAGGAGATGGAGGGAGAGGGGCCCCTTTGGGGGGCCAAAGGGGGGAGGGGCCCCTTTGGGGGGCCAAAGGGGGGAGGGGCCCTTTTGGGCCCCGGGGGGGGGGGGGTCTGGGGGGACCTTGAGGGCCGGGGGGTCCTTTGGGAGTCCAGTGGACCTTTGAGGACCGGTGGCTTCCTTCGGGGTTGGGGTAGAGGGATTGGAACCCTTTGGGGTTGGGGTAGAGGACCTCACAACACTGTTCAATGAAACTTGTGTATTATAACGACCACACTCAAAACCTCAACCGCAAATTCTTCATAAATCATCTTTTAAAATGTCTCTAAATGTTTCGCCGAAATAATTCCATAACCTGTCTAAAACAGTTTCGCCCAAATAATCCCTAAACGTAATTCAGCGTGTTCCTTTTGTTTTTGGCATCTCTGCGCTAATGCATTTCAAATTAATAAGAAACCTGATTCCCGCGCTAAAACAATTCATCGCTAAGATGTTTCTTGGAGAATTGTTTTCCATGGCGTTTGGTTATTAATATCCTTTGGAGTTCGACCAAAAGAGTTGTTTCCGAGGCAAAGACATTAATGACTTGGATCTATTCCTGGAGAATTGTTTCTAGGCGAAAATTTTTAAAGTCTGACAGATGATGTCATTGGTTGATTGATCTGTCAAGAAAGGGGAATTAATTTGTTGTTTCTAAGGGGAATTATTGATTCACGATAGGTGAATTGAGGTCGACAGCACAGGTGTTCCAAATTCCCAATCGCTTTAATTAACCACGTGTTCTCCCAAATGACTCAATTGCGTGCCCAAAGCAACAACAACATTGACCCCATTAACCACGTGTTCTCCCTAATGACTCTGCGCAAAACAACAACAACAACATCGACCTTGGAAATTTAGGTCATTGACCCCATTAACCACGTGTTCTCCCTAATGACTCTATGCCCATATTTGGAGCCCCCATCAGTATTCTATGCCCATATAAGGAGCCCCCGTGGGAGTTATAGGGTCACTTCTACTAATGACCCCTTTGTGAGTTTCTATGACAACACTTCCTACAAACACCTTGTATGCCCCCAGGGAATAAATTACAACCCTTACTCTAAGGGCTGTGAGGGTGGTTCTCATCCTCTAAGACCTAATTTCCAGAACTTTTAACTACGTTAAACAAAATGGCTATCTCAAAATTTTGAGTGGATGTGTTTGGGGAAATGGTGAGCGTGGAAGGGTTGCTAGTTGCTTTCCAATTACTTTCGACTATTAAAAAGGGCACAAGCCATTTCAATTTTTAATCGAATGAGTCCTTTTTGAAGTTTCTACGACAATGCGTTCTAAAAAAAACTTTATATGCCGCCAGGGCATAACTTACAACCCTTTTCCTGGGGGTTGTGAGGGGGTTGTCATCCTCACAGACCTAATTTCCAGAACTTTCTACTACCTTGAACAAAATTGCCATCTGAAAATTTTGATTGGATGTGGTTGGGGGAATGATGGGTGTAAGAGGGGGGGGGGGTAGTTACCCTTCAATCACTTTCAACTATTAAAATAGGCATTAGCCCTCTCAATTTCCAATTGAATGAGCCCCTTTTGAAGTTTTTACGACAGCTTTATCATTAAAAACCTTATATGCCCCAAGGGCATAACTTACAACCTTTGCCCTGGGGACTCTGGGGGGTTTGTCATCCTTAAACATATCATTTCCAGAACTTTCAACTACGTTGAAGAAAATGGCTATCTCTAAACTTTGATTGAATGTGTTTGGGGAAATGGTGGCCGTGAGAGGGGGGTTAATTACTCTCCGCTCACTTTTGACTATTAAAAAGTGCAATTTCAATTTCCAATCAAATGACCCCCTTTTAAAATTTCTGCAAATAATTTCTATATAAACCTTATATGCCCCCAGGGCATAAGTTACAACCCTTAAAGTGAGGACTCTGATGGGGTTATCATCTTAAAAGACCTAATTTCCAGAACTTTCAAGTATGTTGAACAAAATAGATATTTCAAAATTTTGATTGGATGTGTTTGGGGAAATGGTGGGCTGAGAGGGGGGTTAGATGCCCTTCAATCACTTTCGACTATTAAAAGAGCACTAGCCCTTTCAGTTTTCAATTTAATGAGCCCTTTTTGATGTTTTTACAACATTGCTTTCTAGAAAAACCTTACATATTCCCAGGGCATAACTTACAATCCTTGCCCTGAGGGTTGTGGGGGGGGGGAATGGGTTGTCATCCTTAGGGACCTAACTTCTAAAACTTTCACTTATGTTGAATAAAATAGTTATCTAAAAATTTTGATTGGATGTGTTTGGGGCAAAGGAGGGCGTGAGAGGAGGGCAGTAGCCCTTTGAATTTCCAATCGAATTAGCCATTTTTCAAGTTTCTACGACAAAGATTTCAATAAAAACCTTACATGACCCACGGGCATAACTTACAGTAGGGACCTATCAGGAGGTCCGAGACGAACACCGTGCTGCCATCTATAATCGATTCTGACGGGACCTAACCACATAGACAATGTTATCGATCCACGAAGGGGGACTAGATTTCTGAGAAATTGATTTACATAATCTGACGGGGATTCTAATGTAATACAAGGGGATTTCATTTTTAAATATGGCTTATTTGGTCTTTAGGTCTGAGAGATAAATGGTCTTTAGTGACAGAGATAAATTAATATTCTATTTTAAATATGGCTTCTCTGGTCATTAGGCTTAGTGATAGATTCTGGAATTAATATTCTTTCGAAACCTTAATAGTGTAGCTAGAAACAACTTACAGATGAAGACAGATTGAATATATTTTACGCGGGAAAAGGTTTTCTGGGAATTTCAAATGTGACATCGCAGGGATGCCAAAACAAAGGAACTCGCAGAAATTACTTTTAGGGGATTATTTGGGCGAAACAGTTTGAGACATTTTAGAAGACGATTTAGGTGAAACAGTTTGAGACATTTTAGAAGATGATTTGGGGTGAAACTCCTTGGTCGCTATAATACACAAGCTCCATTTGAACAGTGTTGGGAGGTCCCCATACCCCAGCCCCAAAGGGCCCCATCCCCACAAGCCCCCAAAGGGGCACCTTCTCCCCGGCCCAAAAAAGGGGCCCCCTCCCCCCTGGGCCCCCAGAGGGCCACCATCCCCCAGGCCCCAAAAGGGGCCCCTCCCCCGGGCCCCCAAAGAGCCCCAAATCCCCATTTTTTAATACTTTTTTCAAAAGGCTTTATTATATCTTTTCAGAACAACTTCCTTTCTTAATACCCCTTTTAAACCCATTTTACAAGTTGAAGTACTCATCCTTTTCACCCACAAATTTACTTTACAGCTTTTTGAACTCTCCAACACCAAGCAATACTTTTCAAAGGCTTTATTATATCTTTTCAGAACTAGTTCTTTTCTTAATGTCCCCCCTAAACCAATTTTACAACTTGAAATACTCATTCTTTACACCCACAACTCTACTTTATGGCTTTTGAATATCCCAACACCAAGCAATACTTTCAAAAGTTTTTTTTTTATATCTTTTCAGAACAAGTTCTTTTCATAATGTCCCCCCTAAACCAACTTTACAACTTGAAGTACTCATCCTTTCCACCCACAACTTTACTTTATGGGTTTTTGAATACCTCAACACCATGCAATGCTTTCAAAAGGCATTGCTATATCTTTTCAGAACTAGTTCTTTTCTTAATGTCCCCCCTAAACCAATTTTACAACTTGAAGTACTCATTCTTTTCACCCACAACTCTACTTTATGGCATTTTGAATATCCCATCACCAAGAAATACTTTCATAAGGCTTTTTTTATATCTTTTCAGAACAAAAATCAAATATTATCAATAAAATCACATGTATTTTAAATGTGTGCATCAAAGTAACAACATTCTTCTTTAATACCACCAAATGTTTACTGAACACACACAATTTTCTCTTAGAAATAATATTTTTCGTCAGTGATAAGTAACCTACCAAATTTTTTTTAGAAGTAACATTTTTTTGTCTGTGATAACAACTTTTCTGTCAGAAGTAGCAAGTTCTGCTTAACACTAACAAACCTTCTCATCAAAGTAGCAACATTTTACCTTAAAACTAACCTACTTTTACTAAACACACACAAATTTCTCTGAGAAATAATATTTTTCATCAGTGATAACACTTTTTCTGTTCGAACTAGCAAGTTTTCTACAAAAGATACCAAATTTTTTCTTAGAAGTAACAATTTTTTGATTGCGATAACAACTTTCCTGTCAGAAGTAGCAAGTGTTGCTTAACACTAACAAATTTTCTCATCAAAGTAACAACATTTTACCTTAAAACTAACATACTTTTAAAAGTAACTTTTCTTTGATTGTGATAACAACTTTTATGTCAGAAGTAGCAAGTTTTGATTAACACTAACAAATTTTCTCATCAAAGTAACAACATTCTTCCTTAATACTACCAAAGGTTTACCTAACACTAACAGATTTTCTCTTCGAATCATCAACTTTTCCTTAATACTAACATACTTTTACTTAACGCACACAAATTTCTCTTAGAAATAATATTTTTCATCAGTGATAACACTTTTTCTGTTCGAACTAGCAAGTTTTCTACAAAAGATACCAAATTTTTTCTTAGAAGTAAAAATGTTTACGTTATGATAACAAGTTTTCTGTTCGAAGTAGCAAGTTTTGCTTAACAATAACAAATTTCCTCATCAAAGTAACAATATTTTACCTTAAAACTAACATACTCTTACTGAAAACACACAAATTTCTCTTAGAAATAATATTTTTCGTCAGTGATATCACGTTTTCTGTTCGAACTAGCCAGTTTTCTGTCAAGGATACCAAATTTTTTCTTAGACATAAAAATTTTTTTGATTGTGATAAAAACTTTTCTGTCAGAGGTAGCAAGTTTTTCTTAACACTAACAAACCTTCTCATCAAAGTAACAGCATTTAACCTTAGTGCTAACATACTCTTACTTAAAACACGCAAATTTCTCTTAGAAATAATATTTTTCGTCAGTGATAACACGTTTTCTGTTGGAACTAGCAAGTTTTCTGTCAAAGATATACAATATTTTCTTAGAAGCAACTTTTCTTTGATTGTGATAACAACTTTTCTGTCAGAAGTAGCAAGTTTTGATCAACACTAACAAACCTTCTCATCAAAGTAACAACATTCTTCCTTAATACTAACATACTTTTACTGAACACACACAAATTTCACTTCGAAATAATATTTTTCATCAGTGATAACACTTTTTCTGTTCGAACTAGCAAGTATTCTGCCAAAGATACAAATTTTTTCTTAGAAGTAACAATTTTTTGATTTTGATAACAACTTTTCTGTCAGAAGTAGCAAATTTTGCTTAACACTAACAAACCTTCTCATCAAAGTAACAACATTCTTCCTTAATACTTTGTTCGAACTAGCAAGTTTTCTGTCAAAGATATCAAATATTTTCTTAGAAGCAACTTTTCTTTGATTGTGATAACAACTTTTCTGTCAGAAGTAGCAAGTTTTGATTAACACTAACAAACCTTCTCATCAAAGTAACAACATTCTTCCTTAATACTAACATACTTTTACTGAACATACACAAATTTCACTTCGAAATAATATTTTTCATCAGTGATAACACGCTTTCTGTTCAAACTAGCAAGTTTTCCACCAAAGATACCAAATTTTTTCTTAGAAGTAACAATTTTTTTATTGTGATAACAACTTTTCTGTCAGAAGTAGCAAGTTTTGCTTAACACTAACAAATTTTCTCATCAAAGTAACAACATTTTACCTTAAAACTAGCACACTCTTACTTAACACACAAATTTCTCTTAGAAATAATATTTTTCGTCAGTGATAACACGTTTTCAGTTCGAACTAGCAAGTTTTCTGTCAAATATACCAATTTTTTTCTCAGAAGAAACTTTTCTTTGATTGTGTTAACAACTTTTCTGTCAGAAGTAGCAAGTTTTGATTAACACTAACAAACCTTCTCTTCAAAGTAACAACATTCTTCCTTAATACTACCAAATGTTTACTTAACACTAACAGATTTTCACTTCGAATCATCATCTTTTCCTTAATACTAACATACTTTTACTGAACACACTCAAATTTCTCTTAGAAGTAATATATTTCATCAGTGATAACACTTTTTCTATTCGAACTAGGAAGTTTTCTGTCAAAGATACTTTTTTTTCTTAGAAGTAACAAATTTTTGATTATGATAACAAGTTTTCTGTCAGAAGTAGCAAGTTTTCTGTCAAAGATACCAATTCTTTTTAAAAGTAACAATTTTTCGTCACTGATAACACAATTTCTGGTAGAAGAAGCAAGTTGTCCAGCAAAGATAACAAATTTTTCTTAGAAGTAACGAATTTCTTCTAACAGCACCAAGTTTTTCGTCAAAGATAACAAATCTTCTCTTCAAAGTAACAACTTTTTCCTTAATACTAACAGACCTTTACTTACAACACCCAAATTTCTCTTGGAAGTCACATTTTTTCATCAGTGATAACAGGTTTTCTGCTTGAGCTTACAAGTTTTCTCTCAAAGATACCAAATTCGTTTCTTAGAAGTAGCAATTTTCATTATGATGACTAGTTATCTGTTAGAAATAACAAGTTTTAAGTCAAACATACCAAATTTTTCTTGGAATTAACAATTTTTTCGTCGATGATAACAATTTTTCTGTCAGAAGTAGCAAACTATCCCTAACACTAACAAATCTTCGCATCGAAGTAACAACTTTTTCTTAATACTAATAATATTTTATTTAACACTATCAAATTTCTCTTAGAAGTAACAGGTTTTTAACAAGTTTTCTTTCAAAGTTAGGTGTATCTACGTTTATGTTAGGTTCATCTAACCTCCAAAACCGTAGGTTATGTTAGGATAGGTTAAGTATAAATAAATATTAATAAATAAATAGAAACATTTCTCCATGTTTAAGTGGTTTCTCTACATTTAAGTTAGGTTCATCTAACCTCCAAAACCATAGGTTAGGTTAGGTTAGGTATAAATAAATATTAATAAATAAATAGAAAAATTGCTCCATGTCTAAGTTAGGTTAGGTTAGGTTAGCTTATCATGAGCGCTCATGATAAGCTAACCTAACCTAACTTAAACATGGAGAAATGTTTCTATTTATTTATTAATATTTATTTATACCTAACCTGGCCTAACCTATGGTTTTGGAGGTTAGATGAACCTAACTTAAATGTAGAGAAACCACTTAAACATGGAGAAATGTTTCTATTTATTTATTAATATTTATTTATGCTTAACCTAACCTAAGCTATGGTTTTGGAGGTTAGATGAACCTAACTTAAACGTAGAGAAACCTAACTTTGAAACAAAACTTGTTAAAAACCTGTTACCTCTAAGAGAAATAAAACAGTGTTAAGTAAAAGTTTATTAGTATTAAGAAAAAGTTGTTACTTCGATGCGAAGATTTGTTAGTGTTAGGGATAGTTTGCTACTTCTGACAGAAAAATTTTTATCATCGACGAAAAAATTGTTAATTCCAAGAAAAATTTGGTATGTTTGACTAAAAACTTGTTATTTCTAACAGATAACTTGGCATCATAATGAAAATTGCTACTTCTAAGAAAAAATTTGGTATCTTTGAGAGAAAACTTGCAACCTCAAGCAGATAACGTGTTTTCACTGATGAAAAATGTAACTTTCAAGAGAAAATGGGATGTGTTCAGTAAAGGTTTGTTAGTATTAGGGAAAAAGTTGTTACTTCGAAGAGAAGATTTGTTATCTTTGACGGAAAACTTGGTGCTTTTAGCAGAAATTCGTTACTTCCAAGAAAAATTTGTTATCTTTGCTGGGCAACTTGCTAGTTCTAGCAGAAATTGTGGTAACAGTGACGAAAAATTGTTACTTTTAAGAAAGAATTGGTATCTTTGACAGAAAACTTGGTACTTCTGACAGAAAACTTGTTATCACAATCAAAAAATTGTTACTTCTAAGAAAAAAAAAGTATCTTTGACAGAAAACTTGCTAGTTCAAACAGAAAACGTGTTATCACTGATGAAAAATATTATTTCTAAGAGAAATTTGTGTGTGTTCAGTAAAAGTATGTTAGTATTAAGGAAAAGTCGATGATTCGAAGTGATAATCTGTTAGTGTTAAGTAAACGTTTGGTAGTATTAAGGAAGAATGTTGTTACTTTGAAGAGAAGATTTGTAAGTGTTAATCAAAACTTGCTAATTCTGACAGAAAAGTTGCTAACACAATCAAAGAAAAGTTACTTCTGAGAAAAAAATTGGTATCTTTGACAGAAAGCTTGCTAGTTCGAACTGAAAACGTGTTATCACTGACGAAAAATATTATTTCTAAGAGAAATTTGTTTTTGTTAAGTAAGAGTATGTTAGTTTTAAGGTAAAATGTTGTTACTTTGATGAAAAAATTTGTTAGTGTTAAGCAAAACTTGCTACTTCTGACAGAAATTGTGTTATCACAATCAACAAAAAAAATTGTTACTTTTAAGGAAATATTTGGTATCTTTGGCAGAAAACTTGCTATTTCAAGCAGAAAACGTGTTATCACTGATGAAAAATATTATTTCTAAGAGAAATTTGTGTGTGTTCAGTAAAAGTATGTTAGTATTAAGGAAGAATGTTGTTACTTTGATGAGAAGGTTTGTTAGTGTTAATCAAAACTTGCTACTTCTGACAGAAAAGTTGTTATCACAATCAAAAAATTGTTACTCCTAAAAAAATTCGTATCTTTGGTAGAAAACCTACTAGTTCGAACAGAAAGCGTGTTATCACTGATGAAAAATATTATTTCGAAGTGAAATTTGTGTATGTTCAGTAAAAGTATGTTAGTATTAAGGAAGAATGTTGTTACTTTGATGATAAGGTTTGTTAGTGTTAACCAAAACTTGCCACTTCTGACAGAAAAGTTGTTATCACAATGAAAAAGTTGTTACTTCTAAGAAAAAATTTGGTATCTTTGGCAGAAAACTTGCTAGTTCGAACAGAAAAAGTGTTATCACTGATGAAAAATATTATTTCGAAGAGAAATTTGTGTGTGTTCAGTAAAAGTATGTTAGTATTAAGGAAGAATGTTGTTACTTTGATGAGAAGGTTTGTTAGTGTTAATCAAAACTTGATACTTTTGACAGAAAAGTTGTTATCACAATCAAAAAAATTGTTACTTCTAAGAATAAATTTGGTATCTTTGACAAAAAACTTAATAGTTCGAGCAGAAAACGTGTAATCACTGACGAAAAATGTTATTTCTAAGAGAAATTTGTGTGTTTTAAGTAAGAGTATGTTAGTACTAAGGTAAAATGTTGTTGCTTTTATGAGAAAGTTTGTTAGTTTTAAGCAAAACTTGCTACTTCTGACAGAAAAGTTGTTATAACAATCAAAAAAATTATTACTTCTAAGAAAAAATTTGGTATCTTTGACAGAAAACTTGCTAATTCGAACAGAAAACGTGTTATCACTGACGAAAAATATTATTTCTAAAAACAAAGCAAGAAAACTTGCTAGTTCGAACAGAAAAAGTGTTATCACTGATGAAAAATATTATTTCTAAGAGAAATCTGTGTGCGTTCAGTAAAAATATGTTAGTTTTAAGGTAAAATGTTGTTACTTTGATGAGAAGGTTTGTTAGTGTTAAGCAAAACTTGCTACTTCTGACAGAAAAGTTGTTATTACTGATGAAAAATATTATTTCTAAGAGAAATTTGTGTATTCAGTAAAAGTATGTTAGTATTAAAGAAGAATGATTGTTACTTTGATGAGAAGTTTTGTTAGTGTTAATCAAAACTTGCCACTTCTGACAGAAAAGTTGTTATCACAATCAAAAAATTTTTACTTCTAAGAAAAAATTAGGTATCTTTGGTAGAAAACTTGCTAGTTCGAACAGAAAGCGTGTTATCACTGATGAAAAATATTATTTCTAAGAGAAAATTTTATGTGTTATGTAAACGTTTGGTAGTATTAAAGAAGAATGTTGTTACTTTGATGAGAAAATTTGTTAGTGTTAAGCAAAACTTGCTACTTCTGACAGAAAAGTTGTTATCACAATCAAAAAATTGTTACTTCTACGAAAAAATTTGGTATCTTTGGCAGAAAACTTGCTAGTTCGAACAGAAAAAGTGTTATCACTGATGAAAAATATTATTTCGAAGAGAAATTTGTGTGTGTTCAGTAAAAGTATGTTAGTATTAAGGAAGAATGATTGTTACTTTGATGAGAAGTTTTGTTAGTGTTAATCAAAACTTGCTACTTCTGACAGAAAAGTTGTTATCACAATCAAAGAAAAGTTACTTCTAAGAAAAAATTTGGTATCTTTGACAGAAAACTTGTTTGTTCGAACAGAAAACGTGTTATCACTGACAAAAAATATTATTTCCAAGAGAAATGTATGTGTTTTAAGTAAGAGTATATTAGTTTTAAGGTAAAATATTGTTAATTTGATGAGAAAATTTGTGAGTGTTAAGTAAAACTTGCTACTTCGAACAGAAAACTTGTTATCATAACGAAAAAAATTGTTACTTCTAAGAAAAAATTTCGTATCTTTGGCAGAAAACTTGCTCTTTCGAACAGAAAAAGTGTTATGACTGATGAAAAATATTATTTCTAAGAGAAATTTGTTTGTGTTAAGTAAAAGTGTGTTAGTATTAAGGAATAGTTGATGATTCGAAGAGAAAATCTGTTAGTGTTAAGTAAACGTTTGATAGTGTTAAGGAAGAATGTTGTAGAGAAAATTTGTTAGTGTTAATCAAAACTTGCTACTTCTGACAGAAAAGTTGTTATCACAATCAAAGAAAAGTTACTTCTAAGAAAAAATTTGGTATCTTTGACATAAACTTGCTAGTTCGAACAGAAAACATGTTATCACTGACGAAAAATATTATTTCTAAGAGAAAATTGTGTGTGTTCAGTAAAAGTATGCTTGTACTAAGGAAGAATGTTGTTACTTTGATGAGAAGGTTTGTTAGTGTTAATCAAAACTTGCTACTTCTGACAGAAAAGTTGCTATCATAATCAAAAAAATTGTCACTTCTAAGAAAAAATTTGGTATCTTTGACAGAAAACTTGCTAGTTCGAACAGAAAACTTGTTATCACTGACGAAAAATATTATTTTTAAGATAAATTTATGTGTTTTAAGTAAAAGTTTGTTAGTATTAAGGTAAAATGTTGTTACTTTTATGAGAAGGTTTGTTAGTGTTAAGCAAAACTTGCTACTTCTGACAGAAAAGTTGTTATCACAATCAAAAAAATTGTTACTTCTAGGAAAAAATTTGGTATCTTTGACAGAAAACTTGCTAGTTCGAACAGAAAACATGTTATCACTAACAAAAAATATTATTTCTAAGAGAAATTTGTGTGTTTTAAGTAAGAGTATGTTAGTTTTAAGGTAAAATGTTGTTACTTTTATGAGAAGGTTTGTTAGTGTTAAGCAAAACTTGCTACTTCTGACAGAAAAGTTTTTATCCCAATCAAAAAATTGTTACTTCTAAGAAAAAATTTGGTATCTTTGGTTGAAAACTTGCTAGTTCAAACAGAAAAAGTGTTATCACTGATGAAAAATATTGTTTCTAAGAGAAATCTGTGTGTGTTCAGTAAAAATATGTTAGTTTTAAGGTAAAATGTTGTTACTTTGATAACAAGGTTTGTTAGTGTTAAGCAAAACTTGCTACTTCTGACAGAAAAGTTGTTATTACTGATGAAAAATATTATTTCTAAGAGAAATTTGTGTATTCAGTAAAAGTATGTTAGTATTAAAGAAGAATGTTGTTGCTTTGATGAGAAGGTTTGTTAGTGTTGAGGAAAACTTGCTACTTCTGACAGAAACGTTGTTATCACAATCAAAAAATTGTTACTTCTAAGAAAAAATTTGGTATCTTTGGTAGAAAACTTGCTAGTTCGAACAGAAAGCGTGTTATCACTGATGAAAAATATTATTTCTAAGAGAAAGTTGTGTGTTTTAAATAAACGTTTGGTAGTATTAAAGAAGAATGTTGTTACTTTGATGAGAAGGTTTGTTAGTGTTAAGAAAAACTTGCTACTTCTGACAGAAAAGTTGTTATCACAATCAAAAAATTGTTACTTCTAAGAAAAAATTTGGTATCTTTGGCAGAAAACTTGCTAGTTTGAACAGAAAAAGTATTATCACTGATGAAAAATATTATTTCAAAGAAAAATTTGTGTGTGTTCACTAAAAGTATGTTAGTAATAAAGAAGAATGCTGTTACTTTGATGAGAAGGTTTGTTATTGTTAAGCAAAGCTTGCTACTTCTGACAGAAAAGTTGTTATCACAATAAAAAAATTGTTACTTCTAAGAAAAAATTTGGTATTTATGGTAGAAAACTTGCTAGTTAGAACAGAAAGCGTGTTATCACTGATGAAAAATATTATTTCTAGGAGAAAATTTTGTGTTTTAAGTAAACGTTTGGTAGTATTAAAGAAGAATATTGTTACTTTAATGAGAAGGTTTGTTAGTGTTAAGCAAAACTTGCTACTTCAGACAGAAAAGTTGTTATCACAATCAAAAAATTGTTACTTCTAAGAAAAATTTGGTATCTTTGGCAGAAAACTTGCTAGTTCGAACAGAAAAAGTGTTATCGCTGATGAGAAATATTATTTCGAAGAGAAATTTGTGTGTGTTCAGTAAAAGTATGTTAGTATTAAGGAAGAATGTTGTTACTTTGATGAGAAGGTTTGTTAGTGTTAATCAAAACTTGCTGCTTCTGACAGAAAGGTTGTTATCACAATCAAAGAAAAGTTACTTCTAAGAAAAAATTTGAAATCTTTGACAGAAAACTTGCTAGTTCGAACAGAAAACGTGTTATCACTGACGAAAAATATTCTTTCTAAGAGAAATTTGTGTGTTTTAAGTAAGAGTATGTTAGTATTAAGGTAAAATGTTGTTACTTTGATGAGAAGGTTTGTTAGTGTTAAGCAAAACTTGCTACTTCTGACAGAAAAGTTGTTATCACAATCAAAAAAATTGTTACTTCTAAGAAAAAATTTGGTATCTTTGGTAGAAAACTTGCTACTTCTGACAGAAAAGTTGTTATTACTGATGAAAAATATTATTTCTAAGAGAAATTTGTGTGTGTTCAGTAAAAGTATGTTAGTATTAAAGATGAATATTGTTACTTTGATGAGAAGGTTTGTTAGTGTTAAGCAAAACTTGCTACTTCTGAGAGAAAAGTTGTTATCACAATCACAAAATTGTTACTTCTAAGAAAAAATTTGGTATCTTTGGTAGAAAACTTGCTAGTTCGAACAGAAAACTTGTTATCACTGATGAAAAATATTATTTCTAAGAGAAAATTGTGTGTGTGAAGTAAACGTTTGGTAGTATTAAAGAAGAATGTTGTTACTTTGATGAGAAGGTTTGTTAGTTTTAAACAAAACTTGCTTATTCTGACAGAAAAGTTGTTCTCACAATCAAAAAATTTTTACTTCTAAGAAAAAATTTGGTATCTTTGACATAAAACTTGCTAGTTTGAACAGAAAAAGTATTATCACTGATGAAAAATATTATTTCGAAGAAAAATTTGTGTGTGTTCAGTAAAAGTATGTTAGTATTAAAGAAAAATGTTGTTACTTTGATGAGAAGGTTTGTTAGTATTAAGCAAAACTTGCTACTTCTGACAGAAAAGTTGTTATCACAATCAAAAAATTGTTACTTCTAAGAAAAAATTTGGTATCTTTGGTAGAAAACTTGCTAGTTCGAACAGAAAGCGTGTTATCACTGATGAAAAATAACATTTCGAAGAGAAAATTGTGTGGGTTAAGTAAACGTTTGGTAGTATTAAAGAAGAATGTTGTTACTTTGATGAGAAGGTTTGTTAGTGTTAATCAAAACTTGCTACTTCTGACAGAAAAGTTGTTATCACAATCAAAAAATTGTTACTTCTAAGAATAAATTTGGTATCTTTGGCAGAAAACTTGCTAGTTCGAACAGAAAAAGTGTTATCACTGATGAAAAATTTTATTTCGAAGAGAAATTTGTGTGTTCAGTAAAAATATATTAGTATTAAGGAAGAATTTTGTTTCTTTGATGAGAAGGTTTGTTAGTGTTAATCAAAACTTGCTACTTCTGACAGAAAAGTTGTTATCACAATCAAAAAATTGTTACTTCTAAGATAAAATTTGGTATTGTTGACAGAAAACTTGCTAGTTCGAACAGAAAACGTGTTATCACTGACGAAAAATTTTATTTCTAAGAGTAAGAGTATGTTACTATTAAGGTAAAATGTTGTTACTTTGAAGAGAAGGTTTATTAGTGTTGAGCAAAACTTGCTGCTTCTGAAAGAAAAGTTGTTATCACAATCAAAGAAAAGTTACTTCTAAGATAAAATTTGGTATTGTTGACAGAAAACTTGCTAGTTCGAACAGAAAATGTGATATCACTGACAAAAAATATTCTTTCTAAGAGAAATTTGTGTGTTTAAAGTAAGAGTATGTTAGTTTTTAGGTAAAATATTGTTACTTTGATGAGAAAATTTGTTAGTGTTTAGCAAAACTTGCTACTTCGAACAGAAAACTTGTTATCATATCGAAAAAAATTGTTACTTCTAAGAAAAAATTTGGTATCTTTGGAAGAAAACTTGCTAGTTCGAACAGAAAATGTGTTATCACTGATGAAAAATATTTTTTCTAAGAGAAATTTGTGTGTGTTAAGTAAAAGTATGTTAGTATTAAGGAAAAGTTGATGATTCGAAGAGAAAATCTGTTAGTGTTAAGTAAAGGTTTGGTAGTATTAAGGAAGAATGTTGTTACTTTGATGAGAAGGTTTGTTAGTGTTAATCAAAACTTGCTACTTCTGACAGAAAAGTTGTTATCACAATCAAAGAAAAATTACTTCTAAGAAAAAATTTAGTATCTTTGACAAAAAACTTGCTAGTTCGAACGGAAAATGTGTTATCACAGACGAAAAATATTATTTATAAAAGAAATTTGTGTGAGTTCAGTAAAAGTATGCTAATTCTAAGGTAAAATGTTGTTACTTTGATGAGAAGGTTTGTTAGTGTTAAGAAACACTTGCTACTTCTGACAGAAAAGTTGTTATCACAAACAAAAAAATGTTATTTCTAAGAAAAAATTTGATATCTTTGGTAGAAAACTTGATAGTTCGAACTGAAAACGTGTTTTCACTGATGAAAAATATTATTTCTAAGAGAAAATTGTGTGTGTTCAGTAAAAGTATGTTAGTTTTAAGGTAAAATGTTGTTACTTTGATGAGAAGGTTTGTTAGTGTTAAGCAAAACTTGCTACTTCTGACAGAAAAGTTGTTATCTCAATCAAAAAATTGTTACTTCTAGGAAAAAATTTGGTATCTTTGGTAGAAAACTTGCTAGTTCGAACAGAAAAAGTGTTATCACTGATGAAAAATATTATTTCTAAGAGAAATTTGAGTTTTTTAAGTAAGAGTATGTTAGCACTAAGGTAAAATGTTGTTGCTTTTATGAGAAAGTTTGTTAGTGTTAAGCAAAACTTGCTACTTCTGACAGAAAAGTTGTTATCACAATCAAAAAATCATTACTTCTAATAAAAAATTTGGTATCTTTGACAGAAAACTTGCTAATTCAAACAGAAAACGTGTTATCACTGACAAAAAATATTATTTCTAAGAGAAATTTGTGTGTTTTAAGCAAGAGTATGTTAGTTTTAAGGTAAAATATTGTTACTTTGATGAGAAAATTTGTTAGTGTTAAGCAAAACTTACTACTTCTGACAGAAAAGTTTTTATCACAATCAAAAAATTGTTACTTCTAAGAAAAAATTTGGTATCTTTGGTAGAAAACTTGCTAGTTCGAACAGAAAAAGTGTTATCACTGATGAAAAATATTATTTCTAAGAGAAATTTGTATGTGTTCAGTAAACATTTGGTGGTATTAAAGAAGAATGTTGTTACTTTGATGCACACATTTAAAATACATGTGATTTTATTAATAATATTTGATTTTTGTTCTGAAAAGATATAAAAAAGCCTTTTGAAAGTATTGCTTGGTGATGGGATATTCAAAAAGCCATAAACTAGAGTTGTGGGTGAAAAGGATGAGTACTTCAAGTTGTAAAATTGGTTTAGGGGGGACATTAAGAAAAGAACTTGTTCTGAAAAGATAAAAAATGCCTTTTGAAAGTATTGTTTGGTGTTGGGGTATTCAAAAAGCCATAAAGTAGAGTTGTGGGTGAAAAGAATGAGTACTTCAAGTTGAAAAATCGGTTTAGGGGGGACATTAAGAAAAGAACTTGTTCTGAAAAGATATAATAAAGCCTTTGAAAAGTATTGCTTGGTGTTGGGGTGTTCAAAAAGCTGTAAAGTAAAGTTTTGGGTGAAAAGGATGAGTACTTCAACTTGTAAAATGGGTTTAAGAGGGGTATTAAGAATGGAACTTGTTCTGAAAAGATGTAATAAAGTCTTTTGAAATGTGGGGGCCCTTCTGTGTCTCAAGTACGCAAAAAAAATTATTAAAAAATGGGGAGGGGGCTCTTTGGGGGTCCTGGGTGAGGAGCCCCTTTGGGGACCCGGGGGTATTGGGGCCCTCTGGGGGCCCAGGGGGTGGGGGGGTCACTTTGGGGGCCCAGGTGGATGGGGCCCTTGGGGTTCGGGTATGGGGACCTCCCAACACTGTTCAAATGGAGCTTGTGTATTATAACGACCACGGAGTTTCACCCCATATTATCTTCTAAAATGTCTCAAACTGTTTTGCCTAAATCATCTTCTAAAATGTCTCAAACTGTTTCGCCCAAATAATCCCCTAAAAGGAATTTCTGCGTGTTCCTTTGTTTCGGCATCCCTGCGATGTCACATTTGAAATTCCCAGGAAACCATTTCCCGCGTAAAATATATTCAATCTGTCATCATCTCTAAGGTGTTCCTAGCTACACTATTAAGGTTTGGAAAGAATATTAATTCCAGAATTTATCACCAAGCCTAATGACCAGAGAAGCCATATTTAAAAATTGGATATCAATTTATCTCTGTCACTGAAGACCATTTATCTCTCAGACCTAAAGACCAAAGAAGCCATATTTAAAAATGAAATCCCCTTATATTACACTAGAATTCCGCATCAGATTATGTAAATCAATTTCTCAGAAATCTGATCCCCCTTCGTGGATCAATAACATTGTCTACGTCGTTAGGTCCCGTTAGACTCGATTATAGATGGCAGCACAGCTTTCGTCTCGGACCTCCTGATAGGTCCCTACTACTTACAACCCTTGTCCTGAGGGCTGTGGGGGAGTGTCCTCCTCAAAAACATTATTTCTATCTGGAAATCCACAACACTGAACAAAATGGCTATCTAAGAATTTTGATTGGATGTGTTTGGGGAAAACGTGGGCGAGACCTCGGATTTGAGGGCTAGTTGCCCTAAAATCACTTTTGACTATTAAAAGGGCACTAGATTCTTGAATTTCAAATCAAATGAGCCCTTTTTCAAGTTTCTACGACGAAAATTTCAATAAAAACTTTTATGTCCCCAGGGCATAACTTATAACCCTGGCCCTGAAGACTGTTGGGGGAGTGTCATTCTCAAAGGTATAATTTCCTGAACTTTAACTGCGTGGAAAAAAATGGATATCTTAAAATTTTGATTGGATGTGTTTGGGGATATGGTTGGCGTGGAAGTGGTGTTAGTAGCCTTCCAATTACTTTAAACTATTAAAAAGGGCACTAGTCATTTCAATAACTAATCGACCGAGCCCTTTTTGAAGTTTATACCACAACGCGTTCTATAAAAACTTTATATGACCCCAGGGCATAACTAACAGCCATTGTCCTGATGGCTGTGAGGGGTCTGTCATCCTCAAAGACCTAATTTACAGAACTTAAAACTACGTTGAATAAAATGGTTATCTCAAACTTTTGATTGGATGTGTTTGGGAAAAAGGTTGGCGAGAGAGGGGGGCCAGCTGCCCTCAAATCACTTTTGACTATTAAAAAGGCACTAGACCTTTGAATTTCAATTGTAATGAGCCCTTTTTCAAGTTTCTACGACAAAAATTTCAATAAAAGCTTATATGTCCCCAGAGCATAACTTATAACCCGAGAACCAAGACCCGTGTCCTCTGAAGACTTTTGGGGGGGGGGGGAGTGTCCTTCTCAAAGGTATAATTTCCTGAACTTTAACTGCGTGGAACAAAATGGCTATCTCAAAATTTTGATTGGATGTGTTTTGGGAAATGGTGGGCATGGAAGGGGTGTTAGTTGCCTTCCATTTACTTTTAACTATTAAAAAGGGTACTAGCCATTTCAATACCTAATTGGATGAGCCCTTTTTGAAGTTTTTACGACAACGTCTTCTATAAAAACTTTATATAACCCTAGGGCATAACTTACAACCCTTGTCCTGATGGCTGTGAGGGGGCTGTCATCCTCAAAGACCTAATTTACAGAACTTAAAACTACGTTGAATAAAATGGCTATCTCAAAATTTTGATTGGATGTGTTTGGGGAAAAGTTGGGCGTGAGAGGGGGGTTAGTTGCCCTCCAATCACTTTCGACTGTTAAAAAGGGCACTAGCCCTTTGAGTTTCCAATCGAATGAGCCTTTTTTTAAGTTTCTACGACAACGCCTTCTATAGATAGATAGATAGATAGATAGATTTATTTTCCATATACCAGTAAAATAATTACATAACAATCTACAAATCCCCACAAAGGCTCCATGGCCTGTAGGAGGGGGATTATGAAAAGATCAAATAAACATTAAACATTTAAACGCTTAAGATTTAAACAATATAAACATAACATTAATATTTAAACATATAAACATAAGCATTTTAACTTTTAACATGTAAAGCATTTGCTTAATAAAAAAAAAAAAAAAAAAAAAAAAAAAAAAAAAAAAAAAAAAAAAAAAAAAAAAAAAAAAAAAAAGAGAGTTCACTAAATAAGCTTTATCAAACTACAGTGAATCACAACATCTATAAAAAAAAGGAGAGTTCACTAAATAAGCTTTGTCAAACTACAGTGAATCACAACATCTATATATATATATAAAAAAAAAAAAAAAAAAAATTAAATGAAAAAAAAACTATTGGCAGCAGGCAAAAGTAAAGAAAATTAATCACATGAAAACAAATATTTTTTTACTAGTCTTTTGAAGGTGCCAAACGAGTGGCATTCTCGAGCCGAATCGGGAAGGGTGTTCCATGTCAAATGACACGCAACAAGAGGATTAAAATCGGATCTTATTGTTGGTGTATGGGGAATTTGGATATTTAGAGAACTACGGAGTTGATAATTTGACCGATCAGATACAAAAGAAGACGTAAATCTAAGGGACCTAGGAATATCACCATGGAGCTGAAGAAAAGCGAAAGACGCACAGGAAAGAATATAAAGTTTTTTAATATCAAGTAACGGTTTAGTTGCCGAACGATTTACATCCTGGATAAGATTTATAGCTTTATCATAAGTATTCGAAAGCGGTTTGAGAAAAGAAGGGAAAGTAGACATCCATATGACTGAACAATAGGAAACATAAGAATGAATTAAGCTATGAAATAGGATTCTTAGAATTGGCCCTGGAAAGATATGTTTTAGTTTTCTTAGAATACCGAGGTTTCTGCATACCTTCATTTTAATCAAATCAATATGGTGTTTAAAAGATAAATTTTCATCTAGGAGGATACCTAGGAAACGGACATGGCCATCCTTTGGTCTACTAATAAAGCCTTTGGATATATGAATTTCAGATAATTGAGGACAAGCCTGGGATATACGAGAAAAAACTAAAAAACTAGTTTTAGAAACATTTAAGGCAAGAGAGTTAGCATCAAACCAAATTGAAACTCTCTCAAAGAGGTCCACTAACTTTGTACGAACCTCATCCTCTGTTCTCCCAGAAGTAATAAGGGTGGTATCATCGGCAAAAGTAACAAGAGAATCCGAGGTATGCAAACTATAGTTGTGGGTAAGGGAGACTGTTGGATGACATAGACGACAGCAATAAAGAGGATTTTTATTTCTAACTGCAAAAATTAGGTCATTTATATAAATTAAAAACAGTGCCGGCCCTAAAACTGACCCTTGAGGGACCCCCTGGTCAACACTTGATGGTGAGCGAAAAAGTGGATCAACAGAAATTATTCTACCAGACAAGAAAGACTTGAACCAATCAAACGCACTACCTCTTACGCCAAAATGAGAAAGTTTAAATAGAAGAACACTGTGGGTTAAAGAATCAAAGGCTTTACGAACATCCAGAAACAAAGCAGCAGGAATCAAATGGGAATCTATGGCAGAGTGAAGATAATTCAGTAAAACTGCACAAGCATGCTCAGTCGAATGATTTGCTCGAAAACCAAATTGAAAATTGTGAAAAAAATCTTTAGAAGTAAGAAAATTATTAAGACGAGAAAGCATCGCCTTCTCAAATATTTTGCTAAACACAGACAACAAAGAAATTGGCCGATAGTTGGCTGGATCATTTCGTGTCCCCCCCTTATATAATATGATGACTCGAGCACGCTTGAGACTACTCGGGAAAATACCATGCTGAAAGGAGAGGTTAATAAGTTTTGTTAAGGGATAAATAATGGAAGGAAGTATGAACTTAATTACTTTAGTAGGAATATTATCAGGGCCAGACGACGAACAATTTTTCAATCCCATAACAATTTTAGCTATTTCTTTCTCCGTCGCTGGTTCCAAAAACATTGACTTCATACAAGGTGGCCCAAGATAAGACCTGAAGTTGGATCCTGAAGGAGAAGAACCAACAGCCGAAGCGGTCCTTTTACCAATATTCGCAAAATATGAAGTAAATGCATCTTGAACATTCAGTTCACCTTCGATGATTTTGCCATCGAGATCCAAAAAAGAAGGGGTTGATGGAGACTGAAAAGAGGGCCTAAGCACAGAATTTATAACCTGCCAAGTTTTTCGTATATCTTTACCACAATCTGAAAAACAATTAAAATAATACTGGGACTTGGCCTTTCGACACACAGAATTATAAATATTCCTATAAATTTTAAATCGCTGAAAGCAAATAGCTTTCATTGAGGGGCTAGCAGACTTAAAGGCCCTCCAGAGATTATTTTTTCTCCTACAACTCCTAAGGAGACCAGGGGTCATCCAAGGATTTAGAGGAAAAGCATTCTTAGACTTACGATTAGAAGGTGAAACAGAACAAATATCAAGAACAGCGTCTTTAATAGACTCATAAAAAGTATCAAATAAATTACAAAAATCAGAATCATTCTCAAAACCACCCCAAGAAATTTCTGCCAATCTTGACCTAAGAAGCATCAATTCCACTTCACCAAACCTAAAAGGCCTCTTACCAGACTCACAAGTCCTCTCAATAGTCAGTTTATCAAAACAGTATCTAGAGTAAACAGGGAAATGATCGGAAATGTCGCTCACTAAAACATAATTTTGGATCAAGGTGGCCGTACAGAAAATATTGTCAATCAGAGATGACGTACTCTCTGTTATGCGAGATGGGATGCATACAGAAGGTAAAGTACCTGCGGCAAGCATGGACGACAGAAAATCCAAAGATACAGAAGACTTTATATCCATCAAGTTTATATTAAAATCTCCCATAATAATTAATTCAGTCGACTGTTTTAGGATGGTATCCAGTAGATCATTAAGGGTGTGTAGAAACAGTGGAATAGAGCCACTAGGAGATCGATAAATAATACCAACAATTAAATCCTTACCTCCACATTTAATATCTACGAAAAGTGACTCAAAGACACCTTCGATATTTCTGGATAAATCCATTCTAAGAGAATATGGGAGATTATTAGAAATATACAAAGCAAGACCACCCTTGGCCATCTTTTGTCGATTCAGTCGTTCCATTTTATAACCTTGCAAATCCAAAAGCATATCATTTTTAGAATCTAAAAAAGTCTCGCATAAACCAACAACGTCAGGTAGCCCATCAGAAACAATATGTTTTAGATGGTCAATTGAAGAACAAAGACCCTGGATATTCAACTGGAGCACTGAAAAATATCCATCCCGCTTGACAGCCTCCCTCAGACTAGAAACATATTTACTTATTACTGTGTGGTTCACTGTGATCAAATCACTGTTGACATGTCCGATAGAATTATTGATAATGCTTAAAACATCTAACGGGTTATTTTCAAGCTCAAAAAGTCGTCCTACAACTGGGGGCGTTTCTAATTTGCCAGTAAAAAAAAGACAATCGATTTTAGATATAGCATTAAATCATAAAATATACATGCAAAAAAAAAAAAAAAAAAAAAAAAAAAAAAAAATCTAAGCACAATCCGCGAATGATCGAATCTTTCGTATCATTGATTGACCAGGTGGTTTGGCCAAAATTTGCCCGCGGTCAGTCCATACATTAAATTTACCGAAGCAATCTCTTGCCGCATTTAAAATTTCACGACGCTTTTTTGTTAGCGATTCTGATAAAAATATTCCACTCTTTGCTAGTTTAGTCTTTTCTTTGAAAACAACTCGAGCTAATTCCACATTTTTGAAGCGTATTAGCACTGGAGACACTTTAGATTGATCGTTAGAGTCATTCAAACTAAATCGATAAACATTTACAATATTATTAACTTCAAAACCAGGGACCAGCATCTTGTCTTTAATGATAACCGATACTTCTTTCTTTAGGTCATTTCCAGGCCTCTGCCTTACTCCATTCATCACTAAGCAATCCAACATCTTTTCTTGTTCAAAATCATCCACTTTCGATTCCAATGACAAAATCCTACTTTCCAAGCTTTTAACCATTGCAAATAGTCCTTTGAGTGATTTTTCTATTTCTTGGAATTTTGGGTTGTAATCAATGGAAATAGCATCATGAATTTTTTTTACTATAATATCAATTGCTTGATTCGCTGTATCAGGGTCTGATAGTTTAGCCTTAACTTGACGGGAAATCTCAGCTGTAAGATTCACTTGTGTCCGATTTAATTCATCCTGGGTAAAAGCTATTTTTTGCAGGATTAGGCTAGGTGCCAGTGAGTCTTCTGCAATAACGCTCGCTGGGTTTAATGCTAGATAAGTAGGTGATGACGATTTATAAATGTCTGGAAACGAATCTAATTCGGTAAATGCTTTACCAACATCTTTTTCCGTTCTTTTGCGAGCACTAGGGTTATCCGAAAGTAATTTCAAATTAGACTCTGAAACTTGGTGCTCAGAATGATCGCCGTAGCAAAAAACTGTATATCTCCATAATCCTTTAGCACCACTTTTTGACTGCAAAACAATTGCTGGCCAAGGGGGGTAACTTTTGAAACTAGCGAGAACAATGTCAAAAGGCTTGAATTTCGACATGAGCGTAGCACTGAAAATAAATAATTACTTATCTTTGAGTGGGCCAATTAATCCAGTAATTTGCAAATAATTTCAAGTAATTGCAAGTAGTCCAAGTATTTCAATGCACGATTCAGATGATAATAGTGCTGAATACTAATCCAAAGCCACAATCCATAAATAATCCTTAAGCCGTAATCACATGCAAGTCACTTGTGTAATCAGATTTTAGCTTAATAATTTCTTACGCAAAATCAATTGGCTCCGTGCCTAGGTTTATCCACAAGTAAAAAATTAATCCATGAAATGTACTTTTTATTTTAAGATGTGAACTGGTCAGAGACTGAATGAGTACTATATAAAAACCCTATATAAAACCTTATATATAAAAACCTTATATGCCCCCAGAGCACAACTTACAACCCTTGCCCCAAGGGTTGTGGGGCAGTGTCCTCCTCAAAAACATATTATCTATCTGAAAATCAACTACGCAGAAAAAATGGCTATCTCAAAATTTTGATTGGATGTGTTTGGGGGAATGATGGGCGTGGGGGGCTAGTTGACCTCCACTCACTTTCGAATATTTTAACGGGCACTAGCCCTTTGATTTTCCAATCAAATGAGCTTTTTTTGAAGTTTCAACGACAATGCCTTCTATTAAAACCTTATATGCCCCCAGAGCACAACTTACAACCCTTGCCCCAAGGGTTGTGGGGCAGTGTCCTCCTCAAAAACATATTTTATATCTGGAAATCAACTACGCTGAACAAAATGGATATCTCAAAATATCGATTGGATGTGTGTGGGGAAATGATGGGCGTGGGGGGGCTAGTTTCCCTCCAATCACTTTCGACTATTAAAAAGGGCACTAGCCACTCCAATTTCCGATCGAATGAGCCCTTTTTGAAGTTTCTACGACAACCCTTGGATACGAAGTGCCCGGGTATGGAGAAAAAGAAACAAAAAAAAACAAAACGCATTGAGCCTACATCGTTCTTTACTTAGAAAGCGCTAGCGCGCTGCCTATGGTATTCTCGTCAATGAGCCTCTAGACGCATATCGTATAAGTCATAAAAAGAAAAGAAAAATAAGCTAATACATGTTTATCGCTTAAAAATTTATTCAACAAAGAAAAAATATTTGGTAAAACGTATATATTTACATATTAAAAAGCAATATTCAAATGTCACTTTTGCTCATCCATAAGTTAGGATTCCATAATATCGCTTTAGCTTTAGCACAGTTTTTATTATATCGAATACATTTGGCACTCTTAGGTATTTGTTCAGGTATCCACTGTGCAAAGTATCTCACTTAATTTTCAGGCTGATGGTATGTGCCTTCAAATCTGGGGCAGTTAAATTGTTTCAAATTAAAAGTAGAATATTAGGTTCCCACTTTTCAATTAGAATATCTAAATTCCCAAGGCTAGAGATATCTTTTGTGCGAGTGACTCGACAGTCAATCAGAAGCACGTAACAAGGTTTTTCCAAGCATATTGATGGCAAAGGTAAATTTTAGTAAGCATATATACTGAAACGCTTGAATAGTTTCTTGATTCTGTGAAATGTTTTAAAATCCGTTTGATGCTAAAACAATACCCGTGTAGTTGAATTTGTTCTATGCAAAAGCACTTATTTTATGTCAATTTTTATACTCAGTCATCAATTAACAAACTCATGAGTCTGCTAGTAATATCTTTGTCTCTGAAAATTCCTTTTCTTACATCTCCGACTTTTTAATAGACATTCTAAACGTTTGACGTGCTAGCGTACCCTAAAAAAAGGTCACATAAAAAAATAATGCATAAAATATTTTTAATGAAATAACAACATGTAGAATATTAATATAAAAATATGTTACATACATTATTTTACATTATTAATATCATTGAATAACTTTGGACATTTTAATTCTGTTCCATAAAATATTTCATCATGTTCTCTTTTGACACTATATTTACTCTCTTCTCCTAGTTCGTAACCAATAGAATAATCATTATTCCATTTTGAGTCATTCACTATTTTTACTGGGGTGTCATCTACAGGTTCAATATACGTTTCATTAATGGTATTATTAGGTTCATTGACTATATGATGAATAGAAGTAATATTTTTCACATTCACTTAATTTTCCATTAATTTATCTTTATATTCATGTATTTAGTGATTTGTCTGCCAATGCCCTTTTTATTTTGTTAGCGATTTCACTGTCTATTCTCATATTGTGTTTACACAGGTAACAGTTCTGGTACGTAGACAAGATATGGTTTATGATATTAGTGCAGCAGTTGGCCTTTCTTTTCCTCTTCGCTTACATTTGAATATTAATACTGGAACGATGGCAATAGGATCTACCAACAGGCAACGTGTTACAAGAACAATTAGCAAGAAGATACCCATCTTCATCAACTATTTTTTTATGCTAGAATTTTCTTTGAGCACTATCATCTCTGGAGATCACACTCTTGCATATCCGCCATGAGTGGTATTATATTTTTTCGGTATGACATCACACGCATACATTTCCAATAAGATCCCCATTAATGCTTGTTTCATAGTTCAAATATTGGTTTTTGTCAGTATTCAAAACAACGATGATTTTATCATGTGTACACACTTTCTTCGAATAATTCATCTTCATTTTTTTTAAAATAGGATTCAGTTGTTTATCCTTCCAATGTGTGAAATTTTTCTGATGAATTTGCATTGTCCTAGAATATAGAATACAGCTTTAATACACATTTATGTTCCCTCAAGTAAAGTAGTAAAAGTAGCAGTAGTAGGTTTTTGTTTTTATTTCAAGGCATTTTTCTCTTTACATTTTTTTTCTTCGCGACGTTTTTTTAACTTTCAAACGTCTTTTTTTGCTTTGTGACGTTTTTTTAACTTAAAAGATTTTTTGTGACGTTTTTTAAGCTTAAAAGACCATTTTGTTTCTTTGTGAATCATTTTAAGACGTGAAAAAAAAGTTAAAAAAACTTCAGTTCCAAAATAGACGTAAAATGTTTTTTCTTCGTCAATCATTTTAAGACGTGAAAAAAAGTTTGAAAAAACTTCAGTTCAAAAAAAGAAAACCTTCGCGATATTTTTTTTTAACTTGAAAGGGCTTTTTTTCTTCGAGACGTAGTTTTTAGCTTGGAGATGTTTTTACTTTCTTTGCGACGTTTTTTTTTGGCTTTGTGACGTTTTTATGTCAAATTTTGTTTTTGGCTTAGACATTTTTTTTTCTTAGGGAATCATTTTAAGACGTGAAAAAAGTTTGAAATGACTTCAGTTAAAAAAAAAATGTTCAGAATAAAAAATAAGTAAGATTCGCCTCAAGAGCTAAGCTCCCAGACCATTCAAAGGCAGTGTATACGCACTTTTTAGTTGTGATATTGATCTTTACTGTCCCCTGAAGGTCCAGGTTCAAAAATATTTTACGAATCGAATTAAAAGGTTCAAGAACAACTAGTAGGGAGGGAAGTTTTTTAAAACTAAAGATGATACATAATTTACAAACACATAAAATTCAATGGCATAGCAAATGTTAGAAACTTATTGCTTAGAACATATTTCTAAGAAAATAATAATAATGTCATTGCCATGTTGGTTCAGATAGCTACAGGATCATTCTTTCGCAGGAAATCTCAGGCCTCACATTTGATTCCTACATCAGACATATATATATATATATATATATATATATATATATATATATATATATATATATATATATATATAATATATATATATATATATATATATATATATATATATATATATATTATATATATATATATATATATATATATATATATATATATCTAAGAACAATTTATTAGCATCGACTTGTTCCAAAAAAATTCCAAGGCCCCTCCCCCAACCCAAAAAAAATTAAGATGTTCAGTATCAAAAATAAGTAAGATTCACCTCAAGGGCTAAGCTCGCAAATCATTCAAAGGCAATGTTTATGCACTTTTTAGTTTTGATATTGCTCTTTACTGTTCCCTGAAGGTCCAGGTTCAAAAACATTTCATGAATTGCAGCAAAAGATTCAAGAATAACTACTAGAGAGGGGAGTTTTTTAAATGAAAGATGAATATATGATGCACAGTTACCTGTAATTTGGTAACTAAAGGGATTGTAAATGTGTTTCGATAAATCAATTTCTTCCTCTAAGCATATGGCAAAAAAACATGGATCACTAGCCTGTTCCAATGGCACATCAGAATCCATATTCAATCACTGTTCAAACGTTTGATTTCTAACTTAAATCAATGTAAGTTAGTCAAATGTCTTTGTGGAACTGTAATATTAACTTCCTATCAGATTATTTATATCCAAACTCATGGCCAAAGATATCGACCACACCCATGTAAAGGCCATTGCACCAGTCAAGGCAGTAACATTCACAAGCACTTGGCCTTTGGTAGAGGTCAATGATTTATCAATGCTACCTGGCCTTCATAGAGTTTGTTGGCCTTGACCCCTATAGAGTTTGTTGGCCTTCGAAAGTACCATGGAAAGACGCCAAGGAACGTAAAGTAACCAAAGTATTATCTGGGACTCTACTAAAGTGGTACATAAACGGCTGCATAAACTCAGGTAACGTACCTATGTCTATTTTCATTGACATTAGAAGTGTTTGACACGGTTGACTACCAAGCGATGCTTCATCGAATGAGAAGTCTTGGAATAAATGGAATTTGTCTAAGATGGTTTGAGAGCTATTTTTACGGTAGGTCCCTTAAAGTTTTTTTTAAATGATGTAGTCTCGTCGTTTTTTCCTTTAAACTGTACTGTGCCTCAGGGCTCAGTAATGGGTTCTTTACTTTATCTAGTTTACGTGGACATGATGCGCTTTTATCTGCAGGATGTATGTATTACTTCTTTTGTGGATGACACTGCACTATCGGTATTTGCAAACTCAGTCGATTTTGCAGATGACACTGCACTATTGGTATTTGCAAACTCAGTTGATGATTTAATAGCAAAATCTAATAATGATCTAAAAAAATTGGAGGTGTTTACGAGTTTAAATTTGCTGTGCGTGAATGTAAAGAAGACGCTTTTACTTACATTCTGTAGAGCGGAGGACTCTATTGATGTAAGTGGTAAAGTCCTATTGTGTGAAAAACCTGTCGTACAAGTTGTCACTACGGTACCTTGGCTTCCATATTAATTCTAATCTTTTGTGGAAGCATCATAACGACATTATTTCCGCCAAAATAGCACGTGAAGTTGGCATTCTCAGAAGACTGAAGCATATTCTGCCGGAAACACTCTTCGCACGATATATTTTAGAATGATTTACACGTATATATAATATGGATGTGTATTATACTACTACTACTACTAACAACTCACCGCAGCACCAAGCCGCCTGAGGCCAACACAGCTACGCACGCTCCTCCTCCACCCCAATCTATTCAAAACCTCCCTTTTTACACCCGCCCACGAAGTTTCCATTTCCTTTAAATCTTTCTTTATGACGTCCTCCCACCCCAGACGGGGACGACCTGCTTTCCGTTTAGCCCTAGATGGTTGGCCGAAAAGAACAATCTTCGGCAATCTGTCATCCTTCATCCGCACAACGTGCCCTAGCCACCTCAACCTTTCTTTCATTATAGCCCTAGAGAGCGGTATTGAATCACATTTTTCGTATAGCCTATTGCTTGAAATACGGTCAGTCAGCCGGGTACCCAGAACAATCCTTAAGCAATTTCTCTGGAAAACATCCAGCAAATCTTCGTCCGCTTTTCGGAGCGTCCATGCTTCAGAGCCATATTTGACCACTGTCATCACTGTAGCTTCTAATATTCTAATCTTGGTTTGCAGACTTATCTTCCTATTCTTCCAGACTTTTTTTAACTGTGAAAAAACACCCTGAGCCTTGGCTATTCCATATTTAACATCTTCACTGCTCCCAGCAGCTATTTTGTGCTAATTACAAGCGTGTGCAAATTCTACAAAATAAAGCAACAAGAATAATTGGGAAGTACGTAAAAATGTGGAAGACACCAGTGCATGCTTTAAATCTCTAAATCTACTCTACTCATGTTGGACAGATAAGGGACTATCAAGCGGTGATGTTTGTGTTTAATTTTGTGCATATATACTGAAATTTCTTCGTTAAGGTTTTGATAATTGTTCATTTATGAAAGTAAGAATGGTGAAAACATTTCAAAAGTATTTTGTTTTCAGTAAAGCGCAAAGTTTGTTCTGGTCTTGAGAAGGCATAGGGGTTATCAGCCCTACTCATGTTAATTTTTGCTCGTTTTAAGTTTGACTCGGCTATTTATTTTAATTTATGTTCGTTTTCAGTTTTATTTATTTATTGATAGTGATTTGCGGTAGTTTTACGCTTGGAAGATTATTTGACTTTATTTTTGCTCTTTCTCGGCTTAATGAAGCTCTTAACTTTTCTTTGAAAAACTTGTCATGTGGAAAAGGTTTTTAAATTCATGTTAATAAAAGTCAAAGTCAAAGTCCGTGATCTGGCTTCTGGCAAAAAATGCAACAGGCCACATTTTTGTATATAGGAGCTTGAAACCTCTACTGTGAGGTTCTCTGATATGCTGATTTTGACGGTGTGATTTTCATTAAGATCACTTGATTTTTTGGGGGTGTTCTCCCCTTTTTCGAAAATTGGGCAGATTATCTCAGGCTGTAAACTTTTGATAGGTAACATTAAACTTGATAAATTTAATATATTTTGAATAAGCATCAAAATTCAATTCTTTTGATGTATCTATTGTTATTAAAGCTCAGTTTCTTTGAGTTTCAGTTACTATTAAGCCGCATCGCTCCTTTATCGTTTGATAAAGGAACGAAAAATGGTATTCTGATTACACGCTGCACAAAGCCGTCTCAAAGATTTTGTTTGGAGAGTTATAAAAATATTAAAAACGTGTTAAAATTTCTTACGTTTTTGTTACGTTTTTCCGACTCGGACAAACATTTCGGGAAGAAATGCTCACCCCCGTGAATTCGGCCTTGATTCATAGATATTATAAATTAAGAATTTCATTGTTTTAGTTTTTTACAGCCTAAGGCTATATCCAGGACCATCAGGAGGGAGGGTTCGTAGTCAGAAAAGTAAAAGGTCCCATATATTCTATGGTTATAGCTGGGACTATCAGAGGAGAGGGGCAATTGTAATTGCAGTGGTTATTGCATTTAGAAAGATTATAAAAAAGGCCTTGGTCACCTTGCCCTTACAAAAATAATCGAATCTTCATTATAAGTTTAGAATTGGGGCTGTTGAGAAGGAAACATTTTATGTAAACAATCCTTATTTTATAACATGAAGAAAAATTATAGTTAACAAATTTTGACTGCAGTTCCACTATACTTTATCCCCTCCCCACACCTCCTGATGTGGAAATATATAGCCCAAATTATATATTTCCTATGTATTTTTCCGTTTCTTGATTTGGTGACCATTAAGATAATTTCTTAAACCACTGAAAGATCTTAAGTCGAACTGGCCAGCCATGACAAAAAACCAACAAAGAGAAAAATCTCAGCGAAAAATAAAAACAACAACAAACGAGGCTGCGGCCAGTGGAGAGAAAAGAAACAAAAAATGTAAAACAATGCGGATATTTCGCCTGTATCCAAAGAAGGCGTCTTCAGCACGAAAGAAACACAAGAGGAACAAGATAAATAAAAAACAAGCTAAAACTAAAAAAACAATAAAACCACCACAAAAAAAAAAAAAAAAAAAAAGGCCTACAATTGGCGCAAACTGATCCACGTAGGGAAAAGATGCTATTATAGAGTTACTTCAGTGAGGACGCCAGAGCAACTGAGGAAAAATAAAAAAAAACTGGAAATTACTTTAATTATTCTGTTGCGAAATAATCCTTTTATTGGCTATGATTGAAGCAAATCGTTTTGGCCTAGCAGGTAAAATAGTCCTCTGGTGATTATTTAAAAATCTTAACTCCCTTATTGACTGTTGATTCACTCTTTAGAAAATTATCATAAATTGGGTCAATATTTAAATTGCCTGTGTCCCTATTTATCGAATGGTTAGCATATATATGTTTTTTTTTATTTCTATGGCTTCTCTCACCCATTGTGTGTACCCCTTATCATTTGAAATAGCTAAGGCCTCATCAAATTTTACAAAGTGATCTGGTTGAAACCAAATATGTTCTGCTAAGGCTAAAACAAAAGTTTCCGGGGGCTTACTTAATTGTAGAGTTTTTTTTACTGAATTTCGATGTTCAATAAATCTTTCAACAAATTGTTAGTGAGTCCTACCGATATAGAACTTCCCACAAGAACACGGAATTTTATACACTCCACTTACTAAATTTCCCCGGGTTAAATCCTTACCAGAATTAAAAATCTACCCATTGGTCTCAACGATTGGAAACATGTATCAATGTTAAATTTACGCAAAATCCGTGAAAGTTTCTCACCCAAACCAGGCACATATGGCAATGAAATGAAGCTTTTTGATATATTTAAATCTGAAGACTGAGAACCCCAATAACCCTACTATCATGTTGAACACGTCTATTTTCAATTATTTTATTTTGACTGAAGAAAATACGATGTAGGTATATTTTAATTAAATATATAAAATATAGTGGTGGTTAGGTATTTAATATAATGCATTCTGGGCGGCCTGCTTTCCATAATTTTATGCTTTAATTCCCTTGATTTTGTTAATAAAGTATTATATTTTCGGTACTCTTTTACTAAACGGACTCTTATATATAGTGCTAGTTTGGTTAATGCTAATGAAATAAAATAAGATGACTATATAATAGTTTGAAACAAATTTGGGCTACATATTTGCACATTAGGGGGAGGGGCAAAGCATAGCATATATTAAATACGTAACTTAACCTAACCTAGGTACATCCCCCCCCCCAAAAAAAACAATTTAAATATCGTATACGCAATTAAAACCATGCAATAGGCTATATTGTATTTCTCTACAGCGGTGTCTTGTATCATTCCGTAAAAACCAGTTTTTCAACGCGTCTCGAGTTTGAGATATAATAAGAGTCCCTTTAATATAACAGTACCAAATTTTCATTATACTCTGGTATATTTGATTAGAATTAACCTAACTTCACTCTTTGGGTGTGTTGTAAATAATTAACAAGTACGGAAGTGGGTAAATATATACCAAATCATATTATTGAGTTATGACTAAAGTGAATATACCATTTGATGCCTTTTTTTATGCTGATTACAAATATAATAATCATTTATATCGGAAATTAATTTTAGCCCCCCCCCCTATATATGCCAATTCAGGGTATATATTTCTACATTAGGGGGGTGGGGGTAAAGTTTAAACTTACCTCCCATTTACATCAGAAATAAAATTTGCCCCCACCCCCTTAATGTAGAAATATATACCCTGAATTGGCATATATAGGGGGGGGGGACTAAAATTAATTTCCGATATAAATGATTATTATATTTGTAATCAGCATAAAAAAAGGCAGTCAATATATACCAAATCATATTATTGAGTTAGGACTAAAGTGAATATACCATTTGATGCCTTTTTTTATGCTGATTACAAATATAATAATCATTTATATCGGAAATTAATTTCAGCCCCCCCCCCTCCCCCTATATATGCCAATTCAGGGTTTGGTTAGGTTAGGTATAGCCTATATAGGGGGGGGGCTGAAATTCATTTCCGATAGAAATGCTTATTATATTCGTAATCAGCATAAAAAAGGCATCAAATGGTATATTCACTTTAGTCATAACTCAATAATATGATTTGGTATATATTTACCCGGAAGTGCCTCCTTCTTTTAAAACAATGAGGTCTTTTGTCTATTTTTGCTCCCAGCTTTTTATGCGCGACTAAGCTATTATGAATATTGACAAATGACCTCCAAAGTCGCATTTCGAAATCAGGAAAATGATTTTCCTCTTAAGCCATAAAACAGAAAATAAACACATCTTATTTCTACAGAGTATAAATGTTTTCACCTCTTTGCAAGGACACGCCTTTTTTAAATTACTCCGCCTATAGCTTTGATGGAAAGGTGATAAAGCATTTGCATGGAAAACTTTGAAAGGATCCTGTTGGCTAGAATTCTGGCTTCGTCCATCCCACCGGATTACGACTTGTAGAATAAGCAGTTGTCGCAAGAATAAGTCAGTTTCTGAATGTCTCAAACAAGTGAAGCAAGGATATTACTCCGAGAGGTGGAATAGTCAATTAGAAGGAAAGGTATGAGCTAAACCAAGGTTTAATGGAGTTTTACAGGTCCCTCTAGATCAAGCGTCTATATTTTTCTTTTGCAAAAAATTTGCATTGAACATTTTTATGCTTGATTGGTGTTTCTTTTACTTTTGTCTTGCCTTATTATTTGTTTCTTTGCTTTGCTTTCTCTTTTTGGACAAATGAAGCAAATTCGGCTCGGTAAAACTCTACTTTTGGCTATTTTGGAAAGGGGTTAGTTTAGGAAAATGAAACTTTCAGGGACGGGTCTACAGGCTAAAGTATGTCCCAGGAAGGTATTTGAAGTACCTATCTCCACTCCTTCTCCCTCTGGAGGGTCCCAACCTTTGATGACCTTTAAAAATCTGTGTGTTGTAAAAGTGAAACCTTGCAAAATAGATCTTCTGCTTAAATGAAGTACAACACAATTGTTTTCAGCTTCACAACTTTGCTCAATCCCAATTTATAAGGTTTTAAAGATATGCAAATATATTTCCTAAATTTCGAAAAAAATGATGTGGCTTAAAATTTTACTCAAATAACAGGAATTGCATTTTCAGAACTAAAGCCTGAGAAAAAGAAACTGATAACTGAAAATTAAGGTAAAATGTTGTTTGGTCAAAATTTCAATAGGTAGCCTACCTGCCATGTAGGCAAATTTCAGGACTCTCTAGACGGAGAAAGAGTGGAGTTAAGTACTTCAAAATACCTTCCGGGGGTATACTTTAGCCTGTAGACCCATCCCTGAAAGTTTCATTTTCCTAAACTAACCCCTTTCCAAAATAGCCAAAAGTAGCTAAAGTAGAATTTTACCTTCGGCTCTATTAGAGCTTGTGGTAGTCTTTTGAAAATAAACATTATTTTATCTAAGGGCTATTGAGAAGGAAACATGTTAAGATAATAATCCTTACTGCATAATATGCAAAATTATTGTAGCAAACTTATTTTGCATAGAACCCCGCTATACTTACTTGATTACCCCTCCCCCCGCTAATGCGCAAATATATACCCCAAATTATGTATTTCGTCACCCGTCACTCTTTTTTTCCGGTACTAATTATGTCACGGCTGAAAAAATATACGGGTTAAGACAATAGAGACGCAGTAGGAAAATACATCAGGGAAAAATCTAATTTGGACAGAGAGGAGGGTGTAGGGTGAAGTATAGAGGAGTTGCGTGCAAAATGTGTTAGCTACAATTACTCTATATTTTATGAAGTAAAAATTGTTTTTATAACATGTTTCCCTTTTAAAAGCCTTATCTAGACCTATACCAATTTCTTTGACAAATACACCTGTAGCCTTAATTTTTCTTTAAACTAAGGTTTTAGCAGGGGTTGGTACAGAATTTATGTTTAGGGCAGGGCACACAAACGAAAGTTGGGCTCTTCCTTGTATATTTTCACCCTTTTAATTTGTGCAGCTTTTGAAATTCTAAGGAGGGGCATTTGTCCCTTCACCTCCCCGTGGATCTGCCCCTGAATGTCAGTATAAAACACTCAGGCTAAAAAAAACGTTGGTACAACCTTATCCAGGACGGGTAGACTACCCGGTTTAGACCCCCCCCCTTCCCCCGAAGTTTTGTCTGACTTAAAAAAAATCATATACATAATTTTTTGTTGCATTTTGTAGTCTTTTACTTGTAACCTCCCCGAACAAGAATCCCCTTTCCCCGCAGAACCAAATCCTGAATATGGTCTTAATCATTAGTAATTGTTATATTTCATTAATGTTTTTTTAGAAGGGTGGTAATTCTTTTAGGGTGCTAGCATTTACTTAACCTAATTGTGAGTAGAAAAAGCTCTAGTAAATTTTTTGCAAACATTTTAGAAACATTTCTCAAGAGAATCATTTTAGAATTTTATTCAGTTATCAGTTATCAGAATCTTATTCAGTTAGGCTACTTCAGCGGCTGACAAACTAAAAGAAAGATAACATTGTAGTCAAGCGCGTACGTGGGACTTTTTTTTAGGGGGGGGGGCTAAATTAAAAGAGTTCTTTGATAATTTCAGTAAGAAATGCCAAATTCAGAGAAAAGAGTTTTTTGGGTGAAGGGTCCCAAGGTCCATCCCCTGTGTACGCCCCTGATTGTAGTCTCAAGGATTTTCAAAAGAAAATACTATAATGACAAAAAGAGTTGTAGCATTCGACTCCCCAATCAGCACTTCCAAATATAATGGTTATTGTCATAAAACAACACTGGTGGATCCAGGGGGGCCTGCCCCCCAAGATTTTTTTCCGTTCTTATTTTATTATTAAGAAAATTTTCCTTTTAGCTACTATTGCGACAGACGTTAAATCAAACGTTAAATTAAATCGTAAAAATAACGTAGTGCAAGAATATCTTAATAAGACATTCGAGTTGCTTTTAAATAATTTTTTTGAACATATCTTGCTAGCCTGCGCGCCTCTAGATCCACCCCTGAAACATTACGCCCTATTTCCCTATAGACCTAGATACGCTTTAGCCCTGAGCTTTATACAAAAAGTACTTAAAACACCGTAATAATAATAACATTTTTCTTATATAAAATGCAGGAAATTTTTGCTAATCAGATTTTCACGTTTCCTTCAATTTTTATCCATATTTTAAAAATTTCTAAATGTTATATTCATTCAAGTATTCTAATTCATTTGCAACCATGTGATGTTATCTCGGATGTTGTTGGTCAGGTTAAGAATGAAATGAAAGAATGAAAAGTAAAGAATGAAATATTCTGGTAAAGAATGAAATATCAACAATTAATATATTTATATCAAGATATAAATCTGTTTTAAAGCTTTTTCAGTGCCTCCTCTCGAACAAAAATCTACTTGTTAATGTATCAAGAAATAAATATGTATCTAGGGCTATACTTGCACCCATTAGGGGGATGGAGGGTAATAGTTATGGCGGTGACGGTGTTATTCCTGTGTTTTATTTCAGAGAGCGGAAAGATACCAAAAGATTTTTTTTTTTTTACTTCAAATCCAAACTTTGCAGAAAACCATGGATAGACACAAGACCATATTCAGGATTTTTGTCCAGGGGGGGGGGGCACAAAAAAATGTTTGAAAAACGCATCAAAAATTTGTTTACTGACCAATTTACTGACTCAAACTCTGACTCAATTCAGCAAAAATTTACAAAAACCCCGACTATCAGCACCCACAAATATCTTTCTAAGAGAAAACTTAGCCTACAAAATTTCTATTTTTAGGTAGGGGGGGGGCGAAGATATAGAAAAAGAATACAACATTTTTAATGGAAACAAGCCCATATCATATATCAGTGTTATCAGTGTTATATTTTTTAAATAGTTTGAATATTTTTTTTTACTTTTTATGGGTTTATAAAAAGTAAACAAGCTAAAATATCTCCCATCTCTAAATAAGTTCTTCTATGTGCGTTTGTGCGTTAAAGGCCGTATCCAGGATTTTTCTTCGAAGGAGAGGGGTTACAAAAGGATTTTTTTAGGGGGGGGGGGGCAAAAAACTTAAAAAATGCATCAAAAATTTACTTCGTATTGATTTTTGTTACATTTTTACGATTTGAGCAAACTTGTCTTAGGGGGGGGGGGGGTTCAAACCCCCTAACCACCCCTGTTTGCAGTCTTGTGTACGTGTCTTTTCATATTCTTTACATTGAAAATGTTGCTGATCAGCTGTTTTTCTGTGTTTATTTAAAAACACCTGGGAACACTTTTAAAACGTTTAGTAGGTACAACTACTTAAAGACGATACTCATGAGTTGGCTCGTGAGGCCAACTCGCTGGAAAATAGTACTGGCTACAGTAAAGTCGTGTTTGCTATTTAAATTGAGGCTTTAGTCTCCATTTGGCATTTGTAACTGACACTGCTTTGGCGATAAGACCGGCTTGTCGGGAATATTCCTCTTAGCCTGTTGTAATAGCAAAATATGGCAGTGTTTGTATGCATGGTCAAAAATTCATCAAAAATTTATTTATTTCATAAAAATTTATTAAAATTAAAAATTCAAAAATTTCATCAAAAACTTATTTCGTATTGATTTTTGTTACATTTTTACGAGTTGAACAAACTTTTTTTTAGGGTCGGGGGCTCAAACCCCCTAACCTCCCCTTGATGCCGTCTTGTGTACGTGTCTTCATATTCTTTACATTAAAATGTTGCTGATCAGCTGTTTTTCTTTGTTTATTTAAAAACACCTGGGAACACTTTTAAAACGTTTAGTTAGTACAAGATGTACTAACTAAAGATGTACCCGGATGCATATTTATTTGACCTTTAGACTATTTTGAACAAAATGGCTATTTTTTTAAATTGTGATTGAATATCTTTTGGAGAAGAGCAGCTAAAAAGGACGTTGAATGGGGGCTAGTTGCCTTCCGGTCACTTGTGACTCTTTAATGGGCACTAGAACTTTCAACTTCTATTCGAATGAGTACCCTTCAAAAGGACCAGCTTAAAAGGACGTTGAATGGGGGCTAGTTGCCTTCCGGTCACTTGTGACTCTTTAATGGGCACTAGAACTTTCAACTTCCATTCGAATGAGTACCCTTCAAAGTTCTACAACCACTTCTTCCATATGAAGTTGCTCTTAGGAGCCACTTGGGGTAATTTGTCTGAATTCTTACATAGCAGATACAAAATAGTAATACCTTTAAAGATTTTACAATACACTTTTAGTCCTACCAAAATGCAAATGTAATATTTATGTTACACCCAAACAGATAGTCTGCAGTAAGATGGGTGCTATCACCCCCCCCCAGAACCAGCATTACCCGCACTGAATAAAATATTCCCGGGAGTTCAAGTTCCTTTTACTCCTTGTGTAAGGTCAGATTTTAATCTTCTAATTGCGTGTCATGATGTGTGGAATAAGTTTCCCGAATCAGCCCGAAGGTGTCACTTATTCGGTTTGTTCAAAAAAATAGTTAATATTCTTTGGCTTCTTAGAACTTATTTTATCTCCTTTTTTTTATATATTTATTATTATTTTATTGGAGTCTGTTTAATCTACTAATTTACTTAATTAATTTAGTCTATTCAACCTATTTAGTTTTGTTTTCTATAGTTTTTATTTTATTTGTACTTTCTTTTCTTCTCCTTTTTGCTCTTCTCTCTGTGAGTAAGTGATTATTTTAACTTCTTTACAGGCTAATAAGCCTTAGGGGGAATAGTAAAATGTAATATTGTGTGTATTTTTGTCTTATCTTAGTCATTTAGATTTAGTTATTCTACAAAATCTTTAGTTTCTAGCACAGTTTATAGATAATTATACATAGTTTATAGATAATTATAGATATAGATAGTTTATAGATTATACACAGTTTATAGATAATTACACAGTTTATAGATAATTATATAAACTGTAGTTTCTAATAAACTAAAAAATTCTGAGCCCCGTTATGTGACATACTTAAGTACAGAAAATATTAGTTAACCAGCTTCCTCAATATCTCCCGAGATCCTCAAGTCCGTATCCCTTAGTCATTCCTGAGATACCATAGATAAGAACATATAACAAACAAGGATAACTAAAGCATGATTTGATTTAGACAATTGATAAACAAAATACCTTTGAAAGTTCCGACGTGATACTCTTAAATTTTTTTAGATGTTTCAAAAAAATCCCGTTGAACGATCTGGATAGACACAGCTTCTTTTGTTCAAATTGAATGAATGCCAAGAAATATTCGATATATTATATTGTGTATATTTTGGAACCTCACTGAATGAAAGCTAAATGACGATACATATATAGTTTTTTTATATTATGAGAAATAGAAACATTCAGCTCAAAATAAAATTGTTTTCAGTAAAGTGTAAGCTATGTGTTGTTCTTTAGAAGGCATGGGGGTGTTAGCCCTGCTCATCTTAGTTTCTGCTCGCTTTGAGTTTGAATGAATAAATCTTATCTTAGTCATTGAAATTTGGTCACAAAATTGAGTTTTAGTATTAAGTACACTTTCCCCACCTACAGAAAAATCCACCGGCTTTCGTCCATAATAGTTGATGCCCATTACCTCCCCCTCTATGTTTTGAAAAATTAGTTTAACTTCTTGATTTCCACTAACTGACTCCACTACACCTCTGTGTTCGCATCCCCTGTATTTGAAATCCTAAGAATTTTGTATGTATCTTGATAAACCACTTACCCCCCCCCCTCCACTATTGGAATAAGATTTACATTTATCGTGGCTTTATAATGCAAAAAGAAAAAAAATGACTTTTTAAGCTAATATCAGTCAGTGCTTATCATCTAGCATATTTTAAAACGATTGACAGTTTTGTTGACATGAGTTTGCTTCCGTTTGGCCAAAACAACAAATATTTGACAACCTCAGTAGGGTTTAATTGAATTTTAGCTGCCATGTCTTTAGCCATAAGCAATCACTAAAGATGGTGCATAAGTAGAACAACAATGATGACATTTCACGGGCCTTTTGGCCCATGTATCCCCCAAAACTTTGGATTTGTACAGTTGTTCCTTTAATTTCTTATACTTTTAACACGTTTGCCTATTTTATGCGTTTTTTGGTAGTGTACCTCCCCCTCCTCCGTAACGTTGTGCTCTCTCTGAAATAAGTTACTGCTTACCTGCTCGTTTTTGCTTAAAAGGTAAAGACCCGTACACGTACAGCTAATTACCAGGGGCTTTTCGGTGGAGAAAAACTGCTTTTTTAGACTATCTTCACGAAGTTTGTAGCATCCTAACGTATTAGAAAAAATAACTGCTCCGAAATTATCCTTCCTACATTCTGAAGTAATCAGGAAGCGAAATTCAAACACTTTTAAAATGAACTATAGAGGAGAAGCCCCGGATCGGCCAACCCGGCATGATTTGAGTTAGTAAGTAATAATAAATCGCATACACAATTTCCCATTAGAAAATCCCTAAAAAAATTTAGTTTTGGATTAAAATTTGTATTTTTTTTTTCGTGCATTCACTCTAATACTGTTTATTTTTCTTGACATTCTTGAGTTTTGAGGATCAGAACGGTATTTGCGTGTATGTAAGAGATTGATATATGCAGGATAGATCAAAAATGAGAATGGAGCTCAAAAAGCAGTAGTCTAAGCTATGAATTCCTTGACCCAAGGAGGAGAGTCCTGGCTCCCAAATGCCCCTCCTTCCCATTTGGGTCTATGGCAATATCCCGCTTTGATGGTCGATCAAATTCTAGGGCTTGAAAAACCTGTTTTTTGGAAAAAACAGGTTTTTCAAACCTGTTGAAGCTTCTTTCAGAGATATGAAAAAGGAGGGTGTTTCAGGCCTGTCCCCTCCCAAAATCCTTATATTTTTACCAATTTCTACAATTTATTATATTTTCTTAAAAATGTGCTATGACTTTTCTTGAGGTTGTGTTCCCAAGTGTCCCTGTCAAGGCTTCATTTTTATGGAACATATTTTTCAACTGTAAAATTGTGAAATATGTCTAAGAAGGAACCGTCATTCAGCCTGAGACTTCAAAATTTGGATAGGTGATGATACAGTTTGGGACTAATATGCCCGTGGGGACACAGCTTATTAACCTCTGATGAGCATTACGGAGCCCAGAGCTCAACTTCAGCTGCTGGAGGGCCTATGCAAGGGCCTTTGTAGTCAGGAAGCATCTTTAATCCATAGACTACAACATGGGAATAATACAGTCCCATTAAGGCTAGTGTCCCCGTGTGCAAGTTTTTGGGATCTTATTTTTCTGTAGTCCTAAAGTTTTGAGGTTTTAGCCTAAGAACACAGCTATGCTATCATGTGACAGCTAGGGCTGCCACATGTATCACGAAAGCGCTACTATAGCACTAATTCATCATGTGTAGCACTGTAGCATGTGCTCAGTATTGTCACCTGTAGCATGGAAGTACTATTTTAACACTATTACAGTCAATTTTTTTACTGTAGTACCAAAAATCGCTGTGTAGTACGAAAATTTTGGGCAATTGTAGCACTTTAGGAACTAGATATTGTGGCAACCCTGGTGATAGCTGAGATTCAAAGTTTATCCCTCTATCGGATTTTATTTTTGATTTTTTTTTTTTTTTTCTAGATTGAAAAATATTTTCAAAATGCTCCCAACTCGTTTGTGTCAGTGCTCGGCCTTCGCAGTTGAACGTCGTCTTTCTTGATCTATAATTATAAGCTGTTATGCAAGTGCAGGGAGTGGTTGAAATAGATCCTGAGAATACTCTGACTATACATAAAGCAAATAAATAAATAAAATAAAAATAAAGACAAAATCAGAAGAGGATAATTTTCACCCAGTTGATATACGAAGAACAAAGCAAGTACTTTGCAAAAACTTCCGCTAATTTATTTTCAATGCTTATATTTATTAAATAAAAAAAAGTTTTTCCACTGAGAGTAAGGAGCAACACTAAAACTTAAAACGAACAAAAGTTATTACGTATATGAGGAGGATTGCCCCCTCCTCAACACCTCGCTCTTTATGCTAAAGTTTTTCGGCACTTTAAAAAAAAGTTAATTATTGCTCTAAGTAAACGACCCTTGTCTTTCAGGAGTCGTTTTTAAAGAATTGGGACAACATTTGAACTTTATTATAAAGAGCGAGGCGTCGAGGAGTGGACAATCCCCCTCATATACGTACTAATTTCTGTTCGTTTTAAGTTTTAATGTTGCTCCTTACTTTCACTTGAAAAAACTTGCTTTTTAATTTAATTTCTCATCATTTTTTAAATAACGACAGGATATCTGGCTCCACTTACACGGAAAATCCTCCTCCCCTCGGAAATATCCTCTGGACAATTTAATTATGGCGAAAATTTACCCTGGATAATTACCCTTATCATCTCCACACGTAAAATTGAATTGGTAAAGAGAAAGCAAGACACAAAGAAATTTCGTATAGGAATTCTGGCGAATTCCCCCAGTTTAAAATTTTCCCTGAAAAGTTCACTTCCTGGAAACTTCCCTCTTCATGGAAAATTCTCCCCATGCAAAGTCCCTCTACCAGAAAATTGCCTTTCCATCAAGACCACACTGCCTTTCCGTCATAAACAATAAGTAGAACAACAGGGAAATATTTTTATACAAGTCCGTGGAACGCTACTTTAAATGAATATTTCGACCCTATATCCAAGGGCCGTCCTCAGCAAAACAAACGAAAAAGAAACAATATAAAAGAAACTCACATTACAATTCGATCATTAAAACTGAAAAAGTTTTTTTTATAATTTTCTGTCCTGGTTGAAATTCCTTGAAGTAATGATGTTAGGACTGTTTTGAAAATTATAAAAAACTTTTCAGTTTTAATGATCGAATTTTAATGTGAGTTTCTTTTATATTGTTTCTTTTTCGTTTGTTTTGCTGAGGACGGCCCTTGGATATAGGGTCGAAATATTCATTTAAAGTTGCGTTCCACTGTCTTGTATAAAATATTTCCCTGTTGTTCTACTTATTGTTTAAGAAAATTCGTCCCTTCCCACCCTAAATATGTATGTTTACTTCCCAATAACAAAAACTATACGTAAACAATGGGCAAATTTTATAATTTAAAGATCTTTCCCCTGGGGCTGTGGGGGTCATGTTATCTCCAAAGACATTTTTATTGGGCCTTTAAACTATGCTGAACAAAATAGCAATCTCAAAATTTTCATCTGACGATTTTGGGAAAAAAAGTGGCGTGGGAGTTGCCCTAGTTGCCCTCCAATTTTTTGGTAACTTAAAAAGGGCACTATAACTTATTATTTCTGTTAGAATGACCCCTTTTCCAACTTTCTAGGCCCATTGGGTCTATACGATCACCCCTGAGAAAAAAATAAATAAAAAATAAATACGCATCCGGGACCTTTCTTCAGGCAAAAATTACAAAATTCCACATTTTTGAAGATAGGAGCTTGAAACCTCGACAGTAGGGTTCTTTGATACGCTGAATTTGATGGTGTGATTTTCATTAATTCTTTGACTTCTAGAGGGTCTTTCCCCCTTTTGCAAAAATCAGACAAATTTTCTCAGACTCGTAGCTTTTGATGAGTAATACTAAACTTAATGAAACTTGTATATTTGGAATCAACATAATAAGCCATTTTTTTTTTTGGGGGGGGGGTACCTAGGTTAGGTTACGTAGGTAATATATGCTATGCTTTGCCCTCCCCCCTCCTCTAATGTATAAATATATAGCCCAAATTTGTTTCTAAACTATTATACAGTCATCTTATTTTATTTCATTAGCATTAACCAAACCAGCACTATATAAAAGAAGTCCGGTTAATAGAAGAGTACCAAAATATCTGCAAAACACATAAATATAATGACACAATTGGTAGTTTTTGAGCCTAATTTAAATCGTAAAATATTTATTCAATGCCATTTTTGCAAATAAATTTTTTTTTCATGACATACTATTTTCGGTTTTTTTTCCAAAAATACTTTTAGATTTTAAGCCTCGTTTTCTTCTTCGTTACTTAAGGATTATTTGCAGGAGATTTCAAGTTTCTAGCTTCAATCTCAATTACTGCCAACAGACTGATACTTGAGTTTAAGGTAGCGAGTAGTTGGTTTACCAACTAAACACACTTCTAACTGACATGCTATATTTAGCAAGACATAATCTTAGAATCTGTGTCGTATTTTAACATCATAATTACGACATTTAATCATGAAAGGCTGTTTTCTCGACCTTTGTCTTCAATTGCCCCAGATTTGGTTCCCTCACAAAAGAATTAGATTTAACCTGAAAACACTTGAGAGTGATTTAGCAAGATCGAGAGATTTGTGTAATTCACTAAACAAGTGTTAGTTTGAGTTTTGACATTTTAGATGAACTGATTTGAAAAGTAAGTGCACTGTGATTGTTAAAAAGCGTGAGAATTAACAGAATAAAAAGATAGTCACGATTATGATGTAATGAAAAAAATATACAAACCTGTTACTCCTATAGCCGTGGTTGTACCTCGGGAGATGGGGGGGGATGCCAGTTCGACCCCCTCTCCTAGAAAAAATTATACAATTATATGAAATTTACAATCTTTAGACAAAAAAAGATTAGTGCTGTCTTCCCACCAAAAGGAATGCCTAACCCATCTCCCCCCCCCAATTAAATTAATGCGCTTGCTGCTTACTACAATTTCATTCCGAATTACTACATGTCATCATTAAATATCTATGAGTTATTAGCATGGGCGTAGGGAGGGGGGCAGGGGGCAGCTGCCCCCCCTAGACCTTCAAATTTACATTAGATATGGCTGAAAAAGCAGATGGTTTGGAAAAAGCAGTAGATAAAACTCCCTCACACTATCGACTGCCCCCCCCCCCCCTAGACAATATGCTGCCTAATGCTGCCTACGCCCATGGTTATTAGGCCCCACATTGTGAGGTATCCTCCTATCTAAGAGATATATCTATGTGCCACGGTGAGTTTTCAAAGTGTAAAATACATTTTTCTGGTATTTTCATTGAAAAATATCAAAGAAAATACAACATTACTCCATCCCCCATTATTTTGAAAAACATCTTTTGTGTTTTCATTTAACAAAATATAAGAAAAACAGTCCTTGAATAGTCCACCTAATACAGGGTATTAACTTCATACTGCTCGAAGAACATTTTTGTCTTAATCTATTTTGTACTTACGTATAATACCGACCACAATGTTGTTCTTGATCTGTTTAAAACCGGTTTCTCTGTGTGCACTCGGAGATAATCAGCTTAGCCTGAGTGAGATAAACTACATTGCACGTATATTTTAATTAAATATTTAATATATATAGAGTTGGTTAAGCTAGGTATTTAATATAATGCGTTCTGGGCGGCCTACTTTCCATAATTCTCTGTTGTAGTTTCCACAATTTTTTTTTTCTTAAGTATTATGGGCACTGGTGCATTATACGGACATTTCTAAAAAGGCAAGTTTGGTTAATGCTAATGAAATAAAATAGGGTGAATATATAATAGTTTATAAGCAAATTTGGGCTATATGTTTGCACATTTGGGGGGGGGGGGGTAAAGCATACTATATATTAAACACGTAACCTAATTTAACCTAGGTACCTTTTTTCCCCTAAACCCCAAAAAACAACAGTTTAAATATCGTAAACGCAATGAAAACTACTCTTGGCATTTCATTTCTCAATAGCGGTCTCTTGAAAATAACCAGTCTGGCGGGTTTCGTCTCTCATTAGTATATAAAAGTGTACGTTTATCACACTAGTTTTCATTATATTTTGGTATATTTCATTAGGATGAACCTAACTTCATATCTTAAGTGTGGTCGGCATAATGTGTAAGTACCATTTATTTTGTTTGTAATGTAGTGCTTCCCTGTAACATCAGCCATAAATTCCCATATAAAAGTCAAAGTCAGACCTTTAACTTTAGTTGCTTTCCGGTAAAGAGTGTAACCTCATGAAAAGTACCATTCAGTCCTAAAAGGAAGTGACTGAATAGTCCGGGCTCTTTTCTCAAGTGACTCCTTTATGTTTCAGATGGACAATAGCCCTTCTTTCATACCGACGTCGCTACCACCCCATTCACTGGCATTGCTGTCACAAACCAACAGTTTAGCTGACGCTTTAAGAATACCCCGAGTTTTTCAGTCAACTCAGGTAGGAGGATAGTTTGTCATGTGATAGTAGATGAATGACTGATAGTCTTGAATGGAGTCTCTTTCGTGATTCAATAGTGGGGGCAGGGTAGTTTAAACATATTTGTGCTATTTGAGCTTTGGCGCTGGAATTGTGAGTGTAAATTAATTATTGTATTGTACCGGATTAATGACACTTCTTCACTACCAATGTCCTCCTGTCGGCCCTGGGGACTGGTGCATTATGCGGGCACCGCTATATACTGTATGTGGAATGTCAAGCGGGAAATGCTACAGTCAAACGGGAGAGATAATAAAATAGGATGAATATATAATAGTTTAGAAACAAATTTGGGCTATGTATTTGCACATTAGGGGGGGGGGGGTGTTGATAAAGCATAGCATATATTAAATACGTAACCTAACCGAGGCACCTCCACCCCTGAACCCCAAAAAACAGCAGTTTAAATATCGTAAACACAATGAAAACCACGCTTTGCATTCCATTTCTCTATTGAAATACGCGTTTGGCGGGTTTCGTCTCTCGTTTCCTTCCGTTTGACACTCCACATTCAGTATATAGCGGTGCCCCCATAATGCACCAGTACCCGGCCATGTAGTGTGTTGCTACAACTGAGCTCGAACTCTGGTCCTTGTATTACCAAGCTGAGATCAAACCCACTACGCCTCCACGGAGCTAGTGTAGATTAAATTATGTATTTAATCTATTTTTCAAATAACTAAGGGTAGATCTTGTTTACTTTGGCTTGATTTTTGTTTTCATTTGGGAGAAAAGAGCTAAATATTTACTAGCGGATGATAGCTCAGTATTTGCATGGAGAGCAGCTGAGAGAAACTCTATTTTTGAATTTTTCTATTTTAAAAGGAACACTTTATGAGTATTCAAATAACTAAATAACTAACCTTTTTTCAAATAACTAAGGGAGCAGCTAAGAGAAACTCCATTTTAGAAATTTTCTATTTAAAAAGAAAAACTTTATAATTATTCAAATAGCTAATCATTTTTCAAATAACTAAGGGTAAATCTTGTTTACTGTGGCTTGATTTTTATTTTCATTTGGGAGAAAAGAGCTAAAAATGTACTAAGGGATGATAGCAGAATATTCGTATGGAGAGCAGCTGAGAGAAACTCCATTTTGGAATTTTATATTTAAAATTATTACTTTATGAGCCTCAATAAGGAGAGATTTGAACAAAAGAGGCTTGTTTCTTAGCACTCTTCAACTGAGGTATCTACTGTTTAAAGTCAAAAGGAAAAAATATGTTCACTTTATGATTTCTCATAATGGTTCATCCAGTGCTTAATATTATGATTAATATTTTTCTTACATTGATATAGGATCATGATACAGGATAGTGCCATTCTCAATAGAGTTGCACAACATTAAAAGATACCGAAACGTCTGTATTTCTTAACTCGGCAGTTGATTTTAAAAATATCATAAAGAACTATTACTCGTGAGAAATGCTAGTGAGAAAAATTAATTATGCTACGACTATATTAAAAAAAGTATAAATCTTAATGTGCAATTCGTGACCTCCCTCTCCTCCTTACTTACGTGCCTGTGGAAGGCTGTCTAATATAGTACAATCGAGCTAAACCAATTTTTGGTTTATTTTCATTTTAGCCACATTCCATTCGGAGGGTGGCTTTGCTCATTTCAGTCGTAGGGGTCAAAGTTTCTCTTTTAAGCGAAATATCACCAGGGGCTCAAACACCAGGTTCTTTACGAACAAACTTCACGAAATTGAATTTAAACATTCAATGCTTGAAAAATCTTTAGAAAAAACGAAAATATTGGTTTTCACTGTCCATCGGGTATATCTCTACATAGGATACATTTAATATTTTCTAGTTTTAGAGAATCAATACAGACCCCTTCTTTCTCTGGCTTCAGTACTAGCTGTGTAGTGGGACATTGAGATTTGTACTAGACCATAGACTAATGAATATATATATATATATATATATATATATATATATATATATATATATATATATATATATATATATATATATATATATATATATATATATATATATATATATATATATATATATATATATATATATATATATATATATATATATATATATATATATATATATCTTGAATACCACATTCAGAGGTAGCCCAAATATACGCACATATCTTCAACCCTTCCACGCTTTATACTAAAGTTCAGCCTTTTTATCACAACGCTTCTATTTTTGACTGAGATGCCCTTTTAAAAATAAGAGGGAAGCTGTATATGAGTGAGCTGGAGATTTGAGGAGTCTTGGTTGGGCATAACGACAGCTACAACGTAATATTACTTCAGGGTTCTCCCCCCCCCCCCCAGCTATTTTTCAACTGGTAAACGAAAATTAATCGAATGGACTAAAATTAATAAAAGCAATAAGAAACTTTAGCGTGAAGAGGGAGGTACTGTGGAGGGGTTGACCCCCCTCATATACGTAATAATTATAACTAAAGACGAATTTATGATATTCCTAAACATTCGTCTCAACCTTAATGGTGTCTACTTAATAATGAGACCGTGAGACGAGTATAGACTTGCTTGGCAGATAAAAATTCCCAGTATCCGGTTTTGCGGATACCCGGCGTCGCAAAGTATTGACAGAGCTAGTTTCCAAACACGGATCTACTACTACTACTACTAACAACTCATCGCAGCACCAAGCCGCCTGAGGCCAACACAGCTACGCACGCTCCTCCTCCACCCCAATCTATTCAAAGCCTCCCTTTTTACACCCGCCCACGAAGTTCCCATTTCCTTTAAATCTTTCTTTATGACGTCCTCCAACCCCAGACGGGGACGATCTGCTTTCCGTTTAGCCCTAGATGGTTGGCCGAAAAGAACAATCTGTCATCCTTCATCCGCACAACATGCCCTAACCACCTCAACCTTTTTTCCATTATAGACCTAGAAAGCGGTATTGAACCACATTTTTCGTATAGCCTATTGTTTGAAATACTGTCAGTCAGCCGGGTACCCAGAACAATCCTTAAGCAATTTCTCTGGAAAACATCTAGCAAATCTTCATCCGCTTTTCGGAGCGTCCATGCTTCAGAGCCATATTTGACCACTGTCATCACTGTAGCTTCTAATATTCTAATCTTGGTTTGCAGACTTATCTTCCTATTCTTCCAGACTTTTTTTAACTGTGAAAAAACACCCTGAGCCTTGGCTATTCTATTTTTAACATCTTCACTGCTCCCACCATCTTTACTAATAATACTACCAAGGTAAGTGAAGCTGCCCACCTGATCAATCTTTTCATTACCCAACGTAACCTTTTCATCTTCACTTATTCCTAGCCTTAGTGACTTAGTCTTCCTAACATTAATTTTCAAACCAATACTAGCACCCTGAACTCGCAAAACCTCTAAAACTTCATTCATTTTGCTCACACTTTCATCTAGGATGCTTAAATCATCAGCATAATCCAAGTCCAGTAGACTTTTTCCTCCCCATTTGATTCCGTGGTCTCCCATTGCCTTTCCTGTGCTCCTTAAAACAATGTCCATCAAAATAATCCTTATAAAGGGGGATAGAACACAACCCTGCTTAACTCCTGATTTAATACAAAACCAGCTGCTAACCTCATTTCCTACCTTAACCGCAGCAGTGTTATTCTCGTACATAGCACTAATCACTTTAATGTATTTGTCTGGTATACCATACAAGGATAAAACCTTTACTAAATCTCCTCTATCAACAGAATCGAACGCTTGCTTATAATCTATAAAACTGAGGACCAAAGGTGTTTGAAAACTTAGGGACTTCTCAATTATTAGCCTAAGAGTGAAAATTTGGTCAACACATCCTCTACCTTTTCTAAAACCGCACTGCTCTTCTCTTAAAACTTTGTCTACGGCATCTCTCAGTCTAAAAAGTATCATATTACTAAGCAATTTGCTACCTACAGAGACCAGACTAATGCCTCGATAATTACCACACTCACTTTTATCACCTTTCTTATAAAGTGGCTTAATTAAGGTTTTCCTAAAATCGTTAGGTACTTCCTCTTTTTCAAAAATCATATTCATAATCTTCAATAACTTATTTCTAACCTCAGAGCCACCATATTTAAGAAACTCATTTACCACCCTATCAGCACCTGGAGCCTTATTATTCTTTAATCCTTTTAGTACTGTTGCTAATTCCTCCTCACAAAACAAATCTTCCTTCACATCCAAGGTATCACAAACTTTTTCATTTTCCTCTATATTTTTTCCTGCAACTCTATCTCGGTTAAGCAAAATCTCAAAATGTTCGGCCCATCTCGCTTTAGCTTTTTCCTTATCGCTAATTGCCACCCCATTCCTATCTTTAACTGGGACAAGTCCGGATTGACTACTACCTCTCAATTTGTTAACGTGCCAGTACAATATTTTACTATTATGCCGTCTAGCTGCATATTCTAAATCCTCGGCAATTTTATCCATGGCCTCCACTTCACACCTCCTTAGTTCATATTTCAATGCTTTCTCCAATTTCTTTACATTTCTTTTGTTTTCATGCGATCTATCACTCAGATAATTCTTGTACAAGTCCTTTCTCATTTCTATAAAACATAAAGCTTTTTCACTAATATTCTTAGCTGCAGTTCTAGCTTTCTTCCCTAATACACCTTCAGCAACTTCACAAATTATTTTTCTAAAATTATTCCAACCATCTTCCACATTATCAAATTTTAAACTCTCAAGTTTAGTATTCAATTGTTCCTGGAAAGTTTCTCTTAAATTCTCATCCTGAGTCTACTAACATCATAACTTCCCGGGAGGTAATTACCCTTCCGATATTTCAGCTTTAAATTAACCCTTGACACTACTAGATGGTGATCTTTACTTTTAACATCAATACCAGCACTCCTATATACCCTAGTATCTTGTATTGATCCTGCCAGTCTTCGGTTTACTATAACATAATCAGTAAGGTTTGCTGTCTTACCATCACGTGAATACCATGTTAGCTAATGAGCCATTTTATGACCAAACACCGTATTGGTTATAACTAGATTGTTATACCTACAAAATTGCAAAAGTCTGTATCCATTACTGTTTTCTTTTCCTACACCAAATTTACCTAAGCTGGGATACCATCTATCCTTATTTCTACCAACCTGGGTGTTAAAATCTCCCAGTAATAACATCATATTTCTACCTGGGACCTTGTCTATCTGCTCCTGTAATTGTAAGTAAAATTCATCTGAGTCACTAGTATCTCCGTCAGTCGGTTCTACAGGGGCGTATACTACTATAACTGATACCCTGAACTTTCTAGTCATAAAATCAGCAATTAGTATTCTATTATTAATACCTTCCCAGCCTAAACAAGACTTAGCAGCTTCCTTATTCATCATGAGCCCTACTCCCTGTCTATGTACCCCATCCTTCCTGCCTGAGTAAACAAATTCTATATCATCTAATTTCATGCTTCCTACCCCTGGGATATGAGTTTCTGAAACTCCTAATAAATCCAGTTCGAATCGTCTGAATTCGTCAGTCAAAATGTCGATACGATAGTCATTTTTTAATGTCGTAACATTCCAAGTTCCAATTTTCATGTTCTTTAAATCATTGAAATTATTTTCGCCTCAGGAAAAGCAATGATCCCGGATACCAGTGCAGGACGGGGATCACATATCTTCTCAAGTCTACACCGAAGTGCTTAAGCCGGCTTAGAACCGGACAGCAAGAAATCCCTGGGACCTCCATGAATGGAGGCTTTGTGCAATCCTGGGCCCATCTTGGTCACAACATGGTTTTCAGCACTTGGCGATGCTCTTCTATCAACAAGAGTCGAAATCCTGCACAGACAATCTCAAGCCTATTACCTCCGACTCATTATATATTCATGCCTACAAATATTAATCTCCCGTAATAGATAAATTAGCTAGGAAGAGGTTTTTCAGCCCAAAGACGCCCATCAAAACATACCAATCCCAGAAGAATTGTCCATTAGTCAGAATCCCGTGCGAATGCTGTGTCGTTTACTAGGCTATAATTTCCTCGAGGGGCGCCACTCCTCAAGTGGGAATAGAGTTGACCGCAAGGTCCCCAGTATTGCAGGTACCCCGAAAAGGTCGAGGCAGCCCTTTGCAGAGGCCGTTGTCCATAGATCTGGATCTTACGCCCTGCCACAGTTGTCCTCCTATAGAGGATCCTCCCGCGATGGTGTTCTGCATCACCATGCAATTTAACCCATTACTGGGAGAAAGTTTGCAACTCATGGAACTTGTGGACAAACCAGTGGGCCCTTTTGAGTGTACATTTGAGGGGCCTTCTTCCTCCTCCGCCTGTATTTATGACCTGTATTATGCCGCCTGTATTATGACCGCCTGTATTTTATAACGATATGCCACTGTTTCTGATCAACTTTCCTTTTTTGGAAATAATTTTTCATCTCTTGTTGAGATAACCTCTCAACCCCAAATAAGTCAGCGTAAAAAAACGCTCAGATTGAGAGTTAGTCTAGAAGAAAAAAAAAACTTAGTTCGATAGCTGGTATAAATAAGCCTATATTGATCAAAACAGACCATTTTTAACTTGACTGTTTTTAACTCTTTGATTGTCGCCTTAAAATTGTTTTAATGTTGCCTGCAGTTTTAAGTTTTGCCTGAACGCTTTAAACAAGAGTTAGTCTAGAAGAAGAAAAATAAAATCTTAGTTCAGTGGCTAGTATGAATTATTGACCAAAACAGGCCATTTGAAGAAGGCTATGTCTTCTCAACTCTGCTATGGTCCTTAGCCTTTAGCTCCCAAGTTATGTTTTGCTTTCTGGAACTGTACGGGCTGCTGTGTGTAACTCAGACAACTATCAAATGTAGCCATAAATTATCAAGCTGAAGTAGTTTAACTTTATGTTTAAAGAATCAGGAGATATACACCAGTAATCAAAAATTTTATATTTGAGCAATTTGTATAAAATTGTTTGGCAATGGATAACTTGCATTACATTTATTGCCACTAAAACACACTTGACTGCTGCTTAGTGCCATAAAATGACATCTCTCGCCTGCCTCGGTTACGTTTGTTGTATTAGGAATAATATTAAAGGTAAATTTATTATGACTATTAAACTAGCTACCAGGCATGGTTTTCTTTTCTGAAAGAAATAAAATATCTTCATAATACGCGTATTCATATTTTCCTAGGGCCCACAATTCTTGTACAATCATTTCTTACTGGCCAAAGAGCCTGTTGGACGATAGGTATGAAAAAAAGAATAACTCTTTTGGGAACCAGAAAAAATTGTCCCCTTCCCCCAAACATAAAATTTCAAGTCCCCATACATCCTTCGAGAAAACTGCTGCCTGAAAGTTTTAGCTAGACCTCCCAGCCACAAGACAATACCAAGCTCTGTACAAAATGCAATCTCTATAATGCAAAATACTCGTTTGCTTTTAGGGTTAAGACATAAAAAAACGTATACTCTCTTGTGAGGATTGAACACCTACCGGCGCTTCGGGTTTCATTGTTGTCATTTTGGAGAAGATTTAGATACTTGTAATCGTTACATCACATGACTTTTTTTTTCAATTTAGTCATTGGTTGGGAGATACGGACACTTACCAATTATACAAAGTAAGAAACTCTCGTAACGCCTAAGGAAAGGCTATAAACAGACATTAAACATGTTTTGCTATTTGTTTAAACTCAATACCATTTTAAGGAATCTTTCATGCCTTTAAAGTAGGAAGGGAATGAAATTAGGAGCTTGGGGAAAAATGACTTCATCAAATAAATAGAGATAATAGCATATTTAATTTTATATTAAATAAAAACTCTCGGCTCTCAACCATATGCCATATACACCAGAGGGGAAGAAGCAAAAAAAAGACATGCAAACTGAATTTTATAATAAACAAACTAAAACAGAACTTAGAAAAAATAACAAATAATACCTTGTGTGTGACAAGCGATGTATCGGGTAAGGGTATTAACGATCGCTCACTTTCATTCTGTTGTTTAGAGATAGGACTTTTCTCAGAAAGAGAAAGGTGGGTCAAAGTTGTAGAATCAGTCTTTTTAATACCTTATTTAGGAAAAATATTCTAATTTCGACTATCAGGGACGCATCGTTTTTTTTTTTTTTTTTTTTTGGGGGGGGGGGTAAAAAAGCATTTTTTCGGGGGGGGGGTATTAAAAACTTTAAACAACGCATCAAAGATTGGTTTAAATTCATTTTTTTTACGTTTTTGCGAGTCGGACAAACATTTCAGGGGAACCCCCCTGGATAAGGCCTTGTCGACAATTGTTTGTTAGTTTTTATTTAAAAGGAGTCTGCAGCCCTTTTGCCACGTCCTTGAGGCTCGTTACTAGTTATCACAGATCCAACCAAGAGACTTAGGGTTTGATGAGAGGTTGATTAGGGTTTGAATAGGGCATAAGGGAGGTTGAACCCATCTGACAATGAGACTTCTTTCATTGAAAGTGGTAGTAGTAGTGGTTACATGTTGACCTTTAACTAAGAATTATTATTCTTAAACCCCAGGTGGCCTTTACACTACGACGGGTTCTTCTTTCTATGCAACAAGTTCATCGAAATAATTTTTCACAGTGTCAAAGGGTTTGTGCAACTTGGCATAGCGTAACTAATTTCTTACCTTCTGTCTGGACAGAAACAAACATCAATTCAAAAGGCAAATATAAAGGAATTTTTTGGGGGGACGGAAGCGGGGTCATAAAATTTGAAAAAAAAATAAAAATACTAATGGTATCTGAAATATAAGAGATTGAAAGACAAATCACAAAATATCTCTATGTGATCATAGACGTAGATAGGGTAGAAGGTTGAACGGTTGGAAAGTACACCCCCCCCCCCATCCCCACCCCAGGAATCCCATTATTATACTAGGAATTATCTTAAAAGTGAATGTAAAGCTAATTCCTGATTATGTCAGTATATTTATCTAGATGATTGGTTACCTCCCGCCTCCAGTCAGGGAAAAGCTCCAAACACGCAGATGAATATGTTGCGGAAATTAAACTAATTGGGTCTGATATAATTATCAAATTATTGACAATTTCTATAGATTTTTTTCCCGTGTTATAATAGTTAGTTAGACATCGAATTAATAATTTCAACAAGACTAGCGGCAGATAAAGTGGCAAAGAACACGTATTTATGGTAGATACTATTAAGCAAGGATATGGAGTCCAGAAATTTTCACTATACCGAATCCAACTCCGAATGCGAGTCCATTCAGCAACAATTTACTACAACTCCGACTTAACGATTCCGACTTCACAGCCCTGTTTTAAAACTTAATTTAACTAGATTTTTTAAGTTATGCCGACTCTTAACTCCGACTCCAGACATCCAGACAAAGAATTTCGGATAGGAATTCTGGTAAATTCCCCCAGTTTAAAATTCCCCCTAAAAATTTCACCCCTGGGAAATTTCCCTCCCCATGGAAAATTTTTCCCATAGAAAATCTTCAAAGATGAAAATTCACTCCCCCCCCCTCCAGCCGAAAATGTGTACAAACTTCAAAATAACAAATACTATAAGTAAATAATGGGCTAATTTTATAGCTTAAAGACCTTCTCCTAGAAGCTGTGACGGGGGGGGGGGTCTTGCTATCTCTAAAGGCATCGTTTTTAGATCTTTCAACTATGTTGAACAAAATGGCTATCTCAAAATTTTGATCGGACAATTTTTGGGGAAAAGGGGGTGTGGGAGGCGGGCTAGTTGTCCTCCAATCGTTTTTGTCACTTTAAAGGGGCACTAGAACTTTCAATTTCCGTTCTACTGAACCCTTTCCCGGTGTTCTAGGACCATTGGCTCGATACGATCACCCATGGAAAAATAAAAATAAACGCGCATCCGTGATCTTTTTTCTAGCAATAATTAAAAAATTCCATATTTGTTCAGAGAGGAGCTTCGAACCTTTACAGTAGGATTCTCTGATACATTGAATCTGATAGTGTTATTTTCATTAAGATTCTTTGACTTTTAGGGGATGTTTCCCTCTTTTTTTGAAAATCAGACAAATTTTCTCAGGCTCGTAAACTTTGATTGGTAACATTAAACTGATGGGTAAATCCTATGTATTTGGAATCAGAATAATAAGCCAATTCTTTTGGCATATCTTCTGATATCAAAATTCCGTTTTTTAGAATTTCGGTTACTATTGAGCTGCGTCGCTCCTTCGTTACCACGCACTGTTTGAAAATGACTTGGTGTCATGATCATGATATTTTTTAGATCTTGAGATGCTGTAGATGCAGCTTTAAGAGGAGGACAGTGCGGCCTTAGGAATGGACGCGGAAGTGTCAAAATTTTGTCTCTCAAATTAATAATAGAGAAATGCCTCTTTAGTCCTCAGTTTTATAGATCATGAACAAGGATTTGATGTAGCCGCTTGAAGAGCTTTAGTGAAGTTCCTATCCTTGTGTGGCGTACCAGATAAATACGTTAAAGGGATTAGTGTTAATACGTACGATAACAATATTGCTGCAGATTAATTTGGAAATGGGGTTAGTAGTTGGTTTTATATTGAATCTGTAGTTAAGCAGGATTGCGTTCCATCCCCATTTATATGGATCAATTTGATGGACTTGTCCTATGCAGCACGGCAAAGGCTATGGGAAAACATGGAATACAATGAAAAAGCAAACTCTCCTAGACTTCGATCAGGAAAAAGATTTGACTTTCCTACTTGAAAATCCTAGCAAAATGAATAATTGTTTTAAGTTTTGAGAGTTCAGGGTGCAACAATAGGTTTGAAAATTAATATTAAGAAGACTATGCTGCTTAGACTAGGAATAAATGAAGGTGAAGAGCAAGAGCGGATCCAGGATTTTTGTTCGGGGGGGGGGGGAGTCAAACCGGATACCCCCCCCCCTGGATACGGCCTTGGTGAAGAGGTAATGCTGGGTAACGAAAAGCTCCATCAATTGCGCAGCTTAAATTACTTGAGCAGTGTTATTAGTATGGTCGATTCAGTGAAGATGTGAATAGCCAAGGCTCAGGTTGTTTTTTCCACAGTAAAAAAAAGTAATAGAATAAAAGTAAATAGGACGATAAGACTGCAAACTAAGATTAGAATATTGGAAGCTACGGTGACGACAGCCGTCAAGTATGATCTGAAAGGTGGGCGCTTGGGAAGATGGATGAGGATTTGTTAGATGTTTTCCAGAAGAACTATCTATGAATAGTTTCGGGTACCCGTTTGACTTAACATGTTTCAAACAGTAACCTGTACGAAAAATGTGGTTCCATCCCGCTTTCTAGGTAAGGCCTATAATGAGGGAAAGGTTGAGGTGGCTAGGACAAGTTTTGCAGATGAAAGATGATAGATTGGCAAAGATCGTCCTTGTCGACCCAACATCTAGGGCCAAACGAAAAGCAAGTCGTCTGCGAATGGACCGGGAAGAGATCATAAGGAAGGATTTGAAGGAAACTGGGACTTCTTGGGAGAGTGTAAAGAGGGAAGCTTTGGATAGATTTATATGGAGGAGGAGCGCCCGCAGCTTATTGGCATCAGGTGGCTTGGTGCTGCAGTGAGCTGCTAGTTGTAACAGTCCAGTAATAAGGTACCAGAGAGATTATGGACTTGAAACTCTCCCTTCCCCTCCCAAAAGGTGAAATATTGTATGCAAAGCACAGTTTTTCTTGGTAGTTTCTAAAAAAAAGGCAAACTTGTCCCCAAACTATCTCCCTACAAGACTCGGTCCACTCCCTGAATGAGAATTCCCTGTAAAACTCCCTGAATTCATGATGTAACATTGTAAGAAGTATTGCATGTAACATAATAAAAATACTTTTTAAAAAGTACTCCAAGCCATACAAGCAAAGTATGGCTTGGAGAGTTTATAGATTGGAGAATTTCTCTCCTATTGATACATCTGTGCCATTGTTTCTGTGTGAGCCAAAGCTAATAACAATTTGGGACGATTGTTTGTCGCAGGCTATATTCATTGATATCCCCGGTATTCTGATAACTTGGGCCTCTCAATTTTTATCATACTGTACTATCGCTCTCTTTATATCCTGTATGATGTGTTCACTATATTTCGTGAAGCTGATCCTATTTTTTCGGCTTCGCCAAATAGTTGCTCCACCTACCACTATGTGCGTAAAACACAAGATTGATCCATTGATATAATAATGCAAATCCTGAAATCGGAGTATGGCGCATTCCTAGCTATGTCCATGGCTGGATATACTGGGTTTAAGTATTCTTGCTCAAAATTATAAATAGTTTGCACATCTGTTGTGCATCTTTCGTTAATTCGCTTGTTCCCTTTTTCATTTCTTTATTTAATGCCTCATCTTTCCTATGCTGCTGTCAGGGTTGTATCCATGATTTTTTTTCCTTTTTTTTTTGGGGGGGGGGGGAGGGGGGGGGGGTAAAAAGAACTTTTTCGAAGAGGGGGTTTGCAACAAAAAAAAATTAAAAAGCGCATCAAAATTTGTTTATATTTTGTCACGTATTTACGAGTCTGGCAAACATTTTGTTGGGGGGAGGGGGTTAAAATTCACTAACTCTCCCTGGATACAACCTTGGCTCCTGTAGACGGAATTGTAAAAATTTCCCAGAAATATAGAAACATCTATAAGGGATATTTTCTTTTTACAAATATGAAACCTTTCAGGTTGGCGACGGCAAAGAAATGCAACATCACCCATATCCCTTTTCTGTACGGCAAGACTACCCAGGGATAATGTCTCCTGTGTCACATACGTTTTTCCCCCATTTTCTTGATCCTCGGATTCAGTTAAACAGTGCTTTTCGTCCTCTTACGAACGGAGAAGATTCTATGAAAATGTTCCCACATTTTGCTATTCCATCTGGGACTGCCATGAAGAAGCCAGAGTTTTTCAGTAGCCGATTTGCTGGACAATTCCCCTTTTTTGGTGCGACACAATTGCCGCCAGGAATGTCTCCGCGAGAGATGCCTTCGCCGCAAGAAGACGACCGAAGTGCAGGCACTCCTTCTTCTGATGGCGGAACTGAAAGATCAAGCCCCGATGAGACAAGAAAGAGAGGTAAGTCAAAATATAAATACAGATTTAACTGAGTTGAAAATAAATCTCAATTAAGGGGCAGGGTATGTATTCCCACAGATTTCCCCCTCCCCTTAGATACTGAAAAATACATTTTCCACATCCATAAATTTTCCTGAATTAACGCCAATAATTTCGGGACTAAGCCCTTAAAAACAAAGCGGTACTCTTTTACTGAACGGACTCTTTTATATACGGCAATGCAAACCAGTCACCAAATAGACCGAGACGGGCGATGAAAAACAGGTTTCCGCTGCCTTCTGGGTTATAAACAAAGACAAGAACTGTATTTAAGTTTTTGTTTTTGGGGTTTAGGGGGGGGGAGGTACCTAGGTTAGGCTACGTATTTAACATATACTATGCTTTGCCCTCCCCCCCCTAATATGCAAATATATAGCCAAAATTTGCTTCTAAACAACTATATATTCATCTTATTTTATTTCATTAGCATTAACCAAACTAGCACTGTATAAAAGAGTCCGTTTAGTAAAAGAGTACCAATAAAGCTTATTGGAGACAGAAATGCAAAATTAGAAAAATATAGCAGAGCCAATTGTTTTTCTACATTAAAAAAAATGAAGATACCAAAAGAAGGTATGTTAAAATTCTTGGGGGGGGGGAGTAATTTTTTCTATGATGAATACTAGAAAAAATCTCTCCCCCCCTCCATCTCGAGTGGCTGCCCCTAAATTCAGAGATAGGATGAAAAGCATAGTTCTGTCACATAGTTTTCCCACTATGGTCGGTAGGCTATTAGTAAATCTAGTGGTTATCCATCTGTCGAACAATGTATAACAGCTCTGTCGACTTGTTCATTGACTTTGTTTCAACTAAACATGGCTTAAGTCTTGTTGCCATTTGACAGGCTACAGACATGACGGAAAAATAACAAAACATTACCGACATAACTGAAAGCTATTCAATTTATGAACATAAAGAAAATAGGATTTTCTTCATTGATTTGTTTGACGTTTTGTCCTTAAATGTCAAGCAAGTTTACTTTAAGGGGTTTCAGGGGTAAGTAAGCGACTAGTCTGAGATGCATAGAAGAAGTGTCATAAGTCACACTGCCTTTCTATGACGAACAAATAAACCTTCAAATTAGGACAAGTCTATTTATTAGATACTGAAAACAGATACAAAAGTCTGGGTATCTCGATCACATGTACAGCGATCGTCATCAGCAGAAATACTAAAGCATTAGTATTTCTGCTTAATTTTATTGTATTGGTATTTCTGCTTATAAATGATCCATAATCGTTGGTGAGTTTTATGTCACACTTGTCCTATAGAATTGGAAAATAGAAATGGTTAGAACGTGATTTGAAAAGCCTATGTGAAAATAATTTATTTCACTTCAGTAGTAATGTCAACGGAGTTTCTACTAGCACTGTGTCTATGTGTTTTAGCTTATGACAAATTCGTCATGCACATTAGGAAACCGTATTTCGTCAGTCGGGTATCAAAAAGTCACATCTTAATTGTAAATTTTCAGAAGAGCAACAAAAAAACCTCAACTTTTTTTATTTCCCCTCTGATAACCGTAAAATAAAAATGGGTTGATATGTATTGATTTTACATATCAATCCTTCTTGTTTTACGGTTATCAGAGCGAAAATAAAAAAGCCGTGCTTTGTTTTTTTTGCTTTTCTGAAAATTTACAATTATCGAGATACAAAATTTTGATGCAGAACTGACTATTTCTGGGCTTCTATACCTTTTCAAAAATCAATCTACCCTTGAATCGTTATTACAGAGGGTCAATCGCAAAGGTTACGCTTCAAAGTTAAACATTGCCTTTCTCATCAATTTATGCACGAGACACATTATTGATGCTGTAGTCGTGCGTAATGTTGTTTTTATCGCCTGTTTTGGCTTAAGTATAGTACTAACAAGTCGTAACATTAAATCTGCTTACAAGTCTTGCAATTTACGCTCTGTCGCAAATGCAAAAATGACAAAAGTCGGTCAGTTGAGGAAAACGAGTTAATTTTCCTACTTTTCAGTCCATTTTGAAAACAAATTAATAATTCTTTCTTTATTTATTTATTATTTCCAACTTTTTAGTCTCCTCTAAGACTGAAAAGTCTTTAGTCTTCTCAAAGAAAAAAATTTGTCTTATCTAAGATTCGAACCAGTTACTACACGCACAGGCGATTTTTCTTACTGGTGCAGATAATCGTTACTCTTGCGCTTCAAAGTTAAACATAGCCCGTCTCATCAATTTATGCACGAGATACATTATTGGTGCTCTAGTCGTGCGTAATGTTGTTTTTATCGCCTGTTTTGGCTTAAGCATAGCACTAACAAGTCTTAACATTAAATCTGCTTACAAGTCTTGCGATTTACGCTCTGTCGCCTAAATTTTTAATTTCTCCTTGCCAAGCAGCACGGATCCGGATTATTTTGAAAATATTTGTCAGTAAAACAGATAACTTCTTTGAGCTTATTGGTTAACTTGTTTTGAACAATCTCCTGCTTCAGATAAAAACAATTTAGAAAACTTTGATATGAAGTACGGTGGAGCCAAAGGGAACACTTCCATAGAAACAGTTCCAGAGTATTTCTAAGAACTGTAGCCTTATTAGGCAGGGCAAATAAGATTAAATGAATATTTTTATTATTCTCCCAAGCTTTTATAGGGTCATCATCATTTAGGGTCATGATTATAGGGTTACATAAAGACATATAGGGTCTTTATAGGATCATGGTTAAAATATGTAAACATAACTGCATCTTAGCGGCCGGGGTCTTATGCATCTTATCGAAGGACCGCCCTCTCTCACCTAGTGTGCCATTTTTCATGTAACGTGTGCGCAAAAACTCCCGCCACTTTTTAGCTCCTTGCACCACACGTAGTGCACTTCCAGGGGCGAATCTCCAGCAGTTTATTGGGGGGGGGCAAGAGGGGTCTATATCCGGATAGTCAAGGGGCATGGGATAAATAATAATATTTTTCTAAACATTATTGAGGGGGCACCTGTCCCCCTTACCCCTCCCACTAAACAACGCTCCTGTACACTTTGATTATACGTGTCACGTGCCGCATGGTGTGTATAAGCTTTATTAAAGTGGGTAATTCCTCGTTAGTTCCTAGTTTTCCTCCTATTCGTTCTATACTAGGCCCAATTCATTAATAAAGATTTGAGGTGAAAATAGGTGAATTAGGTGAATTATATTTATTTTGCTCTGGTTCTAAATATGCAATACGGTACCAGAAATAATTTTCGGTACGGTACGGTAAGAATCCAGAAACACGCGGGAAAGACTGCATCGCGAAAGACCGAGATGCTTAATGAATAACAGGTTTCCGCTAGGTGTGAGGTATTGCTCACTCCGTAAAAAAGATGGGGTTGAAGGGGCAAAAAAAGGTACCTTGGTTAGGTTAGATTACGTATTGAATATATGATATGTTTTACCCCCCCCCCCTAATGCGCCCAATTTTGTTCATAAACTATTATATTTTCATTCTATTTTATTGCATTAGCATTAACAAAACTTCACTTCTCGCGTGTTTCTGGATTCTTAACACGTACCTAATTTTCAAATGCAGAGTAATTTTTATTGAAAATTGTTGACGAAAAGTTAAGTCGCTTGATTATCGCAGGAAAAAAGAAATTCCTCCAGAGAAGGGATTCTCATTAGACTCATTGAATTGAGTCTATAGTGACTTTTACATTTAACTACATCTGAATGTAAAGAGTTGCTTAATTCTTTACACACGATAGCACACAGCCATATTTTGAAACTCTTATGCCAAACAGTAATAGTCATTTCTTGCTATGGAGTCCTAACTCCATAATATTTCACAATTCCTCTGATGGGTTTACAGTGAAACATCGACCACAAAAAAAAAAAAAAAACGGGCAAGGCACGTGTGACTGGGAATTGTTTTTTTTTTTCACCTCAAATAGCACTTCAAAATTAATCATAGCATTTCAAATTGCATGGGGTCAGGAGGAGAGGAGTTAGAGGAGTTTCAACCCTTTAAAATAAAGGGTTGCCGGTGTTTACCCCCGGTGATTAACTCCCCCCCCACACACACACCGGAAAATACCCCCCGCGGAAAATATCTCCCATGGAAAATACCCCCCGGAAAATACTTCCCCCTACGGAAAATACCCCCGTGGAAAATAAGACTTTCTAAATTTGAGAATTTTATTTGAGTTTTTTAAATTTCCGTAGGGGGAAGGAATTTTGGTATGCTACTTGTGTATTATGCGCCACTCATTCAAGTTTGCGTTGTATAAAATTCGAGAACACACCGGTTTTTTTCGTTTAGTTTCTTCGTTACGTTAGTTTAGAAATAAATTTGGGCTATAGATTTGTACATTAGGAGGGGGTAAAGTATAGTGGGTCTACAACTCAGCCATGAACGCAGTAAAATAACAAATGAAAGGCACAAATAGCATAAACTTTGATCAGCGATCATCATAAAACACATAAATGAAACACTACATTAACCTATTAATAGTAGGCCTACTTAATGGTTGGAAAAACGGTCATTGAAAAAAAAACAAAAAAAACATTCAACTCTCGGAAAAAAACACTTAAATGAAAAATTACATTCAATTTATATTGAGATTTTTTTTTTTTTTTAGTAAACAAAATTTCTAGATACTTCGCTATTCTTCTGTAATTTTTTAGTGGTCATTTACCCAGAAAGAATTGTTTTCTGACTTCAAACTATCCAAATACTTTACCCCCCCCCTCTATGTGCAAATATATAGCCCAAATTATATATTTCCAATATTCTATCACTTTTCTTTGTCTTGTCTTACGCTAAGCTGAAAAAAAAACTAACGATGAAACCGGTTTTGTTCTAGAGTCTTACACAGCGTAAATTTGAGTGAGTTGCCCATTATACACAAGTAACAAAACTCCTTTCCTCTACGGAAAAAAAAAATTCTCAAATTTGGAAAGCCTTATTTTCCCTGGGGGGGGGGGGTGTTTTCCGCGGGGGGTATTTTCCGGGGGGGGGGGTAAATGCCTAGAGCCAAAATAAAGATTTGCTAAGAACACTATGTTAAATTCAGGATGAGTAAGGAGTCGTGTGTTGCACACGATGTGTGTGACTTCAGTCGGTTATCACCACATCAGCGCTGTTGACGAAAGTAGTCCACAGATGCGGAGACAAAACTAAGCTAACTAGAAAGAGTATATGTATTTTTTTGGTACTTATTAAGAATCCAGAAACACGTGATCGAGAAGTGAAGTCTCGTTAATGCTAATAAAATAAAACAAAAAAGGATGAAAATATAATAGTTTATGAACAAAATTGGGCTATATATTTGCACATTTGGTAAATCATAACATATATTAAATGCACAACCTAACCTAGGCACCTCTTTTTACCCCTTCAACCCCAAAAAACTAAAGTTTACCGAGTGACCGGTACCTCATTTTTCACCGAGTGAGCAGTACCTCACAAGGCAGCGGAAAATTGTCTTTGATTAGGATTTCATTTGATTTTAGACATGGTTCTTCGTGTGTTTTCTAGATTCTTAATAAGTACCATTTTTTTAAGATACTAATGCAGACCAAGATTGACCTTTGAAATAACGATAAAAACAGGGCTTTCTGTCAATAGAGGTATGCTACTGCCACCACCTTCAACCACTGTGGCTGTAACTTCAACAACCTAACTAAACTGCTGAAAATATTAGTTGTTTAATCATATTAGTGTGTACATGCAGATATGTGTTAATTCTTGTAAAAATTTACATAAAAGGTTCTCTGTGCATTTTCTAAGTTGCAACGAGTGGCAGAACCCAAAACTTGTTCGGAATCTTCTTGTAAACATATTGCTATATTCACAAATCTCTGTCTCTTTTCCTGTCCGAGAAACATTTGCATGCGTTGCGTCACATTCGTTGTGTCACAATAGTTTTTTTTTTTTTTGGGGGGGGGGGTCTCAAGGGTTTATTTCACTTCCAGAAGATTTCTTGCCTTGCGACAACTTCCCTGTCCTAAGAACGTCAAATTCTTACCAAGTCGAAGTCGGAGAAAAGTGTGTATCAGTTGTTTCATGTTCATAATGAATCATTACGAATATCTGTCCTTAGAGTCCTTATCATTGATATTCACCAACTAATATGTTCCGGACTTCTGATAGCCAAACATTTTTAAGACATCGAATTATGGAATGCTGAATTTTTTAAATGACATTGAAACAGATATGGCAAACAGGATAAATGATTTTAAGTTTGCTTCTGTTTTTTAAGCCGGAGAAAAGTGCATTTGTGGCGTCATATCCGTCACGAAACACTGTGAGTTCTGCATTTTCGTTTTGAGTTTTGATATTTACCCAAAGCGCTCTGGACCTCTGACAACTTTATATTCCTAAGAAAATCGTTTTCTTTTAATGTCGACTTTGTTCAAATGAAGTTGAAACAGCTGTGCCAAATATGGCAAATTTTTGAGTTTGATGAAAGTGTGCATTCTTTACGTCATTTTCATTATAGATACTAATGACCTTATCTTAGTTCCGCCTGTGCCTCCTAAGGCACCCAGGGCACCAAGGAGGAGCCACTAATCTTCCCTCTGGTTTTCTGCTTCAGTGATGTCCTCTCATTCTGGTAGAACGGAGGTGTGCAGGTTGCGTAGACCCTTCTGATAGGTCCGGCGCAGTGTGTTTTTGGGTCTTCCCCAGTTAGGATTTGCTGGCGGTTGCCAGTGTAAAGCGGCTTTTGGGAGTCTAAAATTTGTCACTACCCGAAGTGCTTTTGACACATGAAAACTTCATAGTCATAAGAACTCAGTCAAGTTCTTAAAAAGAAATTGGAATAACTGGAGCAATTTTTTTTTTCTTCATTCACAAAAATTTACGAATTATTCGAAATAATTAAACGCTGTCATGTCGTATGAACAAATTTATACATCCAAGGCATTTAGTCATAGAACCTGTTAATAAACAGGGTTTCAAACAGAATTACATCAAAAATGATTTACATCATTCGTTTTTTTATTGCCAAACCATTTATTCAAATTTGACTGTATTACTGACAGGCGTTTTATACATTAGTCACGGATTTATAGCAAACCGAATAGTCGGAAGGTAAACTTTTGACAAAAAGGTCTCATTGTAGTATATGGTGATTCTTACAAGCCGCGACAAAGGCGGTTGGGTCCTGTAATGGAAATCCTTAATAATCCGATGGTTCTTTAGCATTTTATTGTTCAACTTACTATTCAAAGATGGAGGTAGTGTATATCCTAAGTACTGGAACGCGGTTTTTATGAGTTTTTTTTCCTAAAGGGAATTCGAAAACTATCAAATTTCTCTAACTTTATTTGTACCTGTCTTCAAAGGCACCCACAGGGGAGGACAGGAAGGAATAATTCCTCGTCCTCACTCCTACCCTAGAATACTAAAATACATAGAAAGTACTAAATCTGAGGCTTTTCTGGCAACAATTCTAGCTTTACCTGGAGCACCATAAGGAGGGAGGGGGCTATCGCCTCCCTAGAATTATTATCGCGCTAGATTTTGGAAATTATCCATTTTTCGGTATTAACATTGAAAATAATAGAAAAAATAGCGTAAATAAAATATGATTTGGTTTTAAAACCAATTTACTGTTAAAGATTCATATTCAACTTACAACAAAACCTGAACAGCAGTTTGTTGTGTTCTATAGACACAATGGCTTTTAATTCACTTCCCATAAAAAGTAAATTTTATTCAATTTATTTGTAATTTACATTATTTTAAGGGCGATAAATAAAGATACCATAACGAAATATAACCTTATTTAAATGCATTATTAAATATAACTAAAAATAGTATTAAACATTTCAAACATACTTATGATTTATTGAAATTGGGACAGCATCTTGAGGCTCACTGCGCATGAGCCATAATTTTTGCCATAACCGGTTTAAAGAGCTTGCACCCTTCTAGTACAGAAAAGTCAGGACTTCGACATTTTATTGAGGAAAAAATATATTTTTTGTTGGGGTTCTGAGCTTCGAGGAAGTGTGGGACTGTACTTTATTCCGGATTAAAACCCATATTTTATCGTATTTTCTACATTGTTTTGTATTTTAACTGCGCAAATAAGTTTGTAAATTTCAAAAGCCAATTTTCAAAAGCTCAAACCAATTTGAAAAGCTCTCTTTTAAATCTGGTTTGAGAGACATCAGTCTGAAAAAAAGGTAAAGAACACGACATTGGACTTTACAGTCCCAACCGGTGGTGCTGATCTCCGTTTCCTGGCCCTTCAGCCAGGAAGTGCAATGGGGGGTTGGGGGCCAACCATCCTGTGCTTTCGCACACCCTTCCTGTTTACCTTCCCCAGATTTCTCCAGGTACCCATTTAAAGCTGAAACATCAGACTGATTTGTCTTCTATTTCCATTGAACATAAATATGCACTTAAGAGTTACCGGAACCTAATGGTGAAAAAGGGAATCAAAGGCCTGAACTCCCCCTGAGTTTTCAAAAACTATTTTAAATTTTAATTGTCGAAAATAACAATTAATTTAAACCTCAAAATTCTTTAATCATACATTTCTCCTTAATTTATACCCCTGAAATGGGGCAACTCCCCTTCCAAATAGAACCTTAACTACGCAAGAGTATGAACTCTTTTCACTTTATTGCTAAAGTCGATCTTACTGCTTATAATCTAAGATACAAAACTTATTATGCTTATAGTCTAAGATACCTCTGAAATGGGGTAACTCCCCCTTCCAAAATAGACCCTTAACTACGCATCTGAATGAATTCTTTTCATTTTGTTGCTAAAGTGGATCTTACTGCTTATAATCTAAGATACAAAGCACATTTTGTAAGAATCTGTTAAAAACCGAATAACACGCTCTCTTTCTCGCTTCAATGTTAGGGGGATAAACGCTTAATTTGAGAAAGTAATTCCCTTTCTTATTTGGTGTTGACAATCAATTAGGGACGTAATTGGTATTTCTACGGCTGACTGGACAGGGATTAAGAAGTTTCCAAGCTGTCGTAAATGTTTCTTTTCTATTAAAATTAGTTTAAATTAAAGAGTCTCTGCCAATCAGTGCGAAAGGGTGCTGTATTTTAGCACACCATTCACGAAAAGGATAAAAAAAATATTGAATAGAAATTTGAATTAATTATTAATTGTAACTTATAAAATAAGAATAATTATGAAATGTAAATAACACAGTGTAGTGAAAATTAATCTAATAAAATAGAATACAGTAGGAAGTAGAATTTGTTTAAAGAATGAATTCCTCTTATAGGGTCCTCTAAGGACTTTTTGATGACAAGACTTGTTCAGTGTTGTGTAACATATCTGGCAGTCTGCAAACCAAAATCTCAGTGGTTTTTCTGAAGATTTTCGCTAGGGGAGGGGTCTGAAGCCCCCAAAATTTAACTTTTTATTAGGGTCAAATGTTGTAAATATGCTTAGGGCATTCGTTAGATCATCTATTTCAGAATAAACCCCCCTATTTCTCTCTGAATATACCTAATAACAGTTATTATTTATTGAAAACCATACAAAAATAAAATGACGGAGCACTGCAAAAAAAAGAAACAAAAGATCACTATACAACCATGACAATGTAACTAGTGTTGAAGAAGTTGGTTCCAACTTCCATGCATGTTTCGAAATCTTTCGTTTGTGTTTCTCCATAAGTTTAGCGGCAGCGTATAAGCTTAGCATGTAGCAGATCGTAGGATCTGCTATATGAAGGCTATTGATGAGCTTTGAACTTCGTCAAAGATGAGCCATTGATTCGCCATTGATGAGCTTTGAACTTCGTGTAACTAGTGTTGTAGAAGTTGGTTCCAAGCATGTTTCGAAATCTTTCGTTTGTGTTTCTCCATAAGTTTAGCGGCAGCGTATAAGCTTAGCATGTAGCAGATCTTAGGATCTGCTATATGAAGGCTATTGATTAGCTTTGAACTTCGTCAAAGATGAACCATTGATCCGCCTTTGATCAGCTTTGAACTTCGTGTAAGTAGTGTTGTAGATGTTGGTTCCAAGCATGTTTCGAAATCTTTCGTTTGTGTTTCTCCATAAGTTTAGCGGCAGCGTATAAGCTTAGCATGTAGCAGATCTTAGGATCTGCTATATGAAGGCTATTGATGAGCTTTGAACTTCGTCAAAGATGAGCCATTGATTCGCCAGTAATGAGCTTTGAACTTCGTGTAACCAGTGTTGTAGAAGTTGGTTCTAAGCATATTTCGAAATCTTTCGTTTGTGTTTCACCATAAAGGACACCCTTGACGGTCAATCATTTTGATCATACGCTCCGTCGATCAATTGATTAAAGCATGATTGACCGTCTAGGAACTGTTTGAGTCATTCAAACTTTCTATCAATCACCATCAACGCTTGACTCAAGCGTCAAACAGGTTCCTAGACGGTCAACCATGGTTTAATCAATTGATTGACGGAAGCTTTTGATCAAAATGATTGTCCTTAAGTTTAGCGGCAGCGTATAAGCTTAGCATATAGCAGATCGTAGGATCTGCTATATGAAGGATATTGATGAGCTTTGAACTTCGTCTCCAAATTGGATATTTCCCTGGGTATTTCAGGAAACGGAAGAAAGTGAGAGAATTTCAATTTATCAGCATTTGTAAGAATCCTCCAGAAAGGTGTAATGTAGAGGATGTGGAGGAGAGCACAGTAATGTACAGCGTTGCCAGATAACGACGATTAAAATGAAGCTTAGCTAAGACTATGGAAGCATATGAAGTTTATATGCGGCCTTGATGTGTTCTGTTAGATGACGAGTGAGAGAAATTATATTCGCAATGGGAATACCGAGATAAACAATTTGGTCAGACGGGCGGGTCTTTGAATTTCCAAGTACGATTTCATCAGGAGGCGGGCCTTTCCAGTTAAAATGCACTACGTCATCTCGCTTAAGAGGGATTTTAAGTCAGACTCGTAGCCTAGCATACATATCCCTTCAAGATCTGATAATAGCCGGATTTACTCCTTTTAGCAGCCCTTAAAAGCATAAGGGGGTGAATCAGGGAGTTAAAGGCGGGGCGAACATCATAACTCGCTAAGGCTAGTGAACTACCTGTACAAGAAGCATATGTTCCATTGCCTTAGTATATGGTTATAGTTATACAATTTCTTTCATCATAAAGCTTCATTTGCGTAGTTCACGGATTAGTATTGTCCCTAAAATATTGACACGCCCCTTTTTTAGGCTTATCTTGGCCGAAAGCACAAAATATGCAGTTATATTTGTTTTAGCGAGTTCAAACTTCAGATCTTGCAATTATTTTTTGCAGGAAATATTTCCTGCAAATGTATGCAGGAAATTTGATATTGAGCTGCTGAATTCTGTTCGATGGTTTAGCCATCTGTTGGTTGAACATTGGAACCTTTTTGAGCCCCCTTTCTTGGCTTTTCCGGGCTCAAAGTGCATAATTTATTTTAATTAACACACTCTTTGAACTCTAAGCTATTGGCTAAGGCTTATAATAACGGCTCTAAAGAAGGAGATATGTTAGAAAAAAAGAGATACATTTTTATATTGCTAATTTTATGCTCATTTTCACGGTTTTGTCTGCGTTTTTGATAAATTATTCACAGCCCCCCTCTAGTGTTCTCATAAATTCCTAGGCCAGGGGTGGATCCAGGATTTTTTTAGGGGGGGGGCGTAAAATATGTTGATCCGATAAACTTGCGTTAGGATTATGTTTAATTAACGCAAACTTGCGTTTATTAAGTAAATTACACAACTTTAGACTACATTAGGGGGGCGTGTGCCCCCTGCCCCCCCCCTTTGGATCCGCCACTGCCCTAGGCTATGTGAAAAAAAAACTAACATCCTCTCTAAATGTTTGTCTGACTCGTAAAAACGTGACAAAAATATATAGATAAACAAATTTCTGATACGTTTTTAGATTTTTTGTAACCCCCCCCCCCATCGAAAAAATAACCCTCCCCAAAAAAAATCCTGGATACGGCCCTGCCTAGAGCTATATGAGACCATCAGAGGGGGGCAGGGTAGGAATTGTCAAAAACACGAATAAAATTTCAATCTAAAATTGTCTCTTTTGTCTCACCGTGTTTCCCTCTAGAGACCCACTATTCTATACCTTTACCAAACTATTTTGGCAGCGAATATGGTTTGATATTCAACAATTGGATTATATTTATGGGTTTAAACATCGTTCGTTAAATGTACATAGATGTACATATAATTATATATAATTATATATATATATATATATACATATAATATATATATATATATATATATATATATATACATATATATATATATATATATATATATATATATATATATATTATATATATATATATATATATATATATATATATATATATATATATATATATAGATATATATATATATATATATATATATATATATATATATACATATATATATATATATATATATATAATTATATATATGTACATAGAACAAATGTACAATTGTACAAATGTACATATGTACAAATGTACATAGAACAAATGTACATAGAACATAGATGCATTTAATGGAGCAAACTATCACAGCTTGAACATTCCTTTGAATAAAGACTTTTGAAACATTAATTCAATCTTACACTATGAGAAGCATCACAGTAAACGCTTTTTTTATACTAAGACACCTTTTCTTTATGTTACAAACGTTTTCTATTCTTTTGAGAAGAGATAATTAATCACTCACCAAAAAACGGTAGCAGTGTCTGTCTGTTCCATTTTTTGTCTTTTTCTTTCTGAGCCGGTTCACCAATTTGCTGTCACTCTCTATTCAATCCATGTCACTCCACATGCTGTATATGTTATATTAAATTTCAATAAATTTTACAAGATTAGTTGTGTTGCTGACTTAACTGCAGTGTAGAAATATGGCCGATAAAGTAGTTCAAAATGAAAGTAAAAAATGCCTTAATTGGCTCAATGATGTTCTGTGTTTAAACATAATTCTCTTGAAGGGGCTACCGCCGACAGCCTTGTAGTTTCTATTCGTAAGATAACATGTTCGTTTTATGGTTTAAACTAGCTCCATTTGCTATGGCTGTGATTTTACTCTTCTAATGTCCAATTCAATGTGCCCACAATTTGGTTCTCTTTTACCATCTTAAAAAAGTCCTCATTTATTATGTTGCAGAGTAACACTTTGATTTTGTCCTGTTTTCTTTTTTGTTCCTAACCCGCAGCTTATTGCTAGAAAGGGGCAAGGGTCTAACGTCTGTGGTTTTACGGAAAGTGTGGACCTCAGGCTGGATTGATTACTATGATGTTTCATTTTGGGAAGTTGTGTTTAAGATTTAATGCCCGAGTCACGCAACAGTCACACTGGTTGACAAAGAAGCAAAGATTATCTATGATATACGGTCTTCTTCGATATTAACATCATACTAATAGCCTAATACAAAAGCAGGAAAATTTAAATGTCAAGAAATTGATTTGAACAACCTATATGAACATGAACTTGATTTTGGGGATGTTTCCCCTCTTTGTCAAAAATTGGTCAGATTTCCTCAGTCTCGTAACTTTTGAAGGGTACCATTAAATTGGATGAGTTTTACATTTTTTGAATAAACATCAAAATTCGATTCTTGTGATGTATCAATTGTTATTAAGACTTTATTTCTTAGAGTATCGGTTACTATTGAGCCACATTGCTCCTTACTTTGCATGCAGTTCGTTACCACGAACTGTTTGATTAGCTCCAATCACTATGGCTGTGATTTTACTCATCTAATGTCCAATTCATTTGCTAGCAGAAGATCTAAAACAATACCCGGACGATATTTTTTTCTTTTAAAGGCGTGAGGCAATCTAAACAACTAACCATATAATGCAGTTTCGCGCAAAATGGCGTTTGGCGTAAGGCTGTAGTCAGTTACCGTCAACTTCTATTCCTCCCCCTCAAAATACATTAAGACAGGTTTTTAGAGTAAGTTACTCTTCACCCTAAAATCTAAATTTGAATTGTAACCACGCTTTTTCTTTTTCATAATTTAAGTTGCCACGCAACACCAGGCACTTACGCAAGAGTTTTATTCCAGGGTAGAGGTGGGGGGGGGTAACAATAAATAACAAGGGTCTTTGACAAGTTGAATTAGAAATACCCTGCAATCTGGGGAAAACTAGAATTTCTTAGAATTCAGAAGGACAGACGTTGTCTAGAGCCACTGGTGTCATCCTGTCCGAAACCTCTAAACCTGCAGTACTCCGACATGCACATCGGCTGTAATAATTCAATACATGATTTGTGATAGATTTTCTCAGACTAAGATTTATAGCCCACCTAGTTACACTTTGGACACTCCAGCGATTGGTCAATCTGTTTTAACACAGCTAGTTTAGTTGTGGCGATAGTAAGAATTTTTTCAAAATATGTTACCTCCTTTAGCAGGTTTAGCAGTAGCTAGAAATTATTTTTAGCCTTTTTCTTCTGAGAAATTTGTGTCATGCAACGTAATCTCTTTTGTGTCACCATAGCCAATGTATCCCGAAAAAAAGTGGATTTAAGGATCATATGTCCCCTAAATTCAAGGCAATATCCAGGATTTTAGTTCAGAGGAAAGGTGGGTGGGGGAGGGGGTAAAGAAGCTTTACAAGGCGCATCAATAATTCGTTTGCGTGTATTTTTGTTACTTTTTACGAGTCGGACGTTTTTTTTTTTTTTGGGGGGGGGGGGGGTGTTAAAAACACGGTACCTCCTTGGATATGTCCTTGCCTAAATTTCCTCAATTGACACTGGTTAATTTTCATGTGATATACCTTCTATTTGTTCCTATTAAGGACAGCTTTCTTGGAAAATTTCCATGTATGTGTGTGTGCTCTGGAAGCAGACCCCGGCACCGCGCCGATGAGGGAAGACCGGCGGCGGAGCGCCGCCGGCGCGCCACCGGCGCGATCAATGTTAACCGCAAACATTAATGTTTTCATCAGTCTTTCTCAAATCACAGCTTAAATTTACAAATTTCCTTTCTCTACTCATTGACAGTAGGCTACACTTTCATAGGATACTCCACCTAGTAGCTACTAGTAGCAACCAAACTGTCATATTCTTATAAAAGTCTCTCACCTCCCATCATTCCCTTTTGTATTTTTTTAAAGCAGCCATATAATGTTCTATAAGATCCGTCTCTGTTTTAAATTAAAAAAAATAATTAACTTTTTGGCATCCCTGCTTTCAATAAAAAATTCAAGATATTATCATTTAAATATAATACTTCCCTAACCCCCCCCCCCCTGGATACCACCTTGATAGGATACCGTCTCTACTTTAAATTAGAAAAGTAATTAACTTTTTGGCATCCCTGCTTAAAAAAAAATAAATAAATTTGAGATATTATCATTTAAATATAATGCCTCCCTAGCCCACCCCCCCTCTGGATACCACCTTGATAGAATACCGTTTCTACTTTAAATAAAAAAAAAACTTTTTGGCATCCTCGCTTTTAATAAAAAAAATTCAAGGTACTATGACTTAAATATAGTAACTCCCTATGCTCCCCCCCCCCTCTGGATACCATCTTGATAGGATACCGTCTCTGCTTTAAATATAAAAAAATAATTAACTTATTGACATCTCTGCTTTCCAAAAAATCGAGGTATTATCATTTAAATATAATAGCTCTCTACCCCCTCCCCCCTGGATACCACCATGATAGGATACCGTCTCTGCTTTAAATTAAAAGAAAATAATTAACTTTTTGACATCCCTGCTTTCAAAAAAAATCGATGTATTATTATTTAAATGTAATACCTCTCTACCCCCCCCGCCTCTAGATACCACCTTGATAGGATACCCTCTCGGTTTTACATTCAAAACATAATTTACTCGATAATTAACTAGGTCACTATATGGTTCAAACAAACACGCGAAATAATGTTAAACAGCTTAGTGTTCCTTGCAAATAAAAATTGAGGCTATGAGTAAAGGGGTACAATGACAACAACAAAAATATCGAAATTATGCAGATATACCTCAAATTACTGGAAAACTGAGTCATAGATTCGCCGTGGCATTCAATAAGATCAAAAGAATCTAACTGAAAGAGAGCATACACAAAAGCCAAATTAGGCCGGTAGCCTATGAGAAATTGCAAAATACCCAAGACAATGAACAAGTCCCAATGGGGGCCCTGAGTCTATCAAAATATTTCGGTGGTTTCCCAGGGAATTTGATATCATTTTCTTCCGTCTCCACTTTAAATGAAAAAAAAATTCAGAAAGAAGATTGAATTTTCTTTAATTTTCTTTGTCAACATATGAAGAACTGTGTATATTGCAATTGCATCTGTCTGGTTTTATGCAAAGTAACAAAAGAGACGAAAATTAACGAACAAGAGATTAGTGAAGAATTATGGTATGCAAAGTAACATTTCGCTGGGAAAACCACTGGTGATAAATCGCTAGGGGTGGCACCGTGATTGGGAGATTTTTGGGGATTCGGGGAACCAAATTTTTTTTTCAGGGTGACACATAGATTCTCGGGGAAATACCTGAAAATTCGAGGATAGTGCAAGCCCCGACTTTGCGGTTGACGCAATAAAGAATTGCCGCAAAATTAACTAAGTCAGCCGACCGCTGCCGCCTCTGCCGGTGGTGGCGTAGTGACACTTCGGCGGTGGTCAACCGGGCCTCTCATTGGCAGCGTTCGGTCGATCTGCCGGCGCGGCGCCGGGGTCTTTTTGGAAGTATGGAATGCAAGTTTACGTAGAAATTCATCTCGTAAGGTTAGATTTAGTATTAAAATAATACAAATTCAAATTAGTTGTCAGCAGAACCGCATCCAGGACTTTTTCAGGGAGGGAGGGGGGGAATGTGAAAGAAAAACTTAAAAAAATGCATAAAGAATATATTTATACTCATTTTTATTAAGGTTTTACGAGTCAGACAAAAATCGGGGGGTTGAAGTTCCAACCCCTTACCCCCTCCCTGGACACGGCCATGGTTTCAGTAAAGCTTAATCTAACGACAGTGCTGTTATATTGTTATGGAGAAAACTTCAAAAAACGCATAAAAAATTTATTTATACTTATTTTTATTAAGTTTTTATGTCACAACCGGCCGGTGACTTGGGCTAGTAGAAGCGGTGAATCTCTTTTAAATTCAAGGGCTATAACAAAAAATGTAGTTTTTCTTTAGGTTCGCCTTGTATTTTTTTTTTTTTTGGGGGGGGGGAAGGGGTGGAAGGGTATATTTTCTCACTCATCAATTTGAGTCACCTAAATTGAGAAGGGTACGGCATACATTATTCTGTTCAAGCTGAGTTTTTAAAAGAGACAAGGTTTACCTTACCAGCAAGCAATAACCTAACATGATAACTATACCGTATTGATATTTTACCATCAAATCAACCCAAGTTTTGACAAGCCTTTGTGATACAAGGTACGTGATCACTAGTTTTAGATATAGCTCAGACCAGCTCTTTGTCATTGGAATGGACTAAGCCCGTCATCGGCATATTTTCAAAAGAGGATTAGTTTCACAGGAAGCCTTGGTCCTCTGTTCGTGCTTTGGACGCTAAAGTCCCTTTTCAGTTAAGCAACAAATCTGTTGTGGCTTGCACAAATTGACTCAGTTACTTTTTTGCAACATTGATTTTGCTTCATCTTAAACAGCAAATTTTGTGATGAATCATCCAGTCTATTCAAATCAAACTGAGTTGGTTTGATTCAGAGTTGTAATATGTATGTTCTGAGAAACATGAATCCACGTTAATTTTGATGGTGTTGTTTACACTTGTTTCATGATTCATGTTCATTTTATGTCTGGCTTTATTATTTATCAAATTAAAAAAAATAAGTTTTTTGAACTGAAAGCAAGAATCAACATTAAAAGTAAAAACGAACAGAAATTATTACGTATATGAGGGGGGTTGCCCCTTGTCAATACCTCGCTCTTGACGCTTAAGTTCGAATTTTGTCCCCATTCTTTAAGAATGACTCGTGAATCGCAAAGGCCGTTTAATTAGAATAAATACCTATTTTAAAAGTACTAAAAAATTTCTTAGCGTAAAGAGCAAGGTATTGACGAGGGGATGATTCCTTTATACGTAATAATTCCCTTTGTTTTAAATTTTATTGTTGCTCCTTACTTTCAGTTGAAAAAAACTTATTTTATTTAATTTAATGTCTGATCGTTTTTTAAATAGTGCTGGGAAATCCGGCTCTTCATGGAAAACTCTCTTCCACCGTGAAAAATTCCTCCATGGAAATATCCTCCCACGTAATCCCCATCCCCCCCCCCTCCCAGAAAAATACCCGCTCCAAACGTCTGTATACTTCCCAATAACCAATAAAATATGTAAACAATAGGCAAAGTTCATAACTTGCAGCCCTTCCCCCGGGAACTGTGGGGGGTCAAATCATCCTCAAAGATTGTTAAATTTTTCGACTATGCTGGACAACATGGGCTATCTCAAAATTTTGATCGGGTGACTATGAAGAAAAAATGACGTCAGATTGGGGCTAGCTCCCCTCCAATATTTTTGGTCACTTAAAAAGGGCACTAGAACTTTTAATTTCCAACCAAACGAGCCCTCTCCAGATCTTATACGATCACTGGTTCGATATGATCAACCCTGACAAAAAAAAAAAAAAAAAACACGCGTCCGTGATCTTCCTTCTTCCAAAAAATGCAAAATTCCACATTTTTGTACATAGGAGTTTGAAACCTCTACAGTACGGTTCTCTGGTATGCTGAATCTGATGGAGTGATTATCATTAAGATCAATTGATTTTTGGGGGGCGTTTCCCCCCTTTTATAAATTGGGCAAATTTTCTCAGGCTCGTAACTTTTGATGGGTACCATTAAATTTGATGAATTTTACATATTTTGAATAAACATCAAAATCCGATTCTTTTGATGTATCTATTGTTTCTTGGAGTTTCAGTTACTATTGAGCCGCATCGCTCCTTACTTACAGTGTGTTACCCCTAACTGTTTGACTATAATTTCTGCTCTTTCTTGGTTTCATTTCTTTATTCATAGTTTTGCTTTAAATGTGGTATATCTTATAATAATAATGTTTAAGTCGGTTGTAGCCTGCACGAATATTTTCAGATTTTCATTAGAGATCAGCGACTTTTTTTTTCGTAGTTATAATGCTGATTCAGGCATCACGTTCCACTTAATATGACTCATCATTACAGAATTGACATCTGACCTTGAATGTGAATTAAATAAAAAACAAGTTTTTTCAATTGAAAGTAAGGAGCAACATTAAAACTTAAAACGAACAGAAATTATACTTATATGAAGGGGGTTGCCCCCTCCTCAACACCTCGCTCTTTACTCTGAAGTTTGAATTTTGTCCCTATTCTTTAAGAATGACTCCTGAAACACAAGGGCCGTTTAATTAGAACAATAAGACGTTTTTTTTAAAGTACTAAAAACTTTTTGTAGTTAATTTCTGATCGTTTCTTAAATAATGCCGGGAAATCTGACCGCACCTCTACGGAAAAACCCCCTCAACACGGAAATATCCTCTAGACAATTCAATCCCGATGAAAATTTGCCCCAGACAATTACTCTTAACCACTCCGCGCGTAAAATTGAGACGGGAAAGAGAAAGCAAGACATATAAAAAGAATTTTGTACAAGAATTCTGGCAAATTCCCAACGTGTATAATTTACCCTGACAAGTTCACTCCCGGGAAACTTCCTTCAACATGGAAAATTCCCTTGTTGAAAAACCCCCTGCAGAAAATTTCTGCCCCCCCCCCCCCACCCAAAAATGTATTCATACATCCAAATAACAAATACTATGTGTAAACAATGGGCAAATTTTAAAACTTACAGACCTTTCCACTAGGGCTGTGGGGTGGAGGGGGAATATTATACCCAAAGGCATAGTTATTGGGCCTTTCAACATGATGAAAAAAAATGGTTATCTCAAAATTTTGATCGAACGATTTTGTGAAAAAAGGGGTGGGGGAGGGTGCCTGGAGGAGGTATAACTTTTAATTTTTGTTCAAATGAGCCCTCTCCCCATATTAAAGGACCACTGGGTCTATACGATTACCTCTGGAAGAAAACACAACAAAAAACAAATAAACACGCATTCGTGATTTTTCTTCTGCCAAAAGATACAAAATTCAACATTTTTGCAGATAGGAGCGTGAAACCTCCATAGTAGGGTTCTCCGATACGCTGAATCTGATGGTGGGATTTTCATTAAGATCACTTAAGAAATGCTATTAAGAAATGGAATGCAGAGTAGTTTTCATTGCGTTTACGATATTTAAACTGTTGTTTTTTGGGGTTTAGGGGGTGGGGGAGGGAAAGGTACCTAGGTTAGGTTAGATTACGTATTTAATATATGCTATGCTTTACCCCACCCCCCTAATGTGCAAATATATAGCCCAAATTTGTTTCTAAACTATTATATATTCATGCTATTTTATTTCATTAGCATTAACCAAACTTGACTTTTTAGAAGTGACCATCTAATGCACCAGTACCACTTTTTAAAACAAAAGAATTTACATCCAATCTGAAAATATGTGTTTGCTATCAACTTCAATTATACCCCATGATTGAAATAATATATTCCTTCTCAGTCGCATGCAGTATTTTTTGCGCCTGACTCGGTATTCGCAAGCATTTAGCACAAAGTTAACTTATTTCTCACTGACCCTCGTCAAGACCTTGTTAAACCATTGATTGATGAGACCAGAAGCGCTCCCTTCACTGGATACAGCCACCTGTGTTTACCCTTGTCCATTACAAATAAAAATTCTTTTGTTTCGTAGTTCTTTGACAGACTAACGGTAGTCAAGCTGAAAGTCGATGGGACTCGTAGAAAGAACTGTTATATGATGAAACAGGAGCATCAAAAATAGTAAATTATTTCCAAAAAGGGTTGAAGTGTTCAAGCTATTATTTAGATTAGTTTTGTTATAATTGCCGGTATACAATGATATTCATTAGTCAAACAGTTTGTGGTAACGAACTGCAAGTGAGGAGCGATTTGGCCTGACAGTAATCAAAACTCTAAGAACAGAATTTTGGTAACAACGGATGCATCAAAGCAATTCACATTTTATGCTGATTCTAAATATATAAGGTTCATTAAGTTTACTATAAACCAGCAAAAGCCACGACCTGAGAATATTTGCCTGATTTTCAAAAAAAGGGGGAAACACGCCAAAATATCAAGCGATCTTAATGAAAATCAGACCATGAGATTAAGTATATCAGAGAACCTTACTGTAGAGGTGTCAAGCTCTTGTCTAAAAAAGGTGGATTTCTGTATTTTTTGCTAGAAAGAAAATCGCGGATGTGTGTTTGTTTGTTCGTTTTTCCCAGGAGTGATCGTGTCGAACCAATGGTCCTAGAAGACCGGGAGAGGACTCATTCGAACAGAAATTGAAAGTTCTAGTATGCTTTTTAAGTGACCAAAGAGATTGGAGGGCAGTTAGTCACTTTTTCCCCAAAGACATCTGATAAATATTTCGAGATAGCCACTTGATTCAGCAGAGTTGAAAGGTTCAATAATTATACCTCTGGGGATGAAGTTAACCCCAACAGCCCCTGGGCAAAGGGCTGTAAGCTATTCAATTTACCCATCGATTACACATAGGTTTTTTTTTTATTGGGAAATATACGGATTTTTTTTGGGGGGGGGGAGATTTCCACAAGTGGCTCGTGTCAAGCGTGGTAAAAGTGTACCCAGCCTAATAGAACTGTGCCAACCGTTGTAAGGACCTTGCCACCCGTGGCAGAACTGGGTCAAACGTTGCGAGGAATGTGTAGCACAATCATTGTGCTGTAGGTGGTGGATGTAGCGGTGATGGTGGTGGACAATCAATGTGGATGTAGGTGGTGGAAAGTTTATAACACCTCGGCCCCAAAAACTATATGTTTCAGCCAAGAACGTAGTTGGTTTCCAGACCTTAACCCATTCCCTCCCAGAAACATCAGATTTCTCGTGCTGTTTGATATTTCCGTATAATTTTTATATTTTTATTTGGTAAATTCGTTCGTTTTATTTTGAGGTGGCATCCAGAAATGCCTCCATGAAGTTAATCCACACGTACATGCCTTTTATGACTGTTCTCTTAAAGCTTAGGTTGAATACACTTATCCTTGGGATTATTTAACAGTTCCTGGCAACGAAGTGTAGGTGAGAAGCGACACGGCTTAATTGTAACCGAAATTCTAAAAAGCAGAAAAACCCAAAAGTCTAAAGTTTGATTTTTTATCCCAACTCTTTGAGAACAACTCCTGAAACACAAGGGCCGATTAATTAAAATAAGAAGCTTTTTTAAAAGTTATAAAATACTTTAACGTGAAGAACGAGGTAGTTTTTTGAGGAAGGGGGAGTCCCCCTCACGTACGGAATAATTTCTAGTCGTCTTAAGTTTCAATATTGCTCCTTACTTTCAGTTGAAAAGATTTTGTTTTTATTTAGTTATTGATGGAGATGCTTTTGTCTTAATTTGATGTCTATTTAGAAAAGGAAAGCCAAAAGCACAAATAAATAAATAGTAGGAATGACAACTATTTATGCTTTCTTGACAAACTATTTAGTTTGTACAAGTAGGAATGACAACTATTTATATTTTCTTGACAAATTATTTAGTTTGCACAAGTAGGAATGACAACTATTTATAAAGATGACATCACATAATATCTTATGTGATATAATTTCTTAATGCATTATATGCCTTGGGAAGGGATTTATAAATATCGGGCGAATTTTCCAATTCCTCAAATGTAGCCTTTACACCTGCAGTATGTTTTGTTGAAGTTCGGCTAACGCTTGGATTATATTCTGACAAGTTGGCTTCAACAAGTCTGTCTTCATCATGTGTCCCATAGCAAAATACCAAATATGATGGCTTTCCTTTGCTATGCTTGGACACTTTTAGTATCTTTACTGTCCAATGAGGAAATTTTTTGAAGTTAGCTAACGCGATATTAAACTCTTTAAATACAGGCATTTCCTATCAAGGAGACGACAAAAGTAAAAGCAACTTATCTTTATGTAAGTTAAGAACCTTAATAAAAAATTTAGTTGAAATAATGCTCCTAAGATTCCATACGATATATCCAAAATAATCTATATAATCCACTAATATCAATCTATTTCAATACCAATTAGTTTGGCACCGAAGGTGAACACAGGTCAATTCGCTCACAGTATGTTTACTCAAGAAAAGTCAATTGCGCAACAAATTTCACCTGTATTTTAATTCGTTTAGTTGAAGAAACCAGTTCTTTATTGTTCAGAGACAATAAAATATCCGTTTTCAAGCTAGGTGTTCACTAAATGAATGCTAGTGAAATACTGAAATATTTTTGTCATGCTTTATTCTTTGGGCTTAATCTCCAGTCCTTGCTATAAGAAACCTTGTCCAAAAGACAAGTTATGATATGCGATTTTCTAACACATCGACAAAGGTATGAAACTAGCAATTAGGTATACAGCCGGTACCAATAATTAGCAAAAGCACTTAATTTCGAATAATATATGCAATTCAAACCGACATTTTGATTTAAAGAGACCCTTTAAGTTACTAAAATGCAATCAATTGAAAACAAAGTATTTTTTTCGGTCGTTTGTACTGCAGGGCCACAATTTTGGCTCGAAATTGTATTGAACACAAAAGTGTCGCATGGTGGCTTGCTTAATCCTTAAGATAAGATTTTATTTATCATGAGTTGCACATTCTAAGGGGGTTTTTTGTCTAGCCCACACATTTTTTTTTCGTTTATTAATACTATTTTAAAGCTTGTTTTGCATCATCAGTTGGTTCAAAATTCAATTCTAAGCTAATTTTGAAACAAAACCCAAAAAAATATCACCTTAATAATTTACCTTTATAAATGCTCACATCTCCTAGAAGCTGCAGTAAAAAAGCGGCTGCACGAAATCAGCCATTAAAATTCTACTATTTAAAGTAAGTGAATAAAGTTAAAGAAGAATTATTGTCCACAATACCTTGCGATGCCGAAGTGGATAGGAGCGGTGCTTCCTGATCGGAGGTTAGCTGGTTCAATTACTCGTGTCGCAAGGAACTCCGCTCTCTTTCCGCTCTCTTTGATAATTAAATAAAAAAAACAAGTTTTTTTAACTGAAAGTAAGGAACGACGTTAAAACTTAAAACGAACAGAAATTATTCCGTATATGAAGGGGGCTGTCCCCTCCTCAACGCCTCGCTCTTTACGCTAAAGTTTTTTTATTGTTTAAAAAAATAGAGTTGTGAGAAAGTCAAACTTTAGCGTAAAGAGCGAGGCGTTGAGGAGGGGACAGCCCCCTTCATATACGGAATAATTTCTGTTCGTTTTAAGTTTTAACGTCGTTCCTTACTTTCAGTTAAAAAAACTTGTTTTTTTTTATTTAATTTTTGAACGTTTTTGAATTAATGCAGGTTTTGATTTTGGCTCACCGTACATGAATAATTAAAACAAAATTTGCATATTATATTTGGTTAAATGGCTTTCTCGAAACTTGTTTAATTTTATTTACGAACGTTTTTATTAGTAATAAATATACGTAACTTAGAATTAACTTACGTAACGAACTTCTATATTCATAAATTTTTAACACGTATATTAGGGGGTTCGCCCCCTAGTCAATACCCTGCTCTTTAAACTATAGTTCGAATTTTTTTTCCAGTTCTTTAAAAATGACCTCTTAATCACAATCAGTTGATCAGTTGAAAAACTTGTTTTTTTTTATTTAATTCCTGATCTTTTTCTTTAATAATGCTGGGAAATCCGGCGCCCCCTTCATAGCAATGTCCCTTCCCCCATGAAAACTTCCTTCATGGAAAGATCCTTCCATATAGCCCCCGACCCTCTCCTTCCCCCACCTACCAGAAAAAATCTCCTCTGAAAAAGTCTGTATACTTCCCAATAACCAATACTATATGTTAACATTGAGTAAAGTTCATAACTTTCAGCCCTCTCCCTGGGGACTTTGGGGGATCAAGTCATCCTAAAAGACATTTTTATCATATTTTCGACCATGCTGAACAAAATGGCTATCTCAAAATTTTGATCGGGTGACTTTGGGAAAAAAATGAGCGTGGGAGGGGGCCTAGTTGCCCTCCATTTTTTTTGGTCACTTAAAAAGGGCACTAGAACTTTCAATTTCCGTTCCAATGAGCCCTCCCACGATATTCTAGGACCACTGGGTCGATACGATCACCCCTGGGAAAAAAAAAAAAAACAAACAAACAAACAAACAAACAAACAAATAAACACGCATCCGTGATCTTTCTTCTGGCAAAAAATGCAAAAATCCACATTTTTGTAGATAGGAGCTTGAAACCTCTACAGTAGGGTTCTCTGATACGCTGAATATGATGGTGTGATTTTCATTAAGGTTCTATAACCTTTAGGGGGTCTTTCCCCCTTTTTTTGAAAATCAGCCAAATTTTCTCAGGCGCGTAACTTTTGATGGGTAGCTCTAAACTTGATGAAAGTTATATATTTGAAATCAGCATTGAAATCTGATTCTTTTGATATATCTATTGGTATCAAAAACCCGTTTTCTAGAGTTTCGGTTACCATTGAGCCGGGTCGCTCCTTACTTACAGTTCGTTACCACGAACTGTTTGATAATTTTTTGTTTGTTTTATGTCCTAATGCCACCCTTTACTTTCATTTGAAGAAACTTCTTTTTTATTTAATATCTACTTTTAAGATAATATTTATTCACCATGAAACACTAATAAAATATTACATTTTGACTATTCCCCCCTTTAGCCTGTAAAGAAGGAAGAAGACAAACGAGGCACTTGCTCGAGAAAAAAAAATAAAAATAAAAATCACTCACATAGAAAAGATCAAAAAGGGGAAGAAAAAAAATATAAATAAAATAAAAATTATTGAAAACAAAACTAAATAGATTGAAGAAACCAAATTAATTAAGTTGATTAAATAGACTCCAATAAAATAATAAAAAATATATAAGAAAAATAAATAAATAAATAGATAAAAATAACTTCTAAGAAACCAAAGAATTTAAAACTTTTTTTTAGAACAAACCGAATAAGTGGCACCTTCGAGCTGATTCGGGCAACTTATTCCATAAAATATGACTCGCCATTAAAGGATTAAAATCTGACCTTATACAAGGAGTAAAAGGAACTTGAATTGAATTTTTGGTATTGCGAAGATTCTAATTATTCTGATCTGAGGTAAAAGATGGCGGAAAACTTAGGGACGGGGAGGTCAGCATGAACCTTATAAAAAGTAAAACATGCACACGAAAGAATATACAGTGACTCGAGATCAAGTAATGGGATAACTCCTGAACGATTAGTTTCCTAAATGAGGTTTCTAGCTTTATTGTAAGCCTTAGAAAGTGGTTTTAACAGTGAAGGGAAGTTTGACATCCATACAATTGGACAGTAAGAAACGCATGATTGAATCAAGCAGTAAAAAAAAAAATTCAAAATTGATCCAGGAAAAGTATGTTTAAGTTTCCTTAAAATACCAAGACTTCTGCATATCTTCATTTTAATCAACTCAATGTGGCTCTTGAAAGACAGGTTTTCATCAACAAGAATGCCCAAAAACCGTACATATCGATCTTTAGATCTATGAATTATCCCATTTGGCTGGTAAATTTCGGGTAACTGGGGGTAAACCTGAGAAACGCACGAAAAAATAAAAAACTGGACTTAGAAAAATTTTGGTAAGATAATTAGCATGAATCCATAACATTACTCTGTCAAACAAATTTTTCAAATTTAATCGAAGCTCTGATTCGCAATTTCCCAAAAGTCAGAGTGTGCTGTCATCAGAAAAATAGTATCGTCACAGGCACTTCAAGCAGAGCCCACCCCAAATTTCAAGCAGAGCCCTCTGACGTCACGGCAACCATAGAAGAAATAGCATTGGATTTCAAGCGCATGTTTCGTCACGCGACACACCCCTTTGTATTTCTGTGATTCAAGCACATGCCCTCCCTTTTTATATAGGATTAATTAAAAAAAACTTTTTCCATAAAATAAGTTTTTCAAAGAAAAGTAAAGAGCTCCATTAAATAAAAAATGAACAAAAATAAAATAAAATAATCTACCAAGCGTGAAACTACCACAAATCAGCATCGATAAATAAATGAAACCCAAAACGAACAGAAATTACAATAAATAACCGAGTCAAACTCATAACAAGCAGAACTTAACATAAGTAGGGCTCAAAGCCCCTATGCCTTCCCAAGGCCAGAACATAATTTGCACTTTACTGAAAAAATATAAATGTTTTTACTTTTATACCTTTAATAAATCAAATAATGTTAACATTTTGATTACTAAATATCAGTGTATGTATATTAAACTGACAATGCACATTCATTTATATTTTTTCAGTATAGTACAAATTTTGTTCTGGCCTTGGGAAGCCATAGGGGTTTTGAGCCCACTTATGTTTAATTTCTGCTCGTTTTGAATTTGACTCGGTTATTTATTGTAATTTCGGTTCGTTTTGGGTTTCATTTATTTATCGATGCTGATTTGTGGTAGTTTCACGCTTGGTAGATTGTTTGATTTTATTTTTGCTCATTTTTTGTTTAATGGAGTTCTTTACTTTTCTTTGAAAAACTAATTATGTGGAAAAAGTTTTTTTACATAGTCTTTTCAGGGAAAAAGAAAATAATAATTTAAATCTTTTTGTTTTTTTAAGACTTTATAGTTTGGCCTGCTATTTGTATGCTGGAGAAAAATTTTCAGCAATTTTTAACAATATACACCCTTTTAAAAATCTGGACGCAAATAGAAGTGTTTAATTTAGTTTCATACCTCCTCTAGTTGACCTGAAATGGGAAAATTGATACCATTCGCAAAAAAAAATATGAGATTGCTGAGATGCCTTATTGGGAATCAGCATTAACACAGTGCATTTTGATTTAATCTTAAGGCAAATTTAGTTTTTAAACATAATGGGCAAATGGGAGGGTGGGAGTGGGAGGGGGATTAGTTGCCCTCCAATCACTTTCGACTATTAAAAAGAGCGTCAGCCCTTTCTATTTTCAATCGAATGAGCCCTTTTCGAAGTTGTTACGACAACTCCTTCGATACAAAGTGCCCTGGTCTAAACAAAAAAAAAATAATAATAATAATACAATGTACCCACATCGATCTTTACTATAAAAATGTCAAGCCTTCCTATAACTTTTGACTATTAAAAAGGGCACTAGGCCTTTCGATTTCCAATCGAATGAGCCCTTTCTGAGTTTCTACGACAATGCTTTCTATAAAAACCGTATATGCCCCCAGGGTATAAATTATAACCCTTACCCTAAGGGCTGTGAGGAGGGTTGTCATCCTCAAAGACCTAATTTCCAGAACTTTCAACTACGTTAAACAAAATGGCTATCTCAAATTTTGATTGGATGTGCTTGGGGAAATGGTGGGCGTGAGAGGGGTGTTAGTTGCTCTCCAATCACTTTCAACTCTTAAAAAAGGCACTAGACCTTTCAATTTCCAATCAAATGAGCCCTTTTGAAGTTTCTACGACAACGCTTTCAATAAAAAACCTTATATGCCCCCAGGGCACAACTTACAACCCGTGCCCTGAGGGCTGGGGGGGGTGTCATCCTCAAAGACCTAACTTCCAGATTTTTCTACTACGTTGAACAAAATGGCTATCTCAAAATTTTGATTGGATGTGCTTGGGGAAATGGTGGGCGTGAGAGGGGTGTTTGTTACCCTCCAATCACCTTTGACTATTAAAAAGAGCACTAGCCCTCTCAATTTCCAATTGAATGAGCCCCTTTTGAAGTTTTTATGACAATGCTATCTATAAAAACCTTATATGCTCCCAGGGCATAACTTACAGCCTTTGCCCTGGGAGCTCTGGGGGCTTTGTCATCCTCAAAGATAATTTTTGGCTTTTATTGAATTTTATTCATCTTTTAAGTTTTTGGGTTTTTTCTTTTGTTTTTTGGTTCTTTTCACATTGACTTTCCGCGTTTGTTTTTTGTTGTTTTTTTCTTCGGCAATTTCCTTGGATACATTATTTCGTTTCGCGCTGAAGAAGAGAGGCGTTTGTCCTCTCGAAATATTCGCTTTGTTGTGTTTTTTCAGTATTTTCATTTGGCCTATAGAAACCCCATTTGCTCGTTTTTCTATTATACAACTATTTATGTTTTCTATGAGCACGTTACGTTTACTTTGTATCTTAAGCAAGGCCGTATTTAGAGGAGGGGTTAGTGAGTTCCCCCTCAAAATGTTTGTCCGTAATAAAATGTATAGAAACATATGTTTTATGTGTTTCTTTTAGTTTTTTCTGTGAAACCCCCCGAAAAATACCCCCCCCCTCCAAACAAAAATCATGGATACAGCCCTGATCTTAAGGTATAAAATTATTTACATCCGCATGCTCCAGATTGCTTCTCAATCATGTAAACATTTCTCTACCCAATCTGGCTGTCCCTTTTTGATGCCGCCCCTATTGGCACCTCGTTATCAACGCAATTTAAGGGGAAGTCCACTCGCCCTCAGAATTGACCGAAATAGTTTATCAAATCACTTGCTAAAAGTGTATCTATATTGGGTCATAACATCAAAGATGTCCCCATCCGTCTTTGGCGGCGTTTTTATAGCATACTCACTTTGCTCACTGAATTATAGGTTCATGTTTTATTGCTTTCCTATTTGAGGGCTAATCGGCCGACTGTCATATTGATTGCATTTGCTTTGATGTTGATGAAAGAGTTAATTAAATTCAGTCGCCGCTCTGAGACAGCTTGTTGTTTTCTGTTTTATTGCTTAAGCTTCACATAGGGTCAAACAGACAAGTTATTAATTTCCAAATCCTAATATTAGTTTTAATTTTGTTTAATACGGACTGACAAGGAGTCACCGAAGGAACAGAAAACGAAAAAGAGCTATCTATACCTTACAGAATTTTCTGGTCCGATTTCGCCCTTAAACCCGGACTCCTGCTAAATTTTGAAAATCTGGACGGAATTTCAAGAGTTTAATCAACTTCTTCCACTGCTTTTGTTAGTCTGGGATAGAATGGTGGTATTACTTTTGCCCAATGATTTCAAAATTTAGCGTAGCCTCGGTAATGATCAAATTTTGCAGAATATGGGCTTTATTCTGTTTTCTCTCTAAGGGTTATTCTGGACTAACTAGGGGCCATCTGCAAAGGGGCTTTGCCTTTAGAACTTTATAATTACCCATGGAAGGTACGAGTGAGCTCATAGTAGTTGAATTGTTTGTCATGTTTCGGGGTTACTTCTGGACATCAGCCGCTACCGGTAAACAAGTTGTTTTTTTTTTTTACTAAAAATACATCATTTTAGTTTTCTTTCGAGGAGGAATACGTGACGCCAGTACAGGGAAAGGACGCTATTTACCAACGTCCAGACTTTATATTTGCCCTCATTTTCTTAAATAACGAAAGATTAAACAATTCGTTCAAAATTTTGCAACAGATGAAGAAAATTTTACGCTGCTTTTTTTTGTTTTCTTCAATTATTTTTACAACATCACAAAGCCTTTCACTAAAATTTAACCTTAAGGAGTAATTGTAAAATTAGTGCCTCAGAAATACACCTCTGTGGAATTTGAATATCTCTCCCACCGGAGGAAAATCCTTGTGTCTATACCAAGGCCGTATCCAGGGGGGGGGGGGGGGGTTACCCCGTTTGAATCCCCCCCCCCCCCGAAATTTTTGACCGACTCGAAAATAAGTCGAAAATTAGTAAAACCTAGGTAAAAATCAGTAAAATTAGTCGAAAACTGAGTAAAAAATTAGTAAAAAAAACCCAAAAAAGTCAAAAATTAGTTAAACCCCCCCTGAACAAAAATCCTGGGTACGGCCCTGGTCTATACTTCAGCTTTATGTACTTCTGAGAATTAACTTCACGAAATGAACCCCAATCGTTTAAGTCAAATGCACATGGCTTTCAATAGCGCAGGCACAATAATCAAATAGCGAAAATTGAGGAAGATTTCGCCAATTTCTATACAGCGGTGCAAAACTGTCAACACCAATATTACTGAGGGATTGTCCGCTTCCAAAATGATGTACAGTAGTTGGCGCGTGACACGAAAATAGAAGTGTGCAACTCAAGGGTGGATCCAGGATTTTTTTTCGGGGGGGGGGGGGGGGTTACTAATTTTTGACTTTTTAGGGGGGTTTACTAATTTTTGACTCAGTTTTTGACTAATTTTACTGATTTTTACCTAGGTTTTACTAATTTTCGACTTATTTTCGACTCGGTCAAAAATTTCGGGGGGGGGGGGGGTTCAAACCGGGTAACCCCCCCCCCCCCCCCCCCCCCTGGATACGGCCTTGGTGCGACTCGTGCTCTGAAATGTGCCATGCCTGGTGCCGAGAGGTTGTGACTTGCCTTAAGTTTACCAAGCGTAGCGAAATTAGTGGCACTCCGAGATGTGCATCAGGTGGTTGAAAGAGGGCAACCACTTGGAGATTAGATTAGAAAAGGCCTAACTAATGTTTTATAATCTTAGAGCTAAATGAAATCTTAGTAGAGTGCCTCTTTTTATTGGTACCCTGGCTTAACCTGGGTATCTATATTCTCGCTTCAAACAGTTATCGTTCATATAGCCCTTAGCTTGAAAGAATAAAACAAATAGAATAAACTGAAAATAAGTAACTATGTCTGAACAGGTCAAAATTTTAATAAAAAATAAACTAAATTATTCTTGATTTATTGTGTTTTCCGCTTTTTATGTTATTTTCTTGTATTTTTTAAACTTTTTTTTAGTTCTTCTTCTTTTTGTTCTGTTGATAAGAGTTTTCGGCAGTGAAGCCAAGATTTAGTGCATTTTCTAGTCTGCCTTCATTAAAAATATTGCGTGTTATTTGTATGTTTTTTTTTTAGACAGGTTATAAATAAAATGATGATGACGATATTTTTATACTTTTATTTTATTGATACCCGTATTTGATCCTTGTTCGGAGAAGGGGGGTTTTTATCCTGTTTGTCAAATGATGCATGTTTTCTGTTGCAAGTTACTTTCATTAGTAATTAAGTTTGTCTTATTAATTTTTTTTCCCTCTACTGGTGCCAATTCACAAAAAACTAGAGGGGGACAAACTTTTTTCTAACGAAGGGAAGAATATTTCATTTTTTATGTTTATTAGTGAAAATACCGAAAAGGCGTTTTTCAATGACAATACCCACAAAAAGGTATTTTTCAAAATATGAACGGAAAAAATCTAGGGTGTACTTCCTTTTTCCGTCCCCCATCCCGATTGACGCTACTGTATCCACGTTACAGAACCATCAGTTACATGTTTATGGTAACATATTCTCCACTCCAGTCTAACAAAGATATCAATTTTTACATTTGGTTTTCTACAAGACTCCTAACTAACTCCCGCGACTTTATAGCCGCTATCATGACCAGTACCAAATCTTAGTCCAATGGAGTGCCCATCTCTTTGTCGGTACCCTGACTTTATTGGCACGTTTAAAAAGCCGTCTCAAACATTTAAAGTCATGTATAATGATTCCAACATCGGTAACAAGTTTGTTATTTTAAGCTGAGACGCAAGATGGACATAAGAGGCCATAAGTCACGATATATGTTGACATATAGCCTCTGTAAAGAAGCTGTTATGCAGATCACAGTTTGTCATTTTGGATTGTCTCGTAATTCCTGCTCGTTATCCTGTCTTAGATAAACAGTGCTTCATCACACGACTGGAGTCCAGAAATTTGTGTCCTTATTTGAGGTTCTGCAGCTAAAATAAACAATGACATCTTAATCATAGATCAAGATTTCATCAGGAAACAATGAAGCAGTAATAAAAGAAAACGATCTAGAAAAAGATAGTATTCAAGAATGAGTAATTCAGTTAACTGTTAAGCCATTATTAGACACGGGAGATAAGGTAAGCAGCGGAATAGAAAGGGACTTTTCCCCTTCTTTATTGAATATTAATTTTAAAAAAAGCTTTCCGAAAAAAAAGTTTTTCGAAGAAACGTAAAAGACATTAAACTTAAGACCAGCAAAAATAAATACCTATAATAACACAAACTCAAAACAACCAGAAATCACAATTAAAGACTAAAAGAACCCAAAATGAATGAATAAACAATCATAGCAAACAAACATACAACAGGTATTAATATTAACGAATAAATAAATTTTAAAGCGAGTAAAACTTAAATTGAATATACAAATCAACCTTCAAACGAACAAAAATTACAACAAACAAGAGTTTGGCTACTGCCCCTTTCCCTAACAGTAAAAGTCTAAAGCCTACTGCACCATTTGTGCTTCAAATTTTCACAATACATCATAACAAAGCTAAAGATGTCCACAATTTCAGCCGTGACGAGAAGAAGATTTCTCTGACGAAATTTGACGGAGAAGATTTCTCTGACGAAATTTGACGAATCAAAAATCAAGAATTCAGTTAACTGCTAAACCATTATTAGACTTGGGAGATAAGGAATCTAAGTCTAAGTTTTTTATTTTCACGTTCACAAATAAACAAACTAAACAACACTTTTGCGCTGGAGAAAACCTGCGAGAGTTTTCGGTCGCACGAAAGTCCACGTAGCTACTTACATATTAACTCAACTATTTAATTAATCTGTTATAAATAAAATAAATATATAAACTAAGAGACTATAACCTATATCTTAAACCCAAAAAATATAACTGAATTAAAAATGTAATAGATAAATAATAATAACAAATCCAGTCCCACCCTGTGCTCCGAACCTCACCTTACCCCCCGCCCACCCTTACCTTCCCCGACCACCCTTACCTATGTATGCTGTGCAGTTGCAAGTGACTCTATCCCTTCTTTATTGAATATAAATCATCACAGTGCATAATAACAAGGCTAAAAATGTCCGTAATTTGACCTTGAAGGGATAGCAGAGAATTCTCGGTTGGAGTTCGACGAATTAAAACGTGTATTTAGGCAAATTGATTCTGTTTGTTCTTTGGGCCAGCCTTTGGTGTGGGAGTAGGGGAGCAGCTCCAGCATATTTATTGGAAGGGGGTAAGAGGGGTTCATATCCGGATAGTCAAGGGGTATTGGCATTATAATAGTTTTTTTCTCCCCCTTGCCCTCTCGAAACGGCACCCCTGGGCGGGAGTGAGGAAAGGTTTTTATATTCTATACTCTAATAGACGAATAAGACCTTTCCAGAAAATATCAAACATTATAACGAGCATCTCCCTACAAAATCTATGAAATTGTTCATCGGGCTCATTTTGCCCGTAGGCTGGATTATTCTAGGATTTTTATCATATAGAGCTCAAAAAACTCACACAAAAAACAAGAAGGTGATGCAAAATGGGGACTTTTTTCAATGACAGTTATTAAAATACAACTTAAGCAAATTTTTGATTATCGATCGACACAAAATCAATAATTGATCAAAGTTAACGAGTTTCTAAAAGACACACAAGCAATCGTATTTCAAACAGTTCGTGTAAGGAGCGACCCGGCTCAATAGTAAATGAAACTCTAAAAAACCGAATTTTGATACCAGCAGATAGGCCTACATAAAAAGAATCGGATTTTATGCCGATTTCAAATATATAAGTTTCATCAAATTTAGTCAAATCCATGAAAAGTTAAGAGCCTGAAAAAATTTGCCTTTTTTTTCCAAAAAAGGGGGAAACACCCCCTAAAAGTGACAGAATCTTAATGAAAATCAAACCGTCAGATTCAACGTAACAGAAAACCTTTCTATAGATGTTTCAAGCATATATATATGCAAAAATGTGGAACTTAGTAATTTTTTTTTGCCAGAAGAAAGATCACGGATGCGTGTTTATTTGTTTGTTTTTTTTCCCCAGGGGTGATTGTATCGATCCAGTAGTCCTAGAATATTGGGAGAGGGTTTATTCGAACGGAAATTAAAAGCTCTAGTGCCCTTTAAGTGACCGAAAAAGTTGGAGGGCAACTTGGCCCCCTCCCACGCTTATTTTTGTCAAAGTTGAGATAGCCCTTTTGTTCAGCAGAGTTGAAAATCTAGTAAATATGTCTTTGAGGATGACTTAGTCCCCCACAGTTCCCTGGGAAGGCCTGCCAGTTATGAACTTTGCCCATTGTTTACATATAGTATTGGTTATTGGGAAGTATACAGACGTTTTCAGCAGGGATTTTTCTGTTGGGGGGGGGGGGGGGGTCAGTGAAGGGGCTTAGGTGGGAGGATCTTTCCATGGAGCCCTTTTCCTTGGGGTAAAGGTCATTTTTATGAAGAAGGTGACGGATTTCCCAGCATTATTTAAAAATCGATTGGAAATTAAATAAAAAAAACAAGCTTTTTCAACTGAAAGTAATGAGCAACATTTAAACTTAAATCGAACAGAAATTATTATGTATATGAGGGGGTTTGCCCCCTAGTCAATACCTCGCTCTTTACGCTATTTTAAGAGCGTAATATATGTAAAGTATAATATTATATACCCTAAAATAATGATAAGTTAACTTACATATGGTCCTGAACTTGTAAGTTGAAGCAGAGTCAGGTTAACTGGAACGAAGGCTAGTGTTGGAATAAAATTTTGCGCTTGAATTACAAGCCTTTACTATAGGCCTTACGCTGAATTTACTTAAGGTAGGGGAGCCACGGCTCTTCCATTTTTTGTGTGTTTTTATAAAATCGTTTTTTATCGGTAGTTACCAGGGGGGGATCCAAGATTTTTAGGGGGGGGGCGCAAAATAGGTTTACCCGAAAAAAAGAAATTAGGGGGGAGCCAAAATAGGTTGATCCGATAAACTTCCGTTAGGAGCAAGTTTAATTAACGCAAACTTGAGTTAATTAAGTAAATTACACTACTTTAGACTACGCTATGGGGGGCGTGCCCCCCTCGCCCCCTGGATCCGCCACTGGTAGTTACACCTTTTTGTTGCTTTCTTTGGTACTTATGTATTATACCAAAACTGCCAACACTCGGGTACTTATGTATTATGCCAACACTCGGGTTTACGCTGTGTAAAACTCGAGTGGAAAACAAGTGGCGGGTGACAGAATACATTGTAGCTATATAATTTTGGCTATATGTTTGCACATTATGGGGAGGGAGTTAGGTTAGGTTACCCGCCCCCCACCCCTAATGTGCAAATATATAGCCCAAATTTTTTTCTAACGTGTTATATATTCATCATGTTTTGGTACTTTCGATTAGGATTAACCTAGGTTCACTTCTTAAGTGTTGGCGGTATAGTACATAAGTACCCTTTCTTTTTTAGAGTTTCCTCTGTTTCAATGCGGACAACTATTGGTCATACAGCCGAAATATTCGTTTAGGTTTTTTATTTAATCACTGTCTGCGAAAAGTTTCCATTGTGCACGACTTTTTGTATATTGAACTCGTTTTAGTTTCCCATCCTAAGCCGCAATAGCTCAGAGTTCATCTCTGTTGCGCTCCCTTATAAAATTGATAGACTAATTGAAAACAGTTTCCAAATTTTTGAAGTGGAAACTCGATCTCGAAGCTCTCTGCAACTCTTTTTATATCTCCAGCCAATTCTTTCCCCTCTTGTGTTATTTCGCCTGAATGAGTTGAACAAGTTGAACGCTCCAAGACTCGGAGTAAAATTGAGCTTTGCTCTACAGAGTTTCAATATTTCGATCTCCGTGTTAAAGTGCTGGGGGCCCATATTCCAATTTTCAAGCTTGACTTCATCTTATGATTGAAATAGTGAAGAGCTTCGCTTCCAGCGTTCTGACAAAGTGGTGTCTTAAGAAATGGTTCTAGACAATCTTCCACATTATTAAGCACTGACTCTACAAATATTAAGGAGGGATCTTGGACGGAATTAGGTATCTGGCTGAGTGTAAAACAAGTTGTGATCTATCTGTAAGTTCTGATTGTACTTAGAAAATAATTTCTATTTTTAATTAGGGAAGGAAGATTCCATAAGAATCTCTTCAAAAATAAGGAAAAAACCAGCGTTAATTATTTGCACATTAAAGATAGTCTAATTGCTTTCGAGCACCAGAGTCACTTAAACTGCCATTTGATGACAAGGGCACTGCAAAAGATTGCTCTAATGAGCTAAGGAGAAAAGACCACACATTGTTTTCGAAGCGACAGGGGGGGGGAGGTTCTAGTGTTTGAAAATTGTTTTTTTCTAAGAAGATATGTTTTTTAATGCATAGAAGTATGTAACGACTGTAAAATGTTCGGTCTTGGAATGGGAACTTACAACTGAAGCCATCCTCACTTCACCTGTGGGCCTCCTTGGTTGAAGATTAAGGCCTAGCCTAATTTTCTAACAATGGTATTCAGAAGTGCCGAATGTATTGTTGGATCATTTATTTTCTAACTGAACATCAGAATTGAGTTTTTGAGGCACAAGTCAAAAGTTTGGTGAAATCAGCTGAATTCACGATCTTCTTGTTCGTTGAGTTAGTGCTTCCTGACATGGGCGTATGGAAGGGGGGGGCAGGGGGGCTATATATAGAGTCTATAGCCCAAACAAATTCGGGCTATAGATTTGTACATTAGGGGGAAGGGGGTAAAGTATAGCGGGTCTGCATCCAAAATTTGTTAGGTACAAATATTCTGCATATTATGAAGAAAGAATTGTTTTCTGGCTTCAAATTATCTAAATACTTCCCCTTCCTTATGTAAAATATATAGCCAGAATTATATATTTCCCGTATATTTTGTCACTTGTCTTTGTCTTGTTTCGCGCTAAGCTGAAAAAAAAAAAACTAACGAAGAAATCGGTTTGTTCTTGAGTTCTACACAGCGTAAACTTGAGTGAGTGGCGCATAATACACAAGTACCAAAATTCCTTCCCCCTACGGAAATAAAAAAAAAAACACTCAAATAAAATTCTCAAATTAGGAAAGTCTTATTTTTCCACGGGAAGGGGAGGGGGTGTTTTCCGGGTGAGGGATATTTTCCGCGGCGGGTATTTTCGGCGGGGTAGTCGCTGGGGGGGGGGGGTAAACGCCTAGAACTCTTGTTCCCACATCCTGCAACATCTGTTTTTGCCTCTGTCTTATATATCTTTCATCAAAACTGTTACAAACGTTCTTATTTCTTAATCCCCTTCTAAAAAAGATATATAACCACAATTGTTCAGACATGGGAGCATCTTCAAAGTAAACCCTGTCATGCTGTGGTTAAATAATGTTCTTGCTTATGACATTTATATGTGATACCTATCAGGGATCGGTCGTTACCAAAGCTAATATCTAGGATAATAATTTACACCACATTCGACCTCAGAATATTATTGGAATTCTGATGAAGGGAAAAATCCTAGTTTTCCGGATTATGTCTGATAAGTAAGAGCATATGTTACCATTTTCAGTCTATTGTTGTGGCTTCGTTAAAGCTTAACTGGACAACCAAAACAAATTGGTAGCGTAATTCAAAATCAAGGTCTATGAAGTGGCTTTTGAAGGGCCCGTATGAATAAAACTTATATTCCTCAACCCGATATTATGTGTATATTGGGATGGAGGAGGAGCGAGCGTATCTGTGTTGGCCTCAGGTGGCTAGGTGCTACGGTGAGTTGTTAGTAGTAGAAGTAGTAGATATTATCTGTAAGTGTGTATTCTTTTGGGGGTACTTGTTTAGAATCCGGGCAACAGGCGAAAAGAACCGTATCGAAATCTCAAAGATGATATATGAAAACAGGTTCCCGCTGCCTAGTGAGGCATTGCTCACTCTGTGAAAAATATTTAAACTTTAGTTTTTTTGTGGTTAAAGGGGCAAAAGAAAGTACCTAAATTAGGTTAGGGTACGTATTTAACATATGCTATGCTTTACCCCGCCCCCTAATGTGCAAATATATACCCCAAATTTGTTTCTAAACTGAAATATTTTCATCCTATTTTGTTTTATTTCATCAGCATTAACCAAACTTCACTTATTGCGTGTTGCCCGGATTCTAAACAAGTATCCTTTTGGCTTCTTTGGATTTTATTTTGTCCAAACTTTTAACTTAACCGACGTGTCGTATCCATGCAGTGGCGGTTCTGACCTCTCTTGTGATCGGGGCAAAATTTTGATTTGCTCCCACCCCCCCCCCCGTGTCTCCCACAAAAATTTTAGGCCTAATTTTAACAAAATTTTAATTTATTAGCATAATTGTTTTCATTATATTAATTAATTAATATTTAATCTCTTAATTATATTCTAATTTATCATTTGAATTATTTAATCATTTTATTAATAAATTAATAATTTATTAATTATTTTCATTTAAATGCTGTGTTCTCCACCACTATATTAATAAAATTTTCAAAAATCACAAAATGGTTAGTACCGTTAAGTTATTTGTTTGAAATTTTGCGCCCTCTAAAATGTCTTCACCCGGGGCAAGTGCCTCCTCTCCTAAAACCGCCTCTGTCCATACATATGGGTAGGAACACTTGAGATTTGAAAAGTTGGAACACTAACGAGTGCGTGTTTAATCGATTCAAGTAAACTACCCACACGTTTGACTCCAATGTGGAAAAGAGAAATCTACTTTCCCGAACTCTGTTAGATAAGAATATATGTTACTATATTCAATCTATTGTTATGGCTTTGTGAAACTGGACAGCCAAAACCAAAAGCAATTGGTATTGTATTTCAACATCATGGTCTATGAAGTGTTTTTTTTTAAGAGCCGCATGCGCATGGGAATAAACCGAAGTAATTCCTCAACCCGATATTATTTATTGTATTCTTTTGGTGATTCAGAGGATCTCTTTTCTTCCAGAATTTTAACCTAACCAAAGGGTTATATCGATACTGGTGCGCTGGGAAACTTCGCTTGCTGGGAGGTTGAACCACAAAAAAATGGGTCTTCAATCAGTTCAAACGGTAGATCGCCCACAAGGCGTTTTCACTTCAGCACGCATAGAAAACGTATCAGCTTGATTGTTACTAGAAAGTATTTCGTCCTCTCAGTTTATCTGTTAAAGAGCGCAAAAGAGCACCATTATGACAGAGAGCGCAAGACTTGTCCACTATACATCCCTTCTTCTTAATTTTAGACTTGTCAGGAGTTGGTTTTACATTAACAGGGTTATTGTAAGCTACCCTTTTGCAGCAAACAGACAAAATAGTTGATCAAACAGTTCGTGGTAACGAACTGTAAGTAACGAGCGACCCGGCTCAATGGTAACCGAAACTCTAGAAAACGGTATTTTGATACAAATAGATACATCAAAAGAATCAGATTTTAATGCTGATTTCAAATATATAAGTTTCATCAAGTTTAATCCTACCCATCAAAAGTTATATGCCTGAGAAAATTTGGCTGATTTTCGAAAAAAAGGGGGAAAGACCCTCTAAAAATTATAGAACCTTAATGAAAATCACACCATCATATTCCGCGTATCAGAGAACCTTACTATAGAGGTTTCAAGCTCCTATCTACAAAAATGTGGAATTCTGCATTTTTTGCCAGAAGAAAGATCACGGATGCGTGTTTATTGTTTGTTTTTTTTTTTTCTCAGGGGTGATCGTATCGACCCAGTGGTCCTAGAATATCGTGGGAGGGCTCATTGGAATGGAAATTAAAAATTCTAGAGCCCTTTTAAGTGACCAAAAAAATGGAGGGCAACTAGGCCCCCTTCCACGCTCATTTTTTTCCCAAAGTCACCTGATCAAAATTTTGAGATTGCCATTTTGTTCAGCATGTTCGAAAATATTATAAGTATGTCTTTTAGGATGACTTAATCCTCCGAAGTTCCCAGGGAGAGGGCTGAAAGTTATGAACTTTACCCAATGTTAACATATAGTATTGGTTATTGGGAAGTATACAGACGTTTTCAGGGGAGATTTTTCCTGGTAGTGGGGGGTGGGTGGGTCGGGGGTTATATTGGAGGATCTTTCCATGAGAGAAGTTTTCATGGGGGAAGGGACACTGCTATGAAGGGGACGCCGGAGTTCCCAGCATTATTTAAAAAAAGATCAGAAATTAAATATAAGATAAGATAAGGGTTTATTCCAAAAACAACACAACACAAAAAAACAAATGACCTTCCATAAGCTAACGCTTGTTCGGAAGTATTTACCCTCTTAAAATTAACGCTTATAATAACATAATAAAGAGAAAGAAGAGAAAAAAAGAGAAAAAGAAGAAAGAAAGAAAAAAAGAAGAAAAAATGAAAATCCTACACTCACTCGGCTCCTGGTCGCAATAACCAAAAATCAATACTTCACATACTCCAAAACTTCCCGCCGCCATCCCATTAATAATAAATAAACAAAACCAAAAAAAAATAAAAATATATAGGAAAAACAGGAAAAACGGGTTCCGGGCAAACCTGAGAGTGACTCAACTATACCACCCTTTAAACAAATTCATACAAATTCATACCTATGGAGACAAAGGGTTTTAAGGTCCCGACGGAATTCACATAGATTCGCTGAACTTTTTAAAGAAACAGGCAAATTATTCCAGACAACTGGCCCCACATGACGTATTGAAAATAGCGATCTAGTACTAGTAACTTGAGGTGTCCGTATATCTCTAGCATGACGAGTAGGATAATTGTGTACATCATCACCAGAAATAAATAAATTTAAAAATAAATAGATTTATAAAAAAACAAGTTTTTCAACTGCAACAGCAGCAACATCAAAACTTTAAACGAACATAAAATATTACATATATGATTGGGTTCACCTCCTAGTCAATACCTCGCTCTTTAAGCCAAAGATTTTTTAGTACTTTCATAAGAGCTATTTATTCTAATTAACGACCTTTGTGATTAAGCGGTCATTTTTAAAGAATTGGAACAAAATTCGAACTTTCGCTTAAAGAGCAAGGTATTGACTAGGGGGCGAACCCCCTAATATACGTATTAAAAATATATGAATATAGAAGTTCGTTACGTAAGTTAATTCGTAAGGTACGTATATTTGTTACTAATAAAAACGTTCGTAAATAAAATTAAACAAGTTTCGAGAAAGCCATTTAACCAAGTAAACTAATATGCAAATTTTGTTTTAATTATTCATGTACGGTGAGCCAAGATCAAAACATTTCATCTTGCAGAAATAGTTCGAAAACGGAGCCTTTTATGTCAAACTTGAGATTGCTGAGGAGTCGCTCTCTCTCAGAAATCAAGTGCACCAGGTGGCACGTGCCAAGCATGGCAGAACTTTGCCAAACGTTTTTGGGAGTGTGCCAAGCGTTTTAGGGACTGTGCCAATTGTGGTGGAGCTGTGTGGAACATCTGGTATTCCAAGATGTATGCCAGATGTCAGGAAGTCAGCGCCCCCTCGGGGCTTTACCGTATCTTTGATGTTCAAAACCTTGTTTATAAATACAATTGACTCTTAATAATGCTTAAAAAACAGAAATGCACTGTCAATTATTTTCGCCCTTTGCCTCACGGGATGGGTTTTTTTTTTTTTTTGTTGCACTGCGAGATGGTACTGATGCCTCGCAGGGCGGTTTGGATACCCAGGAAAAGGGAGCTGGTTTTGAGGTCCCGTGGGATGAGAAAAAAAAGGTGGAAAGGGGGCTGGTTTTGAGGTCCAGTGGGATGAGGTTGGTGCCTCACGGGATGGTTTTAATGCGTAGCGCTAATAGTTATGTAGAGATATCAACAGTAGTACTGCCATTTGTCGAACTACAAGTTAGTAGAGCAAAACCAAATAGGTCAAAACCGAGGCGTTCCATAGCAATAAAACCGCGAGGATTTTATTGGGAATAATATCTTAACGTCATTGCAGCATGGTATGATTTTTAAAGTTTCTGCAATTTCATTTATTCGTCGCTGGTATTTTCAGGATTAATTAGCTTTTCCCGGTCATTCCTTTTGCCCTAATTCAAAGTTTATACATAATCCCAACTTTCCTTGTCCTCATCAAATTCAGGGGATGGGGAACAAGTCTATTTTAAAGTATACAAAGAAAAATGAAGTGTTAAAATATCCAGTTTCTGACTACTGTTGTTAGTGTGGTTCGTTTCTACTATTTAAGTTTTTACTTATGCAAGTATTGTGTAGTGTTTGCATTATGTAATTGTTTACTAGTTCATGCTGTAGAATGTTAGTAGGCGAGAAGTGAATAATTTGGGAAGGGAATGTTTTGAATTCAATTAAAGTTTGGGGGTTTAATGAGAAGGGGATAAGCCAAATTTTGGAAATTTAACTTAAAACAGGGGGGAGAATTTGTAAAGTATTTAACATCAATTCGAGAAGCTTTTCCGGGTATCTCATTTCTTAGTTATTTGGGCATTTATGTGTCAACGAGATTATTCCAGGGGGGTTCTTGGGACCAAAGCTAGTCATGGGAAAGGGCCCGTTCCCAGGCATGGTGGAACAACCAATAGCTGGAACTTCCGTTCCAGGAAAGTTATATTCTTGGTTCATTTCTAAAGGCAGTCCATCTTTCGCCTTCGTCGTAGCTAGTTGTTCTTGTGCTACCTTATTTTCTCTATGTGTATTCTCACGTTATTTAATAAAGGCCATGTACCAACGTTTATCGTCTATCTTTGGAATTTACGTAAACCATTACATATGCCAATTATAAAAGGGCATACAAATAAAGAACTAAATAGTGGTTTACAGAGTGGTAACAGCAGAGGTTTACAATATTTTTCATAGAACGTAACGCCTTTTTAAATTACCCTAGCGGTGTTGTATATGTTTATTAATTAAAAAAAAATTCAACAAAAGTAGTTTTTCAAAGGAAAGTAAAGTGCTGCATAAACCAAAGATAAGCAGAAATAAAGTCAACCAATTATTCAAGCGTGAAACTGCCACAAAACACTCTCAATAAATAAATGAAACCCAAAAAGAACCGAAATTACAATAAATAACCAAATAAAACTCAAAATGAGCAGAAACTACCACAAAGAGAGGTAGGGCTAACCCACCTGTGCCTTCTAAAGACCAGAACATAGCTTGCATAGTGTAGTAATTTCAAGATTCTCCCCTGCCCATGGAAGGTCTTTAAAAGCGCAAGGATTGATTAACTATCTGGCATTCTAGAGACTTAACTCTCCAAATAGAATTTGATAAGAATCTGGTAGTTTTATCATTAAACAAAGTGTTTCGCAATACAGTTATCAAAGTTGTTTGCTTTGTCCTGAGTGTAATTGCTATAATCCAAAATTTACTTTTATCCTTAAATGGACATTTTGGAAGCAATAAATCTTTTATTTAGTATTTAGTACTTTTTAACTCATAGACAAGGCAATTTGATATCTTCATAAATTGTAGTGTAGTTCATTCAGACCCGTCGTCTGAGAGGAAAACGTTTAATACGTATTATACGTAATAACGTTTTATAATAACGTTTTATCCGTAATAATATATGTATAAATACGAATTAATACGTATAGATTGAATATATATTTGCCATTGCATATTTCTTGAGTATGTAACGATGTATTTCCTAAATTTTTCTTTATTTGAATCTACTTAAATATTCTAACTAGAAGTTTTGCATCTGAGTAGTCTTTTTTATTTTCTTTTTATGGATTCAAACATAAAATAACGTAACAAGTTAGATTCGACTCGTATGAATCCAAAGTTCCATAATGAGTGGATTCAATTTAACACAACGCAAAGAGTTAAAGCGGGATCTCAAAAATTTCGGGGCTTTAAAGGACCTTAATAACAGGGTTGCCAAAACTTTTAGGGACAAAAGTGTCCAAATCAGCCAAAAATGGACACTTTTAGTGTCCCTCTAGAAAATTAGCCAATATACAGGGTTGCCACTTTGAATTTTCAAAACCTGTGAAAAGTGCCAAAAAACCTGTGAAATTCGTCCTTCTTTGTTCTGCTACCTCGCGGTCTGTTACCTGCATGAGTTCTGCAGGTATTTCCAGCTTTGACATTAACGCTACCAATATATTAAGTCTAGTGCTGGTTCAATTTGAAAAGATGGCATAAAAAATCGTCATGAGGATGTCAACAGAGCAAAATTTTATATTGATTATCGATACCGCTATCTATCTTAGTCGAAAAGTAAAGAACCAATCATAGAGATTCATTTTCACTTCGGCATTTTCATAAGTTATGCGAAAAAGATGCGAGTCTTTGATCTTCGGTAGCTATTAAGGATCTTTGGGTGCGACAAGGTCCGAACGGCTGTAGCAACGAAATGTCTATTTTGACCTACATGGTTTTAAAATTAAACAAAAGACGTCAATCTCCTTAACCACTCAGTCAACTGGTTGGTCAAGTGGTTAAAATGGTTTAACAACTCCTCTATCTTGCCGTTTTCTGAACATTTAGAAGTAGCCCTGAGCAAAAATGACGCTTTCGAAAACTAAAAAAGTGAGAAGACAAGACCAATTGAAATAAATTCGCATGAGTTATACTCGATAGAAAATGGCGACCAGCGTTTGACAAAAAATCACAGCTGAAAGAATAGAATATAAAACAGAAACGTTCGCTAGTGGCTATAAATAAAATTGAGCCGCAACGCAGCATTTCTGCGAAACTCCTTTCTTTCTATGACAGCAGTGTAATAATAGCCATATGCACACGGCTACGCGCCACAGGGATTTACGCGGAACGTGCCAGCAGGGAATGGCCATTCACTTCTTCTTTCCATCCTTCTCAGCGGCCTTGGTGACTTTGCCACCAGCAGTAGGTGGGTCCTTGTAGTTGACTGACTTAGTGACAAACTTCAATCGTAAGATGAAGAAAAAGATGGATTCGATAATTCCAGCATACCACATTGGTTAAGACTTTAGGTCCTATTCCTATTCGGTTGGTAAATGGTGTTCGTTTAGGGAGCAAAAACATCTAAGAAAAATCTCCAAGCCGTTACCAAAGCTTAAAAGTAAATTACAAATTAAAAGCAGTCGTATTTATAAAAAAAAGAAGAAAATCAAGACATTTGGTTTTGATTTAGAAAAATGACCAAAAAGTGTCCTTTTTTTCAAAAAGCTGCCTTTTTTTACCCAATAGTGTCCCGGTGTCCCTCAGAGAGAAAAAGTGTCCAAAAGGCACTAAAAGTGTCCATTTGGCATCCTTTTTCATCAGTTTTCTTTAGTATATCTTTGCTTTTATGGCAATATACGAATCCTTTTTCACTTTTCCCTGTCATTTTCACTTGATTTGGGAAATTTGACTCCAACTTTGCCCCCCCCCCCCAGAATTTTGACAAAATTACGCCACTGCAGCACCGTAATTTGGGGTCTGGCTAAAGACAACCCTAGCAAAATTTTACCGACCCAACCTTAACTTAAGTGAAATTTAGACTATGTTTATCTTTTTTTTAGCCCAATTTACTAGTATGTATTTGGAAATTTAGCCCAATATACTATCAATTATAAAATAGGCAGAAGTACGCTCATGGAAAACTTAGCATATCAAGAGTCCAACCCAAACATTTATTCAATTTTCATGAAATTCAATTTTACATGGGGTGCTACCATTTCATCTAACCGTCGCAAGCTCTAAACGTCATTTCGTCGACAAGGAAAATCCATCAGAACATCGACACGTCAGTTCATCGACAGTCACAATCCCTATCATCAGAACGTCGACAGTCATAACATCGACACGTCATAACATCTAAAAAAATTTTTAGATGTTATGACGTGTCGATTTTATGACTGTCGACGTTCTGACGGTTAGTGGTTCTGACGGATTTTCGTTATGAAAAAAAATTATAAGCTTATATCAAAGTAATAAGTGGATTTTCGTCATGAAAAAAAAATATAAGCTTATATCAAAGTAATAAGTATATAATAGTTTAGAAACAAATTTCGGCTATATATTTGTACATCAGGGGGGTGGGGTAAAGTAAAGCATATATTAAATAAGTAACCTAACCTAGGTACCTTTCCCCTTTAAACCCCAAAAACTAAAGTTTTAGATGTTATGAAAAAATGTTAGATGTTATGACGTCTCGATGTTATGACTGTCGACGTTCTGATGGTTAGTAGTTCTGACGGATTCTCGTGATGACAAAAAATTTTGATGTTATGGCGTGTTGATGTTATGACTGTCGACGTTCTGACGGGTAGCGATTGTGACTGTCGATGAACCGACGTCTCGATGTTATGACTGTCAACGTTCTGCCGGGTAGCGATTGTGACTGTCGATGTCCTGACGTGTCGATGTTCTGACGGATTTTCTGTCGATGTTATGACGGATTTACTCGATATCCTACTGGTAGTGGTCCTGACGTGTCGATGTCATGACGCCTTCCCATTTTACATGCATGATAGTAGTGAGATAGTCATGTTTCATATTGGTTTTTCATTTGTGTGTGAAGCCAATTTTTGCGTTATAGGCAAATAAGGCTGCTTATTTTGATGAGCAGGCATATCTATGCAGTTCAGGGTTCATCCAGGTTGATTCCTTCACAGGGGCTGGTGAAGACCCCACCTTCCCCTCAAAGGCTTAGGAATGGCTATGTTATCGTGAAAGACGAAATTGGATAATGCCCAAAATTCCTTTCTTTCTGCTTGGAGTTAGTCAGTTTTGCCAGTCAGCTTTGTCAGTACCCATTTCTGAGATTTATAGCCTAACCTAACTTTAACTTTTGCCATCAAACCTTGCATAAGACTAACAGAGCTGACTGAATCCAAGTAGAGAAAAAGGAATTTCGGACATTCACCGGTGAATGTCGACACTCGCCAGGTTTTGGTCTTTCCCCCTTACGAAAAGGGTGACACACTTACGAAAAGGCGAAATTCTCACAGACTTTGGCTATAAACATGCTCTTTTTCTTGGTCCCCCCAGAAAAAGCTCTTAGCTTTTGCCAACATGGGCAAAAATTGAATGGCCTCTCTGATCCATAGCTCCTTACCGTAGCTCCTTCCATAGCTCCTTCCCTGATCCAACCTGATCCATAGCTCCTCCCTGTTTTGGTGCCAAATAGTGCTCACAAAATGTGCTAGCTTAGCACTCGTAGTACGGCCCCTATAAATCTGTGACAGCCAAGACTTCTCTCACCCGGCATTATTCCGAACGTCGGGTCTGCGTCTGTAATAAAACAGTTTTTGTGTGGGATACATTTTCTTTAATGAAGCATTTTTTATAAGTGGGATCCTTGCTCCTAATTGGTCATTACTCCAAAACTTATCTTGGTGGCCATTATTGGTGTTAGTAACCAGTTGGCAATTTGTAGTCTTCAATATTTCCCCATACTCCAATGCAAGTAAGGGCTACATTCTGTGAAAACAATATTCCACATTTGAGAGTAACGTTTCTGGAGGCGGAAGAGGGGCTAGTACTAGGGAATTTTTCTGAGAGAATGTAAAGGATCAAAAGTATATTGTATGCCCGTAGTTTTTTTTTATATAATTGTGGTGTTCATTACAAAATATTCATTTATCGTGTTACCATATAGGGTGTTACGTTGCTTGCATTCATTTGCGATTATACATGTTACCGTGAATGTCCGAAATCTGGTCATCACCATATTTCGGTGATAACCATTCATAAACAATCATCAAACCTTGCATTAAATTAAATAAGTTGACTGGCAACACTGACTAAATCCAAGGGGAAAAAAGGCATTTCGGACATTCACCGGTGAATGTCGACATTCGCGAATATTGAACATTCACGGTAACATACACACATGCATTATGGCGAAGCAACTACGTTGAATTTCTTCCATCTGGCGATTGCTTCAATTTTATGGATACTCTAGTTTTTTTTATGGTAGCTATTCTGAATATCTCAATTTTCAAAGAGCGTTCTCATTCTTTTATATGAAAAATTCCGCAGTCAGGAAAAACTTTTAGCAATAAAACCAACGCTCTTAATAAAGTCATCCATATCTAAATTCTAAACACGTAATACATTCATGAAAAATTCCTCAAATATTGTTCCATAAGACAATCAGTCCCCTCTCAAGTCCAGAAAATGACTTTTCTGAATAGTCACACTGACCCACCACAAAACAAGAGTTCTGTGAAAGGGATCTTGTAATAAATCTCTTAGAAATCCTAGCCAATCAAAGAAGGGATTTAGTGGAGAAACTCTTAAGGCGTTGACCAGAAGAGGGGAGAGATGGCTTTACACTGAAATGAGAATACTGATTTGCCTATTTTTGCGGAAATTAAGTGACCCTCAGGGGGAAAATATAAGGAGGATGATAAATCATCTGGAAGGTTTCCTTAAGTTTTTGTTGCAATAACTTTTAAAGAGGGAAAGACTACAAGACAAATAAAGTGAAGATTTGCTGTACAACACAAATCACAAAAGGACAGGGGAAGAAATAAAATTTAGTATGCCTAAATTTTTCCTTAGGTTTCCTTAAGTTCTTGTTCAAACAACTTTTAAAGAGGGAAAGACTACAAGACAAAAAAAGTGAAGATTTGCTGTACAACACAAATCACAAAAGGACAGGGGAAGAAATAAAATTTAGTATGCCTAAATTTTTCCTTAGGTTTCCTCAAGTTCTTGTTACAACAACTTTTAAAGAGGGAAAGACTACAAGACAAAAAAGTGAAGATTTGCTGTACAACACAAATCACAAAAGGACAGGGGAAGAAATAAAATTTAGTATGCCTAAATTTTTCCTTAGGTTTCCTTAAGTTCTTGTTCAAACAACTTTTAAAGAGGGAAAGACTACAAGACAAAAAAAGTGAAGATTTGCTGTACAACACAAATCACAAAAGGACAGGGGAAGAAATAAAATTTAGTATGCCTAAATTTTTCCTTAGGTTTCCTTAAGTTCTTGTTCAAACAACTTTTAAAGAGGAAAGACTACAAGACAAATAAAGTGAAGATTTGCTGTAAAACACAAATCACAAAAGGACAGGGGAAGAAATAAAATTTAGTATGCCGCCCCACCGATGTGTTCAGGAGATAAAAATGAAACTCAAATTCTAAATCAAAGCTAAAAATTTTTTAAAGATTTGTTTGTTTTTTTAAGCTGTAGTGAGAATCATAATGAAGCCAAAACAGTTTTATCATTTAGTTTTTCTCGAAATTATTATATAAAAAAGGTCAGAACTAAAAAACAAAATGGAATGTCTTATTAGAGGATACATTTTATTAGAGAAAAACCAAACATAGCCTAACGTAGCTAGTTCCCACCCCTGTTTTCTGGTCTAACTAAATAAAATTAAAAAATCCAATTTCTAACTGTAGCTTACAATCACCTGTGTAAAGTATAACCAACGAAAATTACCATTAAGGCTCCCATTAATGGTCAGAAGCATTGTCCAGAAAAACTACATAAAAATGAAATCTTTATATGCAATCTTTATGTAATCTGAAGTCACTATTTTCCGCCCACTGGTTTTGTCCATTGAATGCCTTGTCAAAACAGAATAGCACATTATAGTTGACTATAAATTATGAATAAAAATGCCCACAGTTTTTAGGCTATCACTTAAATATGGCAACATTAAACTAACTATTGGTTCTTGTTAATTTCTAGTTTCCCAAGATAGCTTAAAATGACAAGTGCGCAGATGGTGCGGAAAATATTTCAGATTCTAGTAATGAAAATATTTTGGATCCAAGAATTATTCTTGATATCGATGACGTCATATTTAAGCCATTACCGAAAGTGTTTCGGAATCCAGTACAGAAAAAATCAAGAATGATTTTTTATTTCGATCAAGCCATTACGGAAAATATTTCGAATTCAAGAATTATTCTTGATTTCAATCAAGCCATATTTAAAACATTACGGAAAATATTTTGGACTCTAGTAATGAAAATATTTTGAATCCAAGAATTATTCTTGATATCGATGACGTCACATTTAAGCCATTACCGAAAGTGTTTCGGAATCCAGTACAGAAAAATCAAGAATAATATTTCGAATTCAAGAATGATTCTTGATTTCAGTCAAGCCATATTTAAAACATTACGGAAAATATTTTGGACTCTAGTAATGAAAATATTTTGAATCCAAGAATTATTCTTGATATCGATGACGTCATATTTAAGCCATTACCGAAAGTGTTTCGGAATCCAGTACAGAAAAAATCAAGAATGATTTTTTATTTCGATCAAGCCATTACGGAAAATATTTCGAATTCAAGAATGATTCTTGATTTCAATCAAGCCATATTTAAAACATTACGGAAAATATTTTGGACTCTAGTAATGAAAATATTTTGAATCCAAGAATTATTTTGATATCGATGACGTCATATTTAAGCCATTACCGAAAGTGTTTCGGAATCCAGTACAGAAAAAATCAAGAATGATTTTTTATTTCGATCAAGCCATTACGGAAAATATTTCGAATTCAAGAATGATTCTTGATTTCAATCAAGCCATATTTAAAACATTACGGAAAATATTTTGGACTCTAGTAATGAAAATATTTTTGATTCAAGAATGATTCTTGTTTTCGATCAAGCTATATTTAAGCTATTTCGGATTCAAACACGGAAAATATTTCGAATTCAAGAATGATTCTTGATTTTGATGAAGCCATACTTAAGCCAGTACGGAAAATATTTCAGTTTCAAAAATTATTCTTGGTTTCGATCAAGCCATTACGGAAATATTTCGGATTCAAGTACGGAAGATATTCCGGATTCAAGAATGATTCTTGATTTTGATCAAACCATATTTAAGCTATTACGGAAAACATTTCGGATTCAAGTACGGAAAATATTTCAGATTCAAGAATGATTCATGATTTCAATCAAGCCATATTTAAAACATTACGGAAAATATTTTGGATTCTAGTAATGAAATTATTTTGGATTCAAGAATGATTCTGGATTTCGATGAAGCCATATTTAAGCCATCACGGAAAGTATTTCGGAATCCAGTACGGAAAATATTTTGGATTCAAGAATGATTCTTGATTTCCATCAAACCATTACGGAAAATAATTTGGATTCAAGTACAGAAAATGTTTCGGATTCAAGAATGATTCTTGATTTTGATCTAGCCATATTTAAGCCATTACGGAAAACATTTCAGATTCTAGTAATGAAAATATTTTGGATTGAAGAATGATTCTTGATTTTGATGAAGCCATATTTAAGCCACTACGGAAAGTATTTTGGAATGAAGAATGATTCTTGATTTTGACGAAGCCATATTTAAGCCACTACGGAAAGTGTTTTGGATTCAAGAATGATTCTTGATTTTGATCTAGCCATATTTAAGCCATTACGGAAAACATTTCAGATTCTAGTAATGAAAATATTTTGGATTGAAGAATGATTCTTGATTTTGATGAAGCCATATTTAAGCCACTACGGAAAGTATTTTGGAATGAAGAATGATTCTTGATTTTGATGAAGCCATATTTAAGCCACTACGGAAAGTATTTTGGAATGAAGAATGATTCTTGATTTTGATGAAGCCATATTTAAGCCACTACGGAAAGTATTTTGGATTCAAGAATGATTCTTGATTTTCATCTAGCCATATTTGAGCCAATACGGAAAACATTTCAGATTCTAGTAATGAAAATATTTTGGATTGAAGAATGATTCTTGATTTTGATGAAGCCATATTTAAGCCACTACGGAAAGTATTTTGGAATGAAGAATGATTCTTGATTTTGACGAAGCCATATTTAAGCCACTACGGAAAGTATTTTGGATTCAAGAATGATTCTTGATTTTGATCTAGCCATATTTAAGCCATTACGGAAAACACTTCAGGTTCTAGTAATGAAAATATTTTGGATTGAAGAATGATTCTTGATTTTGATGAAGCCATATTTAAGCCACTACGGAAAGTATTTTGGAATGAAGAATGATTCTTGATTGTGATGAAGCCATATTTAAGCCACTACGGAAAGTATTTCGGATGAAAGAATGATTCTTGATTTTGATAGTTCTAGCCACAGGATTGACCACTAGACTGCTAAATTTACCGTCAGATTACCCCTCCCCAAGTGTTTCACGATTACCCATTCTATGTGGTTTGAGGCGTCTCTGACTTTCAGAACTCACCTAGCCTACACCAGGTCGTGCCTGCCAAGTGTGGCATAAGTATGTCGAGAGTGGGAGAGCTGAGCCAATTACTGCAGCGTTCTGCCACGCGTGGCGGAACTGTGTAATAACAATGACACTGCAAAATGTAGAGCAGGTGGCAGGAAGTGAGTAATCCCTCAATATTTGGCCATTCCAGTTTTGACGTTTTTTTTTCCTTACAAATTTATTCAAAAACTTGCATAAAGCTAAATATTCAAGCACAATAATTTTTTCTGAGAGTGTATGGAGGTTTTTACCCTCCCCCCCCCCTGTAGAGGAATGCTAATACTTAAAGGTACTGTCTCTTAGCTTTTGGGCAAAATGTAATGTTCTCTGGTAAAAAAAAAAAAATTAAAAATGTTTTCGCCCCTAGATAAATTACTATCGCCACGGATAGTAGTTTTTCACGGAGGAGTCCCTCCCTCTTCCTTGAAAAAATGTTTGTGGGCACTCTTGCGTACAATTCTTACATAACCCAAACTAACTATTTTCCCACTGTTTTCTTGTCTAACTAAATACCATTGAGAACTGGAATTACAAACTATAGCTGACAATAGAATGTGAAATAGATACCCACGAACTTTACCATTGAAATATGACAACATTTAGCTAACCATCGATTCCGGTTACAGGCAGTAATCAAGTAGCTAGCATACCACTGATCGTATCAGGTTGCTACTGTTGCTCATACCACATTAATTTTTCTCATCTGATTGCATGTGGGTTTGGTCACTGTAAAATATGAGGCTACTTTTCAGGCTAATGGGGTACTAATTTTATATAGTTTCAAAAAGAAATATAATGCTGCTGTTCACGAAGCCTCTGATTCAATTCAATTTCCTTCAAACAGTTCGAGGTAACGAACTGTAAGTAAGGAGCGACCCGGCTCAATGGTAACCGAAACTCTATAAAACGGGATTTTGATACCAATAGATACATACAAAGAATCAGATTTTAATGCTGATTTCAAATATATAAGTTTCATCAAGTTTAATCCTACCAGTCAAAAGTTACGCGCCTGAGAAAATTTGGCTGATTTTGGAAAAAAGGGGGAAAGACCCCCTAAAAACTATAGAACCTTAATGAAAATCACACCATCACATTCAGCGTATCAGAGAACCCTTCTGTAGAGGTTTCAAGCTCCTATCTACAAAAATGTGGAAATTTGCATTTTTTGCCAGAAGAAAGATCACGGACGCGTGTTTATTTATTTTTTTTCCCCAGGGGGTGATCCTATCGACGCAGTGGTCCTAGAATATCATAGGAGGGCTCATTGGAACGGAAATTAAAAGTTCTAGTGCCCTTTTTAAGTGACAAAAAAATGGAGGACAACTAGGCCCCCTCCCACGCTCATGTTTTTCCCAAAGTCACCTGATCAAAATTTTGAGATTGTCATTTTGTTCAGCATGGTCGAAAATATGATAACTATGTCTTTTAGGATGACTTAGTTCCCCGAAGTTCCCGGGGGAAGGGCTGAAAGTTATGAACTTTACCCAATGTTAACATATAGTATTGGTTATTGGGAAGTATACAGAAGTTTTCAGGGGGGATTTTTTCTGGTAGTGGGGGGGGGGGGGTCGGGGGTTATGTGGGAGGATCTTTTCATGAAGGAAGTTTTCATGAGGAACATTGCTATGAAGGGGGCGCTGGATTTCCCAGCATTATTTAAAAAAAGATCAGAAATTAAATATAAAAAAAAACTTTTTCAACTGAAAGTAAGCAGCAACATCGAAACTTAAAACGAACAGAAAATATTACGTATATGATTGGGTTCACCCCCCCCCCCCCCTAGTCAATACCTCACTCTTTAAGCCACAGATTTATTAGTACTTTCATAAGAGCTATTTATTCTAAATAACGGCCTTTGTGATTAAGGGGTCATTTTTAAAGAATTGGAACAAGATTTGAACTTTAGCTTAAAGAGCGAGGTATTGAATAGGGGGCGAACCCCCTAATCTACGTATTAAAAATATATGAATATAGAAGTTCGTTACGTAAGTTAATTCGTAAGTCACGTATATTTATTACTAATAAAAATGTTCGTAAATAAAATTAAACAAGTTTCGAGAAAGCCATTTAACCAAATAAAAGTAAAATTAATATGCAAATTTTGTTTTAATTATTCATGTACGGTGAGCCAAAATCGAAATCTGCATTAATTAAAAAACGTTCAAAAACTAAATAAAAAAAACAAGTTTTTTTTAACTGAAAGTAAGGAACGACGTTAAAACTTAAAACGAACAGAAATTATTCCGTATATGAAAAGGGCTTCCCCCTCCTCAGCCCCTCGCTCTTTACGATAAAGTTTGACTTTCTCATAACTCTATTTTTCAAACAATAAAAAACTTTATTGAAAAGAGCGAGACGTTGAGGAGGGGGCAGCCCCTTTCTAATACGGAATGCCAATTTTATTTTAATTATTCATGTACGGTGAGCCAAAATCAAAATCTGCATTAATTCAAAAACGTTCAAAAATTAAATAAAAAAACAAGTTTTTTTCACTGATAGTAAGGAACGACGTTAAAACTTAAAACGAACAGAAATTATTCCGTATATGAAAGGGACTGCCCCCTCCTCAACGCCTCGCTCTTTACGCTAAAGTTTGACTTTTTCACAACTCTATTTTTTTAAACAATAAAAACCTCAAGCGTAAAGAGTGAGGCGTTGAGGAGGGGGCAGCCCCTTTCATTTCCGGAATAATTTCTGTTCGTTTTAAGTTTTAATTTCGCTTCTTACTTTCACTAAAAAAAACTATTTTTTTTTTTAATTTAACATTGAAAAGAACGGCTGTCCTTATCAGCCAGTCGTCAGGGACCAAACGAAAATCACGTCCACCTCGAATGGGTTTGGAGGATGTCATAAGGAACGATTTAGGAGAAATAGATACTTCGTCGGAGGGGCTAAAATGGGAGGCTTTGAATAGATTGGGATGGAGGAAGAGCGAGTGTAGTTGTGTTGGCATCAGGTAGCTTGGCGATGCAGTGAGCTGTTAGTAGTAGTAGCAGTATATCGTCATAATTATCGTCTCATAGGACTTGATTAATGCTTCACTGAGTAAGGTCGCTTAGTTCAGAAGAAAACGAAAGAAAGCAAAAAATGGTCATACAGAAGCAAAAAATCCCTATCTTGGGTTGGAGATGAAAAAATTGTTTTGCGTGTGCTCTTTTTTCTCTGAAAATATTTCTGAGTGGGTCATTAATCTTTTTCCTTTTTTTTTGTCTTATCGCTGGATCAGCAAATATTTTTCTCAATTGGCAGCATTAAGGTGATTTGACCACAAAGTTTGAAATTACTATCCAGGTTAATAGGAATATCAATTGTCTATACTAACCCCTGTATATAAATATAATACAGTATGATCATTTCCTATCTCAACCATTATACAAAGCCGGACCGAGATGCAAGTGCTCCGCAGAGCATTTAAAGAAGCATTAACTTAAGCGACATTCGACTTTTTCAAGAGGTTTCAGATGGGGCATAGGTGCGATGGCACCCACCTTGCATACCTGCCTCATTACAAGGTTGTCAATACTGAATTTGAGCTTTTTATCGAAAAATCACAAATAATTGTCTTTAACAAAGAATTATTTTCATTCCTCAGTCATATAAAAATGGGAAAAAGGGAAAATTCTTAAAGGGAAACTCCACAAATTGGTATAAAGTCTTTTTGGCTAGGGCCTGGAGAAAATCCATCATGCCGCTACCATCTGATTTCCACTAGGGTAACATTCATCTCTGAATTCCTCGAAAATAACCAGAGAATTCTATATAATGGTCACCAATTAATCTTTCACTTCACAGTGAAATTTCTTGAAACCCAAATTTAGGGGGAAATTCTTATGCAGATTGTCCAACCCCTAGATTTTGAAAAAAACTTTTCTGGTATTTCCGGAAAACATCCTGTTTTTGTTTTTTCATTGAAAAAATTGTGCCCTATATTAAAAAATATATTTTTTTCCCCTCCTATAAATTTGTAAAGTTACACCCCCTATATGACAGTCTATTTGTAATAAATATGGGCCAAAAATTATGGGCCTAAAACATGCGTCCTGCGTCTGCAAAAAAATGAATCTGGTACTAGATATTGTAGCTACGATAGAAGGGTGATCCTTTTATTAGGACCACCTCTAAATTTTCTTGCCCTTTTTTTAGTATACCTAGCTGGTTTTTTTTTTTCAACTAAATATATACACATATTTGTATTTTGCGGAGGTATTATCATTTCGAGAGAAGTCTTGTCAAATACAAAAAGTTAAGTTCAGGTGTAAATGCGGGATAAATCGTTTTTTTGTGATGGGCTCGGAGTACCCACTTCCTGCACTCCGGTGGCTGAATAGAACATCCAAATCGTGGTATAGCCCAATATATGTGGCTCTTGACTTATTCTGACTTTTTTTTTTACCTCCTATTGAGAACTGTCGTTTATATCTGCTGAATGTGGAATTTAAGGGGTTTAATCCCTGCTATTTATTCTGCCAATTATGATGGTATGGGGGTTTCTCGGCATACCAGTCATGTTTGATCAGTTAGCGGCTCCATTACAATCCAGCAGGCATATTCATATGCCGACTGGAAAAGTCTGACACGATTAGCAAGCTAATCCCCTTTAGAGCTACCGTCGAATCACCAGCCGTAACTAAAGAGTCAACAAAAGCAAACCCCAATTTTCCATAGCGCTTCCAGTATTAGTGACATATCTTGACAACTTTATATCCGACTGAAGACAATCGAACAATGGAAAGACTAATATCTTGATAATGTGCCCACGGCACATGAAGACGTGACTTTTTAAAAGGCAACAGCCTGTAATTCCCTCACTTTCTATAAGAAGTACATCTGGATGCAAAAGACCACACAAGCAATCACGACAACTTGTCACCCCGTAAAGAAAATGGCGGTAGTTTTGAGTGTTAACTCCGTGACGGATGTTGCTTATTACTGTGGTGGTTGAAAGAAACTTCCAGTTTATGTCAGTTGTCCAATGTGAGAACAAATGGACCGCTTGACAATAATTCATATTTTTCTCGTAAGCCACCCTGAATTTATTCTGCTACTGTATAGGCCAAAAATGAATGACAAACCTGTCGGATTTAATGAGTCTTCCAATCTGCTGCCTTTGCCTAACACCTTAATTGCCGCTTTTCAACTCTTTGCTTATCCATCATGCTCAATTTTTTGAATTGGTGGACACTTGTCTCCGTCGTTTTTTTACAGCCTAGACCATTGATATAATAACTTTTAGTTATCAAAAGAGTGGAACTCCTTTAAAATAAGCTATACAATTATAAGGACATACAGGAACATTGTTAGTAGGGGGGGGGGGGGGTGTCATCTGGTTTTAGATCTCACTAAAATTGTCAGGTGATTTTATCCTTTAATTCTTTATGACAAGTATATCTCAGTATAATTTGAGAGGTAAAAACACATCTAATCATCTAATCTAATCACATCTGTTAGGCTATTTATGCTTTATATAATTCCCCTATTTCTGTGTTTTCTCTAAATCTGTGCTCAAATAAATCGCTTCGCTCATCCCTTCGTTCTTTGAGTCCAAAAAAGGACTCAAAGGACTCAAGGACTCATAGAAAGTAATTGTTCAATTCTTTCCACCTAAGATCTGTCAAGCCTTTCGTATACTATTTGGAAAATTCATCGATGTTTGAGTTTTTTAAGTTGGGCCTCAAAACAGTTCTGAGGGGGCTTCCCCCCTCCGAAATATCTAGTTGGTAATGTTTTATATTTTTAACATAATGCACCATTTTTTCAAGCCCTCATACTTTACCTCATTCTTATTTCTCTCCACAGTTTATATAATTAGCAGTATGATCATTCTCTATCTCGCCCATTATAAAAACCCGGACCGGGGTGCGAGTGCTCCGGAGAACGTTTTAGCAGATATAAACATAGGCGAAGTCAGATTAGCGGGAATGCAGGTTAGTCTGTTTCCGTCTGTTTCCATCAAAGTGCATTGAAACAAACGGAAATAAAGCTAATGCAGAAACAAGCTAATGCAGACAGGCAGAAATAAGTGGGAGGAGCTTTTTGTTCACGAAGACCAGAAATGATCTGCGATAAGCTTACTGGTATATTCTGTCTACTGTGTTTCTCTCCGATGTGAGGGGGTAACAAAGATGTACAGCTCTTTATGTGCAATTGCAAGGTGTTGAGAGGCAAACAATCGTTTAAAGCCATCTTTGTCCTTCAAATAGTACCTATTTGTTGCCTAAGCTCAGCCCCATATTCTGAGAAAATTTGAATTTCTCAGAATGTGCTATTTGAACTTTTTAAATAAAGTTCAAAATAGGGATAAAATCTTTTTTAATGGACAGTGTATAGAAATTCACAAACATACCAGATAATTCGGTCACATATACAGTGACCGTCATCCAAAATTATCTTAAAAGGTCTCCGAAATTATCTACGTCATATTTTTTTACAGCCTAGACCATTGATGTAATAACTTTTAGTAATCAAAAGAGTGTAACTCCTTTAAAACAAGCTATAAACTTATAAGGCGCATACGGTAACATTGCCAGTTCGGGCGGGGGGGGGGGGGTCTCAGCTGGTTTTCGGTCTCACTAGAATGCGCGTCAACTTTGTTTCCAATCCTCCCTCTAGCTTTACCTCCATGGCCTTGACACTGTGCATATGCTGTAAGCGAAGCAACTTGGTCCAAAATATGTTTGTCTAATCCGAAAATTAGTATCTTGAGTTCCCTTGCCCCTATTTCGAGGTCTGGCTACTTTTTCTGGCGCAAGGCAGCCTTTACTAACTTTATATGTATAGACAACAACATAATGACAAGTTCACTTTTCATTTTGCGCTGGTAATTCTTCAAGCACTAAAAGTACTTACGATGACCTGTATATTATATACCTTAGGTTTTTTTTGTGATTAATAAATTTATTAGGAAAAAACATCAGTCGTTTGATTTTTCGAGCTTGCTTCTTATTTCAACTTCTTAACGTTGTTCTATATATTTTGTCGTTAAAGTTTGTCACCTAATGTAAACAATAGCTCTTGATGCACCTTTATGACCTTAGCGTAAGCTCACAGTTTGTGAATCAATCGTATACAATATTAAATAAAATAATAAACAAGTATTTTTCAACTGAAAGTAAGGGTCAACATTAAAACTTAAAAGAAATATAAGTTATTCGTATATGAAGGGAGGCCATCCCCTTCGCTCTTTGCACTAAAGTCTTGAAGTTCTTTAAAAATATTTCCCAATCAAATTCCACGGCCCTCTGTTTCAGCAGTCGTTCTTAAAGAATTTGGACATAATTTTGCCCAAAGAACGAGTTTTTTAAATCATGCCAAGAAGCCCCCTCCCCTTCTCCCGTTTAAATTTTCCCTGGAAAATTTCCCCTGGAAACTTTCCTGCCCACAGACAATTCTCCCTGGCGAAATCCCCCCACAGTCAGTTCTCCCCCGGAAAATTTATGCGTATTTTCCAATAACAAATACTGTCTGTAAACACTGTCTGTAATAAAGTCCCACAGGCCCTTTCCCCAGCACCTGTGGAAGGTCATTTCATCCCCAGAGGTATATTTATTAGAACTTTCAACATATGGTGAACAAAATTACTATCTCAAAACTTCGATCAAATGTTTATGGAGAAAAGGGGGCGTTGGAGGGGGGCTTGTTTCACTCCAGTCTTTTTGGTAACTTAAAAAGGGCACTAGAACTCCTTATTTTCGTTCAAATCAGCCCACTCTTGATCTTCTAAGACAATTTGGTCGATTTGATCGCCCCTGGGGAAAAAAACAAAAAAATAAACGCGCTTCCCGATCTTTCTTATTGCAAAAATTATAGAATTCCATATTTCTGTAGATAGGAATTAGGAAGCTCTACAGTAGGGTTCAATGATATGCTAATTCTGATGGTGTGAGTTTTGTCAAGATCACTTGACTTTTTTGGGGACTTCCCCCTCCCCTATTCGAAAATCAAGCAAATTTTCTCAGGTTTGTATGTTTTGATGGGTAACATTAAACTAAATGGATTTTATATAATTATAATCAGCGTAAAAATCCAATTCTTTTAGGTATTAATTGTTATCAACGAGCGAAAACGAGCTAAACAGATCAAGTTAAGTAAAGCCCAGTCCCTTTTGCGTCCCTCGTTTTGACACATGGCAGATTGCCGAAGATAGTCCTTTTCGGCAAAACGTCTAGGGCTAAACGGAAACCAGGTCGTCCTCGTTTGGGTTGGGAGTGTGTAAGGAAAGATTTAAGGGAAATGAAAATTTTTATGGGAGGGTGCAAAGAGAGAGGCTTTGAATTGATTGGGGTGGAGGAGCGTGCGTAGCTCTGTTGGCCTCGGAGGGCTTGGTGAAGCGGTGAGTTGTTAATAGCAGTAGTTGTAGTGGTAGTCCTAGGGGGACAATTCTAAAAAAGATAAAATGGGTTGTTAGTGCAATCTATAAATATAGCCCATCTCAGTATTTATCTTTTGTGTTTAAAGTTAGATTAAGACTTGTGAACCAAACAGTTCAGAAGAGCAATGAGTTTTCAGTTTGTAGCTCTAAACCAAACATTTGCTATTAGCAGGTAGGCATATGTTCCATTTGACAAGACAGAAAATGCAAATTAAAGAAGAAATTTGCAGAAGAGGCACAAAACCCTCGAACGTTATTCAGTAGCAAAGCATCAGAATAGCTTCTGGTTTACTCTCCCCCCCCCCCCCCAAATGCCTGTACGTGTAACAATTTCGCACGAATATAAGGGGGCGTGTAATTTATTTTGTAATGTGTAGGGGAAGGGGACAATTTGTCATTTTTTCAAGCATTTTAAATAAAAATAAAAAAAGGCTTTGTTCGATCAACAAATACGGAATAATTAGTCCTAAACTTGCCCCTGCTTAATAGGCAACTGCTTCAAAAAAAAACTTCCCAGATGAATTGCATCAGTTGAAGAAGTATGAGGGTAGAATGTTGCGATGGTACAATGTTTACCGCCCAGTGTATATGCGGTAGAGTAGCACCGGTAAAAAAAAACGCTCGGTAAAAAACGCTAAGTGTGTCTTGGACCTGTCAGCAGTTAGGCATATGTTCTATTTGACTGAAAATGGAAAATAAGAAGAAACTTGCTAAAGCGGCAAAAATCTCTGCACGTAATTCAGTAGCAAAGTATCAATTACTATTTCTGTTCAATCTCTTGTCTTATGCCACTATCATTACGAAGTTGATCCTTGTACGGACGTTGATACCGTATCATATTGCCGACTAAATCTACTTTTGTGGTCGCTTATTGTGCTCATGTTTCTCTAAAACCAAAGTCAGTGTCTGTTTTTCTTTTCATAAGGGTGTGTTGCATAGGTGTACTAACAGTGGTGGATCCAGAGGGAAGGTGAGAGGGGCGTGCGCCCTCCCTAGCGTAGTCTAAAGTAGTGTAATTTACTTAATTAACTCAAGTTTGCGTTAATTAGACTTGCTCCTAGCGCAAGTTTATCGGATCAACCTATTTTACGCCCCCCCCCTAAAAAATCCTGGATCCGCCCCTGTGTACTAATAATCATTGTAAACAAAAAATGCTATAAAAGTTGCTATTTATTTAAAGAGTAGGAGCGTAGCTCCAGCATTTTATAGGGGGAGGGGGCAAGAAGGGTCTACATCTGGAGAGTCAGGGGGCATGGGATGTATAATAATTTTTTCTACGAATTACAGAGGGAGAAACTGCCCCCTTTGACCCCCTCCCAAACGACACCAATGCTAAAGAGTTTACCATCAGTTTTACAGGATACAGACATACTTAAAGTACGAAGGAATTCACAATGAAACACTGCCCCCTAGCTCCATATTAGATCTATTCATTCCTGAAAACCCAGATTTTCTCCGATTTTTGTTTTTGGCTATTTTATGAGCCGTCTTGCCGAGTGGTTAGCGCACCAGATTTGAAATCCGTCGTCCGTTAGGACTGGGATTCGAGTCCTTGTGTCGCTCGTTATTTGGGTTGGAATGGGAGTCAGTGGTGTAATTCTGTAAGCTCAGCCAGAGTAGACCCAGCTTGTAATAGGTACCTGGAGAAATCTGGCGGGGGGGGACACGGGAAGCGTTGTATGATTTGCCCCCAACCACACATTGCACTCCCGACCGAAGGCAGAGAATCAGGAGATTGGTAGGCTACTGCTATGACAGACAGAGCACAATACTTTGGTCAAAATATTGTTTTAAGATTCAGTCGGTTTAGAATCCAAATCAATAAGAATGTATCTTGGACTTGAAATCCATGATGCAGCTTTCAAACTTATTTCGGAAGCTTAGACCCGAAACTAATTAAATTAGCAATTAGAGTCCCGATATTTCGCATTCAATTCCAACAAGACACGGTCTAATGACCTACCCCCTACCCCCTCCAGAAAACAGAATAGACTTTTGTGATCTTGAAATTTAAATTTGAAATAGGAATTACAATGTAATTCTGTTATGTGATTGAAATAAGGGGATTTGACTAAATGGTATTCGATCAGGTGATATACCCCCTACTCCCTCCAAAAGACTGAATAGTTTTCTTCGTTCTTAAAATTTAAATTTGAAATAGGAATTACAATATGATCCCAATATGTACTGGAAGTCATGAAATTTGACTAAATGGAATTAGATTAGGTGATATACCCCCTATCCCCTCCATAAAACCGGATAGTCTTCTGTGATCTTAAAATTTATATTTGAAATAAGAATTACAATATAATTCCGTTATGTGCCTGAAATCATGGAGTTTGTCTAAATGAAATCCGATAACGGAAAAAAAATATTATTTTTAGTTCATGGAATCTGTTCATTTTTTTGACAATATTTGTAATACCGTTATATTCTTTAAACCTTTTATCAATTCATTCATCCATTCTATTATTCAGAAAAAATAAGCCCATTCGTTACAACCAGTTAGTCAAGGTAGGGCGCGTCAATACAAATTCCTTGTACAAACACTACCCACAGATGGCTGATAATTTATTACCTCACATTACTAATAGGACATGAGTGGGTCTCACTCAAAAGGGGGGGCCCTGCTACTAAATTAGCACACTAGCCAGCATGACGCAGTGTATCACCTTCAGTAAAAGGGACAAGCGCAGTTTCCCAGGTGCAGTCTTTTGTTAATCTAAAGAGTCAACCAGCTTTGGGAAGAATCGAATTAATTCGAGCCAATGGATCAGCAAGTACCATTTGATCGACAGTCGAATTGGTGTGTTCGATAGTGTGGAACTAAAAAGAGCTAAAAGGCGAAATGTTGAAAAGCATTGACGCGGAATTGTATGCTGCTACTGTATTTACGAGTCATAGATTATGTCCACTACAGCTGATTTAGAAGTGAAGACCCTAGTGAAGGTTAATCTGTCGGGCATTCATAAAGAAAGGAGAGGAACTTTTTGGGGAAGAATGGTGAAGGATTGCTTCCGGACACTATTGTTGTTTAAAAATGATAGGTAGGGTTGCAAAATGGAGTTAGAGTTGATAAAGTATCCTGTCATGATAGCCGCAGTATGAGTTTGTCTTTTAAGTCGACGAAATAACTAAGCGAAAAGGAATAAGTTAACAATTTAGGACGATTTTAAATTGGAAAGAGTTGGCGTTTGGGATCATGTATTTCATATATTTTATCAGACTTAATCAATTCCCATCCAAGCTGTGTTTAACTAAGCGCTTTACTGAAAACGCAATATTCGTATTTTATTATCACACATATGTTGTCTCCAGTGGAGTTGCATTTTTACCAGCACACCAAAAAACAATCACAAGAACTCTATATCAAGGTATCGAGTATATCTGAGACTGGTGAATGGGGAAGGATATGAATAGTCAGTAATGGACGGGCAAGGAATACAAATTAAATTATAATTCGCCACTGCTAAATTCCTAAATTTAAAACTGCATTTTGAAGTGAGAAATGAATATACGCTGCTTTTTCCTTTAATAAGTATGTTTTGTGCAGTTATGGTTTGAAGTTAAGGGGTTGCATGAAAATGACTGCAAAGATTACGTTTTAAACAGTTGCGAAGGAAAAAGACACCTTGTGATTTTGATAATTTCATCAAATGAAGTAGTAAATAATTTTAGACTGCGAATTCAGCTCAAAACCAGTTTTTATAAGAAATACCTCTTGATTTTTGATGGCAACATTATTCTTCACTTTGGGTCATTACTTTCTTAAGCCAAGTGAAGCACTGCTTTTACTTTGGCTTATCTTTCGGCCCGTATATTATTATTATTATTCATTTATTGCCCGTCAAAAAAAGGTACAAAAGGTACAGTAGACGGAGTAATCACTAAAGAAAACAAAAAGAAAAAAAAGAAGAAAAAGAAGGACACAAACACACATTGAAAATTCAAATACATGACAAAAAAAACTCTTCATTACATATTTGTCACGCTCATTTTCCTATCATTAAATTCATTAAATAAAACTAATCATAAAATTCCATCATTGTCAGCGTTATTGATTCAGGTAAATTTTGGTTCCTCAAATTCTGAATATTGCGCTCTTCCCACTGAAACTGATTCCTCCGAACTTCGATCTACCCCTTTCACAATTTCCATATATTTACTTCGATTACCTTTTGAAATGTCTTGCTGATTTAGATGTAACAAGTTACTGATTTAACAAGATATCTTACCACTAGTGGCAGTCGCCAACTCCAGTCATTCCAAGTATGGCTATCCTATGACCACAGAGCTGCATTTCGCCCTTCCGTCAAGCGGTTCAACAGATGTGTTGAAATATTTCAATTAAACCATTGAAACATAACCGTTAAAACGAAATAAAAGGCTTTCTTCCAAATTTGGTCTTTCTAATTTTACAGTTCATAAACTCTAGTCTTTGCAGTTTTAACTGATTGAACATCAGAGCTATTTGATTTTCACAGTTTTGCTACAATCACTATCCGTTAGCTGCTTCATCATCATCATCATCAAAAAAAAAAAAAAAAAAAAAAAAAAAAAAAAAAAAAAAAAAAAGCAGCTCTGGGAACTCAGCAATGCCAACTCCGAAAAAGCGGCTAAGTCGACAGCTTTTAAACAATGTCTAAATATTTCTGAGCAATAAGACTATTAATATGATCAAAGGTGTATCCAGATTTTTATTCGGGGGTTGGGGGGGGGGTATTTTCTCAGAGGTGGTTTTACAAAAAAAAGCACCTAAGAAACGCACCAAAACTTGTTTATATGCATTTAGAGTCGGACAAATTTCGAGGGGGAGGGGGTTCAAACCTAGAAACCGCTCTAGAAATGACGTTTCATACATACAGATTGTTATATCTCCAAACAAGCAGTGCTAAAGTAGCCTATGTATCCCGGAACAAAGCGTCAATTCATCAATAATAGCCTATTTAGCTCCCCTTACATAATAAGTTTTCATTTTAGCTTATAGTTTGAGGGCGGAATGTAGGTATAGAGATAGTGAAAAGAAAAGACTATCAATTCTTTTGACCTGCGCGGAGTCCATTAAGAAACAAGACAGTGGGCTTTACTTCCGGCAGTTAAACTGTAGTGTAAGGTGATGAATTATCTGCAAAGCCTATTCATACAAATGGTTTCAATTTCAGCTGTATTCAGTACCTTATACAGATTGCACACACAATGAATAAAAGCTTTTTTCTGCGGTACAAATTAAAAAAGGTTGTTCCTAATAATTTTATCGTGATTCAAAAATACCAGTTACTTCACCGTTTGCCACGTATAAAATAAAATACTTAGTTTTTTTAATTATTTAAAAAATAATTTGATTGAATAAAGAGGATTTGGTTTGAACCACTGAACGGTATAAACTGATTACCCGGTTGTGGTTCTGGCCTCTCTTGCGCCCGGGGCAAAATCCTTATTAGCACCTCCCTCCCTGTCTCCCAAATATTTGCAGGCCAAATTCTAACAAAATTTTCATTTATTAACCAAATTTTTCATTTATTCAAATCTGACTTTTCTTACTTTATATGGGAAAAGATATAGGAAAAATATAAATTTCATAGATAATTTTTATTGTCTACGAAAACGGCCACTGCATATGTGACCGAAATATCTGGTATCTTTTGTGAATTTCTATCACTGTTTGTGAAAAGCTGTCTGTTAAAAGGATTTTATCCCTCTTTGAACTTTTATTTATCGTAATATAAATTTCGATTTCAGTTTGATTATACTTCCTGCCAACTACCTGCCAACTTCTTATACTTCCTGCCAACTACACTCTTTGCTTTGTATTAATAAAAATTAAAGTTCCAATGGTTACACAATGGTTATAGATCTCGGGGCAAATTTCTGTTCTCGGGGCAAGTGCCCCCTCTCTCCTTAAACAGCCTTTATGATTACCCTGTTAAACCGGTTTTCTCTAATTGTATGCCTCTTGTAAGATCAACTTCTCTGTGCGTATATGGCTTGATATTTTAATAGATATTCTTAACTGAATGTTAGGACAACAAGACCCTAACTACGATAGTGGCGTCAATTCATCAAAAATCTGGGGGAGGGGGCAAAATGTGTTTTTCAATATTTGTCAGAGCAAATTTGGCATTTTTTTAAAACTTATTCTATTGAAATACAAAAAAGAGCTATTTTCGATGAATCTACCCCCCCCCCCCTGATTCACACCACTGACCATACGACTCTTCATTCGATTTTTTTTCAATTGTAAAAATGTTAATTTGGATTTTGAACTACAAAAGTTTCCAATCGTTGGTTAAATCACGGGTACATGTGCATTATACCCACTCTTTTATATACTGCTAGTTTGGTTAATGCTAATGAACTAAAATTAAATAGGATGACTATATAATAGTTTAGAAACAAATTTGGGCTATATGTTTGCACATTAGGGGGGTGTGGTGGGGAGGGGGCAAAGCATAGCATATATTAAATACGTAACCTAACCTAGGTACCTTTTCCCCAAAAAAAAAACAAAAAAACAACACTTTAAATATCGTATACGCAATTAAAACGACGCTATACATCTACAGCAGTGTGTTTGAATCATGCCGTAAAAACGGGTTTCTTCAACGCGTCTGAGTTTGAGATTTAAAAAGAGTGGGTATAATGAACAAGTACCAAATCACGTAGTCTTTTACTTTAATTTGTCCTTTTCTACTATATTTTTATCATCCATTTGTTGACAAATTGGCTTTTTAATCTAGCTTCTAAAACGATCATTTGTTATCGCTCTAAGCAAATTAACGAGACGACGCAAATGGATGTAGGGTGGATTTCCGGATCTAACTGAACACACAAAGTCCCTTCTGGAGAGATTACATTTGTTTAAAGTTGGTGATACGGTAGCAGATATACATTCTACTTTGTTATTACAGTTTAAAATTGATGATTATGTAGGATTATGCTCCTATCTGAGTTTGGACATACTTTCAGTGATAAGATCTAGTGTTTGACATGATGGAAAATTTGGTGCCTACAGTTTGATTAATTTGTAGTTTCGTCCAAGTAGAAAGTTCAGGGAACTACAAGTTTAATATTAGGAATTGATAAATTTTGTAAATACTGTATTTGACAGTTTTAATCCTCCATTATGATTTAAAGCCATATCTTTGATAGAGAGAAAAATTGAGTCCAATAAATAGAGTTGTTGCATCGCAATTGTTCAATGATGTTGTTTGAACAATTGTAATATTTTTCTTAAAAACTTTTACACTGTTCTATTAACTAATTATGGGTCTCCAACAATCACAATTCTATTAACTTATCAAATTACTTGGTTAAATGAAAACCATAGCAAATGTTGTGTTTTTAACAGGGGAGGAGCTTCAGCATTTTTATGGGGGGAGGGGGCAAGAGGGGTCTATATATAGATAGCCTAGTAAAGGGACATAGACTATATAATAGCTTTGGTACTTATGTATTATCTGGTACCCATGCGAGAAGTCAAGTTTGGTTAATGCTAATGAAATAAAACAAAATATGACAAAAATATAATAGTTTAGAAACAAATTTGGGCTATATATTTGCACATTAGGGGGGGGGGGGGTAAAGCATAGCATATATTAAATACGTAATCTAAACTAACCTAGGTACCTTTTTTCCCCTAAACTCGAAAAACCAGTATTTTAAATATTGTAAACGCAATGACAAACCACACTTTGTGATCCATTTCTCTATTGACAGATACCCGTTTGACTAGTTTCCTTTAGCACAATATATCGCGTCGGTACCAGCTATTACGTAAGTACCATAGTTTTTATCCAAATTATTGTTTTTATCCCCCCTCCTCCCGAAACGACGCCCCCGGTTTTCAATAAGACTAAAAACACAAGGAAATATCTAGCTATTTCCTAGGGCAGATGTCTCATCACCACCTTATCTCACTGGACATGCAATTTAAGGTAATATGTAGTACATCAAATTGAAAATCCTAATTTTAGCAGAGAATGGGTTCATTTGGGATGGCTGAGGTGAAAGCACGTACGCTGAGAGAAGAAAAAAGCCACTGAACCCGTCCCCTCCCCAAAATCTAGAAATTGCCGAATTTCTTGCCACTTATTCAGATTTTCACGTATTTTTGAATCATCCCCCTCCTAATAATATGCCTGTACACCTGCCTGACAAGGGGTCCAGTTCATTTTTAGCGGGGTCTAACTACGCATAGGAACCTGAGGTGTACCTACCACATCAGTTCGCTAAAACAAATTGTAATGCTTTTATCTCAAAACTCACACACAAACAAAATTAGCATTTCCTGCTACCAAGACCGTATCCAGGGGTTAGGGGTTTACCTCCCCCTCCCCAAAGGTTTGTCTGACTTAAAAAACGCAGAAAAATGAATAAAAATAAAGGCACTTGTTGGTTATTGGAACACACCCAAAAAGTGAAGTTAGGTTAATCTTAATGAAAATAAAAAAACATGATGATGAAATAATACTTTAGAAACAAAATTATGAAAACCTAACCCAACTTAACGTAACCAAAACTAACCCCCACCGCTACCCCTAATGTGCAAATATACAGCCCAAATTATACAAGTCGAATGCATTCTGTCTAAGTCCACTGAATCATCCATCACTTGTTTTTGTAGCTATGAAACCGGTTTTCTGAGATGTAACCTAAGCGTAATTCTTGAATGTGTTTCCAATAACAGACAAGTACCCAAATAAATTTTAATGTTTTTTTTAAGTTTTTTTGTAACCCCCTTCCCGAAAAAAAAAATCCTGGACACGTTCTTGCCTGCTACTCAGTGAAATGGACAATTGCTAAGACTATGAATGAAAGCGCGAGGCAGTCGTTACGTAGATTGTAGTCCTTGAATATAATAGAATGTCTCCTGACTACCCCACGCTTTCTTTTTGCCCCCCCCCCCCAACACAAACAGTATTGGTTTTGCGTTGTAAATGCCATACCTGGAAATGGGTATTTGCATTCCTGCAAATTTGATCTTCGAACGTTTGATCTTCTGAACAGCAAAAATTCAGTAAAAGCGTTTAATAATAAGACAGAGGATAATTTTGAAGGGTTAAAGCTGTTTCTGGGTTAAACACCTTTTTTTACTGATTAGTGGTATTTCCATTTGATCTTGGCATCAAATGGTAGTTAAGAAATATTTGCCATAATTACTCCTTTTTGGCCTTGATTTGCACGCTTTTTGGACGTCAGTGGTTTGAACCGTGGAATGTAAATGTAACAAAAAAATGAGAGTATGCACAAAAAGAACACACTAATTGTAATCTTAACTCATTTTACAGTAACAGATAAGTCAATTCCTTCAGAAGAGACCTCGACTTAGTCCGATTTTTCAATTTTTGAGGCTTGAGCTTCGAAGTAATTTATTACCATCTTAAGTTATGAATTCATAGGAAATTTCTTAAGAAATGAGGATTGATCCCAGAATATGACCAGAACCGTTTTTGCCATCAAGCATTAGATGATCCTGCAGCTAAAAATAATTCACCCATGTCCATTCCAAAATGACCTTAAGAACGTCCTTCAGAACCGTTCACCTCATTTAAGAAATTCTTTGCACCTGGGGATGCACACCACGCGTGGCACAAAGCTTGTCATATGTGGCATGTATAGGCAAGATGAGGCAGAAATGTGGTACACGTAGGGAAACAAATGATGCTCAGAGATGTACGCCATGTGGGACTGGGCCACTTGAATTAAGAGCGATCCCTCTTGCATAAATGATCCCTCTTGATCCCTCTTGCGGGGCCCTTGATCCCTCTTGCATAAGAAACTTTCGAGATTTTTCCATCTGATTTACGAAACATCGAAACCAACATCTTCTGTCTCCAATTAATCTCCTTTTTGAATTGATTTCCTTTTTTTTTGTTTTTTAACATAGCCCAATGGACCTTCAAACGATTCAAAGATCTGTTGAAGGGACCCCTTAGAAACCAAATAATATCTTGCCACTTGAAGGATGGTTGCACAGCTTAGTACATTCTAAGCTAAAAAAAAAAAAGTATGGGTCCTCCTGAATATTTCTCTAATGAAAAACAAGAAAATACTTCCGTCTGCAGCATCCAAATATTGACAAATAATGTATTTGAGTGTTACATGTCAGCACAGTTTCGATGCTTATTTAAGCCGATGATATCCCCAGCTTTTATAAAAGTATCAGTGATCAGTTATACAAAAAAGAGACAGAGAGGAACTCAACAGCTAATCAATCATATCAGTGGCAGCATCAATAATAAAGAGTCAAGCTGGGGTATCCTATTAGGAACTCTTTTGTATATCCGTTCAAGCAAATAAGATAATCAATTTCTGGTCGTTGCAGTATCTACTTAGCGAATTATCAGTATCAATGAGAATTAACGTCTGTATCCGTCATGTGTGCAGGGCCGTACCCAGGATTTTTTTTCGGGAGGGGTTTTACAAAAGGAATTTTGTCAGGGGGGGGGGGGTACAAAAATGACTTAAAGACGCATCAAAATTTGTTTATAATCATTTTTGTTACATTTTTTATGAGTCGGAAAAATATTTCGATGGAGGGGGGGGGTCAAACCCCCTAACCCTTCCCCTGGACACGGTCTTGCATGTGTGCATAAAAAAAATTTAAGGGAGAGAGAAGGAGGAATGAACTCTAGAACTTCAAAAAAGATTCTTAGTGAGGGTGCAAGCTGCATTAGATGAACCAGGGACATATGGGTACATTTAAGGTGATACATGTCCAAGGTCACTCCCTTCCTAACTGCCTAGGTGTAGATCTCCTTTGTAAGTTTCTGGTACCTTTATTTAAGCTACATTGCAAAGTAGTAGAACAATAAGTAAGCCAATAAAAAAGTCGTGAAAATATTTTTTGTACCAATAGATACATCAGAAGAATCAAATTTTAATGCTGATTTCAAATATATAAGTTTCATCAAGTTTAGTTCTACCCATCAAAAGTTATGCACCTGAGAAAATTTGGCTGATTTTCGAAAAAAGGGAAAAAGACCTCCTAAAAGGTATAGAACCTTAATGAAAATCACACCATCAGATTCAGCGTATCAAAGAACCCTTCTGTAGAGGTTTCAAGCTCCTATCTGCAAAAATGTGGAATTTTTTTTTTTTTTTTTTGCCAGAAGAAAGATCACGGATGCGTATTTATTTTTATTATTTTTTTTTCCCCCAGGGGTGATTGTATCGACCCAGTGACCCTAGAATATCGTGGGAGGCCTCATTGGAACGGAAACTAAAAGTTCTAGTGCCTTTTTCAAGTGAACAAAAAAAATGGAGGCAACTAGGCCCCCTCCCACGCTATTTTTCCCAAAATCACTGGATCAAAATTTTGAGATAGCCATTTTCTTCAGCATGGTCGAAAATATGATAAATATGTCTTTTAGGATGACTTAATCCCCCAAAGTCCCCGGGGGGAGGGCTGAAAGTTATGAATTTTACCCAATGTTAACATATAGTATTGGTTATTGGGAAGTATACAGACTTTTTCAGGGGGGATTTTTGTCTGGTAGTGGGGGTGGGTGGGTCGAGAGTTATGTGGGAGGATCTTTACATGGAGGAAGTTTTCATGTGGGAAGGGACATTGCTATGAAGGGGGCACCAGATTCCCCAGCATTATTTAAAAAAAGATAAGAAATTAAATAAAAAAAACAAGTTTTTCAACTGAAAGTAAGGAGTAACATCGAAACTTAAAACGAACAGAAAATATTACGTATATGAATGGGTTCGCCCCTAGTCAATACTTCGCTCTTTAAGCCAAAGATTTTTTAGTACTTTCATAAGAGCTATTTATTCTAATTAACGGCCTTTTTGATTAAGGGGTCATTTTTAAAGAATTGGAACAAAATTCGAACTTTAGCGCAAAGAGTGAGGTATTGACTAGGGGGCGAACCCCCTAATATACATATTAAAAATATATGAATATAGAAGTTCGTTGCGTAAGTTACTTCGTAAGTTACATATATTTATTACTAATAAAAACGTTCGTAAATAAAATTAAACAACGTTCGAGAAAGCCATTTAACCAAATAAAAGATAAATTAATATGCAAATTTGGTTTTAATTATTCATATACGGTGAGCCAAAATCAAAACCTGCATCAATTCAAAAACGTTCACAAATTAAATTAAAAAAAACAAGTTTTTTTTTAACTAAAAGTGGGGAACGACGTTAAAACTTAAAATGAAAAGAAATTATTCTGTATATGAAAGGGGCTGCCCCCTCCTCAACCCCTCGATCTTTACGCTAAAGTTTGAATCTGTCTCATAACTTTGTTTTTTTTAAAACAATAAAAAACTTTAGCCTAGCGTAAAGAGCGAGGGGTTGAGGAGGGAACAGCCCCTTCTATATACGGAATAATTTCTGTTCGTTTTAAGTTTTAACGTCGCTCCTTACTTTCAGTTAAAAATACTTGTTTTTTTTTATTTAATTAATGAAAAAATTCGGGCAGATTTGGCAATTCACTTGGGAGGGCAGCATTTTGAGTAGAGGAACCACAAATTTGTAAAAAAAGCAGCAATTTTTTGAAAAATATAGGCAAAACTATACAACAATAATAAAAAAAAAAAATTTTGAGAGGTTTAAGGCCCGAAAGTTTTTCCTACATTCATGCCTGAATGAGCTATTATTCCTAAAAAGAAAATTGAAGCTAACCAATTAATGCTCTAATTAATGCGTTAGATAATTTCTAGTATTGTTTTCTTTTCTCTATAATTGCTTAAACTTTTGGTACTTTAGTAGTAGCCGGGCAACACGAGAAAAGTGAAGTTTAGTTAATACTAATGAAATAAAACTAAATAGGATAAAAATATAATAGTTTAGAAACAAATTCCGGCTATATATTTGCACATTAGGGAGTTGGGGGGGGGAATAAAGCATAGCATATATTAAATATGTAACCTAATCTAAAATAGCCTAGGTAGGCTACCCTTTTCCCCCAAAAAAACAACAGTTTAAATATTGTAAACGCAATGACAAGCCACGCTCTGCAATTTAATTTTTTATTGAAGAAACCCATTTGACTAGTTTCTTAAGCATCTTTCCTATATAATATCTCGCTTGTTGTCCGGCTACTACTTAAGTACCAAACTTTTTTAAATAGTGGCTCTCAGCGTACAAGTTAAAAATATGTGCTAAGAATCTTCCAACGAATCAATCAGTATGTCAAACCTTTCCTATTGTTATATTCAGTTCAGTGTTTGTGAATATCAATTTAATTCACAATTCAAGACGAGCATTGCATAACAAGAAGTCATTGGGGCAAGAGGGGGGTAAAAATCAATTGGGAACTTGTCTTCAAATTATCGCGCTTGAGAGGAGTAAAAGCATTCTTAAATGTCAGTATAAAATCCTTGTATGAATTATGAGATTTGATTAAAGAGGGGGTTACACGCGTAATGCTTTGGATGACAGCGTTTAATCCCCTGCTGCTTCGTCGATGATCGTTACTTTTTCAGATGAAAATCAACTTGCAACAGTTGAAACTCTGGTATTCAAATCTTGAACAGAATACGGGTTTCTCATCAGAAACATTAGATCATAATTGCTAAACTTGTTCCAAATCAATTGCCTTTAGTGCAAAAAAAAAAAATTACAGTTCAAAAAATATATAATAATTAAGAAAACCACCTTAGGCAAGAACGCATTCGGAGTTTCTTTCGGCGGGGGTGTGTAAAAATAAAAACGCATTTTTATTTTTATTTTGTTAAGTTTTTACGAGTTGGACAAAGATTACGGGGGAGGGGTCAAACCCCTAACCCCCTGGATACGGCCCTGACCTCTGGTTTGTGTTACTATCACAAACACAGGACAAAAAAATAACAAAACAAAAATTCTTGAAAAACTGGAAATTTGTGAAAAGAGGGGAAATAGTTCTATAAAAGATAAAGTACAAATCGCTGGATTTTAATGTATTTTATTATTTTATTATACAGTTGGGCGGAATGCAAACTTCTAGAAAAAATGTTTGAGCATTGCTCCCCCTCTACTCAAGACTAAAATTGCAGTTAAGCCAAATGTGAATATCTAGGAAAATGTTTTAACACTGCCCCCCCCCCTCTACCCAATATTAAAAATACAGCTGGGCCAAATTTGAATTTGTAGAAGAAAAGGTTTCAGCATATGTATTTTATTTTAACATTATGACATATTTATTTATATATATATATATATATATATATATATATATATATATATATATATATATATATGTATATATATATATATATATATATATATATATATATATATATATATATATATATATATATATATTATAAAATATGTTTTAACATATAATGTATTTTTAAGTATTAAAAGTCTCTTTAATACGAATTAAGGTACTATCGAAAGCAAGTTAAAAATAGCGAGATACACAAGATTCCTGACGGAGGAGGCAAAACTTTCTTGAGCCCCGCCCCCTTAGAAGACTACTAATACCGAAGAAGCACACGATTCTTTAACGTTAATAAAATTATGACTCTTTTCGCAGATACCCCTGGGGAGATATAAAGAAACATCAAGCAAGTAGATACATTTTTATAATCTTTTTTCAACGGTTTTCCGTAATAGCATATAACATAATTTGTAATACGGACGATCATGCTTTTATTGGATGGCAGATAACGAGGTAAGAATGTGGTACGCATAAGGTAACATCCCTCTCTGTAGTGGATGGATAAACCTAAGTTTATAAATTCTTAAAACAACTGTCGAAATGAAAAAATATCCTCAGAATTGGGTATAATACATACAGTTCTGTAGTCTGAGCTCGGCCCCTCTTTCAAGGAATATCCAACGCCTAAGAGAAAGAGCATTTTTAAATGGGCTTCAAGGTTAGGTTATAAAAAAGAACTAAGAAAATAAAGAGTATTAAAGTATTAAACACACTAAAAAAGTTCCTACAAGTAAATCAACGAAATTATATAAGTATTTTAAAATTAGTTTGAGAATAGGGCCTACCCGTTTGTATTTCCGTTGATAGCATAACGGAATTAGTATACGCTTTTGGACAAAACAACCCATTTAACCCGTAATTATTAAAAAAAATTCTGACTCGTGGCATATTCGCAGTCAGTAACCTACGCAGAAATTTTATTAGATGATGGTTCAGTTTGTCAACCCTCCTTCCCCCTCCCCTCAAAAAAGAGGCCAACTTTGCAAAAACAATCACAAATGAGGAAACATCGTCGTAGGAATATATCCAGTTATCCACAGCCAAGTGTTGGCTTCAGGAATCTTACCATAAATAAGTTAAAAGTAGCTTTGTATGGTAAAAAATATTTTGTAACTAATTTAAAGCACTGTAAACAGTAACTAGTGTACCATATACTTTATGATAAAACTTTATTATGGATGTCCCAACATTGGCGGCTCTGGTCTCTCCTGCGCTCCGGGCAAAGTCTTGATTAGCTCCTCCCCCCCTGTCTGCCACAAAATTTTCAGGCCAGCTTTTAACAAAAATTTCATTTATTAACTAAATTATTTTCAATTTATTAATCAATTACTAATTTATTTTTTAAATCGTTACTTAAATTATTTAATTATTGTTAGTTATTTTGATTTAATTGTTTTGATTATTATTATTTAATTATTTCTAATTTTTTTATTACCTGTGCCAGTTACTTTATTAATCAAATTTCAAAAATAAAAAAATAATTAAAACTATTAGATTTTTTGTTGGAAGTTTTGCGCCCCAAAAATTTTTGTGCCCGATGCAAGTACCCCCTCTGCTCATCCCCTAATACCACCTCTGTGTCCAACACACTATTGATGTTCACCGAATAAATTTTAGGGATCTTGCTTCTGAAAAAAATATTACTATAGTTTATATATAAAAAAAATATTAAAATATTAATATATTAAAATATTAAAATATATTAAATATATTAATATATTTTTATATATTTAAATATTAATATAGTTTATATATTAAAATATTAATATAGTTTATGTATTTTACATTTTGAATTTCCATTTATACAAGTCATTCTTGCGTACTTGATAATTTTCTATGCAGGGAAATCACTCTCTAGATCTTAAGGCAGATAAAATTTTTAGCTTACGAACTAACCCTTTTCTAAAGGCCTTAAGTCGCAAAGCATTATAGGACAACAAAAATATTGAAAAGCAGATTCTAGGTTGCCTTTCTTATTAATAATGAGCAGTTTTTGGAAATAGGTACGGTTTTGCACCTTAAACTTTTAGTGCTACTACTGCTAACAAGTCACCGCAACATCAAGCCACCTGAGGCCAGCACAGGTTTTTATTTTCCAAGTATTTCAACAAGCGAGAAAAAAATGTCCATTTGTAATGCTTTAAGTCGCAAAGCATTATAGGACGACACAGATATTGAAAAGCAGTGTCTGGGTTGCCTCTAGCAGTGTCTGGGTTCGCAACAAGCGAGAAAAAAAACGTCCATTTAAAAAAGAACGCAAACAATGGGAACACTAAACCTCTTAAGGAATAAAAAATATTCCATAGAGAGCATTATCAATTCATCTACATTTTAACCGAGGAGATTTCATGTACTTGAATTTTTGGACCCTGAAAATCAAACTCAATTTTGAAAACAAACATTTCATGTGATCCGTCCATTTTTTTAGACAATACTATTTATGCATAAAACATAAAAAAATACTTGGCGCTAAATTCAGGAAATTATTCTGGAAATAAGAGTTTGATATCGTATCAGTTTTTTAGAAGTTCATTCCAAGACAAAATTGATTCACATTTCGACAATTTTGGAAATATCATTTTTAATACACTATTTTAAGGCTGCACAAATTGCGTCTGCTTAAACCATACGCCATATAAGAAACCTCCTTATTTCATCCATGTGAAAGTAGGGGCTATCTTGGCATCGCGGAAAGCTTGTATTCGGTGCCCTTTAAGGGCCTATCAGTATCTTAGTCTCCCACGTTCCTTATGACTGGCGCCCGACAATTTAAGGATGACCCAGATTGACTGCTGATGGCTCCATAAAAGAAGGCTTATAGAACTATATCAAAGCGGTTCAGAGCCATTGGTGTGGCGACTAAGATATACCTAAGTTATCCCCTGGGAGGTGACGCAAGGTTTATTGCCACAAAAGAACGAATGGATGTGATCCTTCTGATAAAAACAAGTTGGAAACTTACTCTGGTGCCGAGACTTTTATCTTTTTTTTAAGTTCAGTGAAATCATTAGTTTTTTTCGGGGGGGGGGGGGGGTAAGCCCCAAAACATTCTCAGGGCATTTTTATCTATGCTATTCAGTATTTTATTGGTATACAGCGTATTCCAAATTTAGACTAGGCAATTTAAAAGCAGATATACACAAATATTTAAACTTTAAGGAATGGAAACAGTGGACTTTCTGGAAAAAAAAATATTTATAAAAAATTTTCTGGTTATGACGGGCTTTTCCAAGGAGGATAAGGTTTGAAAGACTTTTTCGATAATTACAAAACTTGCACTTTTCGAAAATGTTTGGTTATCTAGGAAAGAGACTAAAGTCCTTCCCTGTTGGTATATTTTCCCGTAGTTATGATAACTTTTTTCCACGTTTGTCTACATGTGTAATATTAGACTCAATAATGATCACTTTTGCGGTAAGTTCCTTTTTGACCCCCTTAAAATGGGTCATAAAAAGCTCAAAACAGCCCATAGTATCCACAAATTTAAAAGGATGTTTCTAAAAAAAAACAACTGTCTAGTGAGAAAAAATCGCCATTTGTAGCTGATTCAGGAATAGTAATTATTATTTTCCTTAGTCTTAATAATAAAATATTATTTTGAAAACAAATTTGCAGGAATTTTCCACAGCAAAACTGATGTCATTTTCGAGGAGTTTTAGGATATTTAAGAAAAAATCTGCAAAATCATGCAAAAATATGTGTACATCTCTCGCTCTCCCCAGACAAAGATCGACATAAGTGCGTTTCGAAACTCTCATCTTTTCTGTTTACAAAAGATTACGTCTTAAACTGCATTCTGGATAGCCAATCATAAAGGTTACTCTTTAAGGTTGAATTAAATAAAAAAAAAACAGGTTTTTTCAAATGAAAGTAAGGAGCAACATTAATACTTAAAACGAACAGAAATCTCGAAATTTTGATCCGGTGACTTTGGGAAAAATAGTGCGGGAGGGGGACTAGTTGCCCTCCCATTTTTTGGCCAGGTTAGGACTACTAGGACCACTGGGTCGGTAGGATCACCCCTGGGGGAAAAAACAACAAAAAACGAATAAACACGCATCCGTGATCTTTCTTTTGGCATAAAAAAACAACAAAATTCCACATTTTTGTAGATAGGAGCTTGAAACCTCTACAGCAGGGTTTTCTGATATGCTGAATCTGATAAAGTGATTTTCATTAAGATCCTATGACTTTTAGGGGGTGTTTCACATTTTTTCAAAATAAGGCAAATTTTCTCAGGCTCGTAACTTCTTATGGATAGGAGTAAACTTGATGAAAATTATCAGCATGAAATTTAATGATGAAATTTAATGATGAATGATGAAATTTAAAATCAGCATAAAAATATGATTCTTTTGATGCATCTATTGGGATCGAAACATCGGCTTTTTAAAGTTTCGGTTACTATTGAGCCGGGTCGCTCCTTACTTAAAGTTCGTTACTATGAACTGTTTGAAAACACAATAAAATACAAACGAGATGCATTTTTAGGCGCTGAAGTAGGGCGCAGTTTTGATTTTACTTACAAGCAAGGGCGTTTCCAGGATTTTTGTTTGGGGGGGGGGGCTAAAAAAATTATAAACACATTAACAATTTGTTTATATGCAGTTATGATGTGTTTTTTATGTGTCTGACATAAAATTCGGAGGGAGGGATCAAACCTGGTGACCCCTCTCCCAAAAGGCCTTGCCTACAGGTCTGATTATATCGTGGCTCGGACATTACTTGTTCTGACAAAAAGTTGACCACTGATTTATGCACTCAAATTTTAATGGTTTTTATCCTGATTTGGAAAAAGTGTTTTCAAAAAGACTTACTAGTTTGTTCTTTTTTTTTCTCTCTCTCTCTCTCTCTCTCTTTTGATATGTAAATTATTCGACTGGAATAAAATATTGTACTATATTGTGTAAAACAGGTATAGAAACTATGTTATAAATTCCAGCTATTACCTCTAACAGAAATCTAGTAGCCTAATTATATCTTTTAACGGATATGGTCTCAGTTTCTTAATCTATTAGATTTGAATGAAAGTTGAAGTACCCACCCCCCAGCTTCAAAACTAGAGGGATTCAAGGGTGCTAGTGACATAGATTTATGAATGTTATATGTACGGTAGTTTAATACATAATTTCACGCAATATCAAGCAAAGGCTGTGTCAATCTTGATTGATTCGCTACCCAACACAATTCATCTTGCTAATCATGCCTCTGCCTGAATTTAGAAGATGCGTTATAAAAGATGCATTATTAAAATATACGCACTTCATTTCAGAATTTGAAACCGGAAAATTAATTTGGAATTCCTCTGAAGTCTTATATATAATGGGTACTTGTGCATTATATCCAACACACGAAAGAAGTCAAGTTTGGTTAATGCTAATGAAATAAAATAAGATGAATATATAATAGTTTAGAAACAAATTTGGGCTCTATATTTGCACATTAATGGGGTGGGGTAAAGCATAGTATATATTAAATACGTAACCTAACCTAACCTAGGTACCTCCCCCCCCCTTAAACCCCAAAAACAACAGTTTAAATATTGTAAACTCAACAAGAAATCATGCTTTGCAATCAATTAATCTCTTGCAAATACCCATTTGACGGGTTTCCATTAGTATTTCTTTGTACAGTCTATGCGCAGTGTTGGATATAATACACCAGTACTATGTAATGTATGAACTAATCGGCTTTACTGTATATAAAACTTCTAGGACAAAATTCGGTGACAGAGGTACATTTGCTTCGAGAAACAAACGCTCATAGTCCTTATTTCTGTGGAGAGAAGTGACTGGACAAGGACAAAAACCCTCTGAAGCTTCGTCCACAGCAAAGTATAAACACATACAACAAGTACTAACAAAACCTATCCTCTCCACACAAAAAAAGTGACCCTTTGTCCGCGTCTCCAGAGACGATTCCATACCTATGCGAACCTGGCGACTAAATCACAAGTTCCGTAGGTGATTATACTTGTTCCATAAAAGCTGTATTAAATTTAATTTATTGGCTCGGAGCGATTAAGTAGTACAACATTTACCCTCTAGAGGCGCTGAGGTACGCGGGGTCACTTCTGGAGAGTTTTGTCAGTACTTGGTCAGTATGTGTTTATACTTTGGTCCTCAGTTAGGTTTAAATAACGCCAAAATTGGACCAAATATAAGATTTATTTAAATTCCCAAGTATTCCTCGTCACCAAAGTTTCTGAATTCTATTTTAAATTCAGCTTCGTGGCGTGAATTTCGTGGAAATTTAGAGGTGGTACAAGTTCACTGTTTTTCCAGTTTCTTCAATGAAAAATTCCATAAACGGTATTTTGTAACGAAACTCCCTCACTACCAAAAAAACAAAAAAAGATATTCATCCAAATCTAGGTGGATGACAAAAAATTTAGGCAACACTACCCCGGCTGCCCCCTATTAACTTCGCTAATTAACTGTTGATAATTATCTGTTAAGAAACAAAAACTATATTATATCTATGCTAATCACAACAAGTCAATCGGATAAATCTAGTTAAGGATGGGTCCAGTTTAGATAAATTTCGGTGCAAGGTAGATATAATCAGGAATGGTTCTTAAAGGCTTATTGAAGGGATTTTGCGCCTTGTCGGCAAGGCCGCATCCAGGGAGGGGGGTTACAAGGTTTGAGTTCCCCCCCCCCTCCCCGAAATTTGTGTATGATTCGTAAAACGTAACAAAAATGCATAGAAACATTGTTGATGGTTTTTTTAAGTTTTTTATATCCCCCCCCGAACAAAAATCCTGGATACCCTCTTGCTTGTCAGAGTAAGATACTATTTGATATAGTATTTATGTGGGCTGTGTATCCCCAAAGATATCGAACTCTAAGGTGAATTTTTTTCTCCATGAGCACGGCCATTTTAAAAGTGACCAAGTTCACTGGTGCCATAGGATAATATCAAGGCAGAAAAAATACGACAGCTTCAAGTGATAAAATATAATACGAAAAATTTAATGAACAAATTTTCTTTTTTGTTCTAAGCTCTTAGACTCATTTACTCCCTAAAACTTTAATGGAATGATTCTAGCAGTTCTAGGCGTTTTCCCTTCCCCCTCCCCAGAAAATACCCCCGTAGAGTACCCCCCTTAAAATACACCCTTCCAGCAGAAAATACCCGCCCCCGCAGAAAATACCCCTCCACCGAAAATACCCCCCCCCCCGTGGAAAATAGAGTTTTTTTTAGTTTCGTTGAAAGGAGCTAAGGAACGGGAAAGAGATGAATTTACACACCAACCGTATCTTAAAAAATTAAAAAAAAAACGCGAATCCTTTTTTGTTGAAAAGACTTCTTTATGAACTTCAGTGATTTTTGGCAGTAGCGGGCGTCAAATAAAAAAAAATAAATGAAGCGCACACCTATGATTGGTGGGCGCCAAATTAAAAGAAGAAAAAAATGTAGGCGAACAATCCTCAAAATTGAGCTAAAACATATGGCACCAAAAAGTTTAAGAAGGTTTAGCTTTCCTTTAAAAGGATGGTTGGCTTTGGGAACCAACAAATTCTTATTGTTTAAGTTCTTATGGACAAAAGCGTTGTCAAATTCTATGAGTTTGTTTTTTTTACCTTCCAAACTACCACAAATCACCATTAATAAATAAATGAAACCCAAACTAACAGAAATGACAATAGATAACCTAGCCAAACTCAAAACGAGCAAAAATTAAAAGGAGTAGGGCTGACAACACCCGTATCTTCTCAAGACCAGAACATAATTTGCCCTTTACTAAAAAAAACATATAAACGTGTATTGTCAGTTTAATATACATATTCCGATTTTTATTCCTTATAGTCTTAACACTTCTTTATTTATTAGTCAAAAAGCGAAAACATTTAAAATGTATTTGTTTTCAGTAAAATGCAAATTATGTTCTGGTCTTGAGGAGGTGTTCGGGTTGTCAGCTCTACTTATGTTAATTTTTGCTCGTTTTGAGTTTGAATTGGTTATTTATTGTAATTTCTGTTCGTTTTGGGTTTCATTCATTTTGTCGATTGTGGTTTGTGTTAGTTTTACGCTTGGAGAATTGTTTGAATTTATTTCTACTCATTTTTGGCTTAATGAGGCTCTTTACTATTCTTTGACAAGCTTGTTTTATGGAAAAACTGTTTTAAAGTAATTCTTTTAATTTTTTATTGACAGTCTTTTTCATAGAAAAAATTTTTGTCTGTTTTTTTTTCTATTAGACTCCATAGTTTTTACTCTGAAGATTATTTTACTTTATTTTTGCTCATTTTTGGTTTAATGAGGCTCCTTACTTTTCTTTAAAAAAAAGCTTGTTCCGTATGTTTCCCATTAACTAGTACTATCTGTAAGTAATTAACAAAAAAACAACAAGTTTTTCAACTGGAAGTAAGGAGCAACATCAAACCTTAAAACGAACAGAAATTATTATGTATATGAAAGGGGTTGCCTCCTCCTCAAGACCTCGCTCTTTACGCTAAAGTTTTTTTTAAAAAAAACTTTAAAGTTTTAAAGTTTTTTAGAATTTTAAAACAAAGCTTAGTATTCTAATTAAACGACCATTGTGTTTCAGGAATCGTTCTTAAAGAATTAGGACAAAAAGTCAAAACTTTAGCGCAAAGAGCAAGGTCTTCTGGAAGGGGCAACTCCTTTCATATACGTAATAATTTCTGTTTGTTTTAAGTTTTGATGTTGCTCCTTACCTTCAGTCGAAAAAATTTGTTTTTTTTTTAAATTCAATTTCTGATCGTTTTTAAATAATACCGGGAAATCCAGCTCTCTGTCCACGAAAAGTTCCGGTACTTGCGTATTACACGTCACTCACTCAAGTTGGCGCTATGTAAAACACGAGCACAAACCGGTTTCTTCGTTGCTTTCTTCGTTACTTTAGAAGTAAATTTTGGGTATATATTTGCACATTAGGGGAAGGGGGTAAAGTATAGCGGGTCTGCATGCAAAATGTGCTAGGTACAATTATTCTGCATTTTTGACCGAAGAACTGTTTTCTGACTTCAAACTGTCCAAATAATTTAACCCCCCCCCCCTTCCTCTTATATGCAAATATATACCCCAAATTATATATTTCCCATCTACTCTGTCACTTGTCTTTGTCTTGTCTCACGCTGAAAGATTCTAATGAAGAAACCGGTTTTTTCTCGAGTTTTACACAGCGTCAACTTGAGTGAGTGGCGCATAATTCACAAGTACCAAAACTTCTTCCCCCAACGAAAATAAAAACTCGAACAAAATTCTCAAATTTGAAAAGACTTATTTTCTACGGGGAGAGGGTATTTACCGGGGGGTATTTTCAAGGGGTATTTTACACGGGGGGTGTGTTTTCCGAGCGGGGGTATTTTCAAGGAGGGGGGTAAATTCCGGGGGGTATTTTCCGTGGGGAGTATTTTCTGCGGGGGTTTTGGGGTATTTCCCCGGGGGGGGGGGTAAACTCCGGCCACCGATTCTAGCAATTATAAACATACATATTATACATTATGCATTAATACCATAGGAAACTTTAATGAGCTACTTGTGACCCCTCATAAAATGCTCTAATGGGAATTTGTAACGCTTTGAAAAAAAAAAAAAAAAACAACTCTGAATCGGTATGAACGCGATAGTTTTCCGCTACATGGTGACCCAAAGTCACCCTCGGTCCATAAGAACTGTTTACTCCTGAGACAGTTTTTACTAAACTCTTAAGTTTCATGGTGGAAGGGGTTGAATACTTTCTGAGTTCGCCTGATTGGCCTCCCGGCCTCTAAACTCTGTGCGTGTTGTGAAACATTCTGAATGGGCGAGTGATTGTGTAATTCCTTGTGGGGATTTTCAGAACCTAGCTATACGGAGTTTCATTAATGAAATTTAGGGTTGCATAAATTGAGTCATACATAAATTAGATGGGTAGTGTGGCTTAAAGGGTCGTAAAAAAGCTAATTTATCAGGTTGGTTGATTGGTTCGAATGTTTTAAAAAAATATTCGTCTCTGATTATTAGTTTTCCTATCTTACTAAACTGCAACTTTTTTACAGTGACTATAAACTTTATTGAGGTAAATGAGCAATTTAATTGGATATCATGGCTACTATAAATTGTGAATGAACAAACATATTTAGACATACATAAACAACAACAAAAAAAATGAGTAGCTACTTTTTGTGTTCCATAGGGTAAGCTAATAGTTGAAGAGGTAAAAGTAAAGAATATGAGGATTTTACAATCCCTACCGGTGATGCCGATCTACGTTTCATAGCCCTTCAGCCAGGAACTGGAATGGGTTGTCGGGGACAAGCCATCCTGTGCTTTCGCACACCCTTCCTGTTTACCTTCCTCAGATTTATCCAGGTACCCATTTAAAGCTTGGTCGACTCTGGCTGAGCTTACAGAGTCACGCCACTGACCCCCGTTCCAAACCAGATAACCAGCGACACCAAGTTGAACCCTCGTCCTCACGGACAAAGGGTTTCAAGTCTAGCGTGCTAATCGCTCGGCTAGTAGAAAAAGGGGACATAATTTATAGAGAAAACAAGGAAAAAATCCAAGCTTCTGGCACAAGCAACAGACCAGTTGATGCTCTTTTACTAAACAGACTCTTTTATATACGTTAATGCATACCAGTCACAAAATAGACCGAGACGCGTGACGAAAACATGTTTACAATGCTTTCTAGGATATAAACAAAGGCAAGAACTATATTTAAATTGTTGTTTTTTTTGTGGTTAAGGGGGGGAAAAGGTACCTAGGTTAGTTACGTATTTAATGTATGGTATGCTTTGCAAGCCACCCCCCACCTAATGTGCAAATATATAGCCCAAATTTGTTTCTAAACTATTATATATCCATCCTATTTGATTTCATTAGCATTAACCAAACTAGCACTATACAAAAGAGTCCGTTCAGTAAAAGAGTGCCGACCAGTTTTTAAATATAGAAATAAATTAAGTTTTAAGCTTTCAGATATTAATGCACCAGTACCATTTATTATCTTTAAGGTGAATCCCCAATTTTATTCACACCCAATCAAACAGTTCGTGGTAACGAATTTTAAGAAAGGAGTGACCCGGCTCAATAGTAAACGAAACTCTAAAAACAGAATTTTGATACCAATAGATACATCAAAAGAATCAGACATTATTGCTGATTTCAAATATATAAGTTTCATCAAGTTTAGTCCTACCCATCAAAAGTTACGCGCCTGAGAAAATTTGCCTGATTTTCGAAAAAGAGGGAAACACCCCCTAAAAGCTATAGAACTCTAATGAAAATCACACCATCAGATTCAGCGTATCAGAAAACCCTACTGTAGAGGTTTCAAGCTCCTATCTGCAAAAATGTGGAATTTTGCATTTTTTGCCAGAAAAAAGATCACGCATGCGTGTTTATTTGTTTTTTTTGTTGTTGTTGTTTTTTTTCCCCAGGGGTGATCGTATCGACCCAGTGATCTTAGAATATCGTGGGAGGGCTCATTCAAATGGAAATTAAAAGTTCTATTGCCCTTTTTAAATGAAAAAAAATGGAGGGCAACTAGGCCCCTTCCCCGCTCATTTTTTTCCCAAAGTCAACTGATCAAAATTTTGAGATAACCATTTTGTTCAGCATGGTTGAAAATATAATAACTATGTCTTTTAGGATAACTTAATCCCCCAAAGTCCCCGGGGGGAGGGCTGAAAGTTATTAACTTTACCCAATGTTTACATATAGTATTGCTTATTGGGAAGTATACAGACGTTGTAAGGTTTTTTTCTGGTAGTTGGGGGGGGGGGGGTCGGGGATTATGTGGATCTTTCCATAGAGAGAGTTTTCATAAGGGAAGGGACATTACTATGAAGGGGGCACCGGATTTCCCAGCATTGTTTAAGAAATGATCAGAAATTAAATAAAAATTTTCAACTGAAAGTAAGGAGCAACATCAAAACTTAAAACGAACAGAAATTATTACGTATATGATTGGGTTCCCCCCCTAGTCAATACCTTGCTCTTTGAGCCAACAATTTTTTTAGTACTTTCATAAGAGCTATTTATTCTAATTAACGGCCTTTGTGATTAAGGGGTCAATTTTAAAGAATTGGAACGAAAGTCCAAATTTAGTGTAAAGAGCCAGGTATTGGCTAGAGGGCAAACCCCCTAATATACGTATTAAAAATATATGAATATAGAAGTTCGTTACGTATGTTAACTCACAAGTTACGCATATTTATTACTAATAAAAACGTTCGTAAATAAAATTAAACAAGTTTCGAGAAAGTCATTTAACCAAATAAAAGTAAAATTAATATTCAAATTTTGTTTAAATTATTGGTCTACGGTGAGCCAAATCAAAACCTGCAATAATTCAAAAACGTTCAAAAATTAAATAAAAAAAAAACAGGTCTTTTTTTAACTGAAATTAAGGAGCGACATTAAAACTTAAAACGAACAGAAATTATTCCGTATATGAAAGGGGCTGTCCCCTCCTGAGCGTCTCGCACTTTACGCTAAAGTTTGACTCTTTCTCACAACTCTATTTTTTTTAAACAATAAAAAACTTTAGCAGAAAGAGTGAGACGTTGAGGAGGGGACAGCCCCTTTCATATACGGAATAATTTTTGTTCGTTTTAAGTTTCGCCGGTTAGGAAACAATGAAATTAAAATCATGACCAAAACATTTTATAAATAATTTTAGCGGTTATTTTTATCTTTGACTTCCAATCGGTTTGTGATGAAGATACGAGACTTACTGCATGATTACAGATTACAGTGGGAAGTCCAGAAGCAACCCAGAACTTAAAAAAGCTGAGGCCCAATCTACTGCTTATGCACTAAAAAAAAAAAAATAATAATAATAAGAAAAATTAAAGGGGTTTTAAAATTAAAATTATTCACAGTAGTGAATTCTTTTTCACAATGACTGAACAATATTGATGAAAAAGAAAGGCTAATAAAAAGGCTACTATTAACAGCATTTAAGACTATCATTTCCGTAAATCTTTGATTTTGTTGATTGTGCAAAAAAAAACTAAACCCAAATGCCGGGTCTTGGGACAAGAATTAGTAGCAAACGCAGAAAGAGAGAGAGAGAGAGAGAGAGAGAGAGAGAGAGAGAGAGAGAGAGAGAGAGAGAGAGAGAGAGAGAGAGAGAGAGAGAGAGAGAGAGAGAGAGAGAGAGAAGAGAGAAGAGAGAGAGAGAGAGAGGAGAGAGAGAGAGAGAGAGAGGAGAGAGAGAGAGAGAGAGAGAGAGAGAGAGAGAGAGAGAGAGAGGAGAGAGAGAGAGAGAGAGAGAGAGAGAGAGAGAGAGAGAGAGAGAGAGAGAGAGAGAGAGAGAGAGAGAGAGACAGAGAGAGAGAGAGGGAGAGGAAGAGGGAGAGGGAAAGGAAGAGAGCGAGAGAGAAAGAGAGAGAGGGGGGAGGGAGGGAGAGAGAAAAACACACAGACAGAAAGAGACGGGATAGAGGAAGAAGAAAAAGAGAGAAACAGAGTTTTAATATAATAATAATAATAATAATTTATTACAAACCCGCTTATAAAAAAGAAGCATGAAGAAGCGGAGCAAAACAAAAGAAAAGAGAAAATAAAGACGAAAACAAATCAACCGAACATAATAATCTACTAAATACAAACAAATCACACTTCAACTATCAAGCAAGAAAGTCGCTGGGAAATCAAATAATAGTGCCCTGTGTTTCACGAGAGCTTGTTTTTCAAAATTCGGCATGAACTCAACAGGATCAGGTATATGATACTTTTCTAGCAGACCAGTGTTACGGAGGTAAAGTGGCAGACCAAGCAGAAACTTTAAATATTTGCAAAAGCCTGAACGGATTCGCAACATATCCGAATTCGATAGCCAATGCCAAACGGGTGAGATGTAGTGAGCAAAGGGAAGAGCGACGGCACGATACAACCTAGCAAGGATATGCTTATTAAACTTAAACTTCAGAGCTGCAAGTTTAGCATACCCAGACCGAAAACCCGACAGAACCTGGTCAACAAAAAGAGCACGCGAGCTTCTAAGGTCGCTTCCATATGTGATACCTAGGTACTTCAACTTGCGGCTTGGAAGTACTACTTGCCCTGCAACGGTAACACGGGTAGCCTCGCGACGGGCAACTTCAGACGGCGCACGCGGGGGTTCAAATACAAGAAATTCTGTTTTAGCAGGGTTAATAACCAGACCAATATTAGTATAACCTCGACTTAGGAGATCGATATTAGCTTGAAGGTTACAAAGCGATGTGCTCACACAGTAATATGTCGTCGGCGTAGCACAGTAGGCTCACATCCATACATTCAGTGTTAAAACCACCGTTAATCTTTTTTGTTACCGACGAGGTTAGTGAATTGAAGAGTACAGGGCTTAAAAACCGACCCTTGACGCAGTCCCCGGTGAAGCTTAATCGGTTTCGACAGGAGTTCACTACTCAACTTAACACGGATAAGGCTACTCGAATACCAGTGCCATAGGACGGCCGCTACATGTGGGTTCACACCTTGGTGCAGCAGGTTCAAATTAACTTTGAATGAATTACCGAATCGAACGCCGCGGACACATCTACTGCACAAATTAAAAGAGTCCGTGATTGATTCTGAGCTTTCGATACTATACGCGTAAGAAGGCGATGTGCAAATGCACAACCGAGGTGGCGACGGAACCCGAATTGTCGATTGTCAATTTTACACTTTCGTAACAGCTCAGGTAACAGAAGTCTCTCTAACACTTTGCTTAATGTACTAGAAACTGTTATAGGCCTATAGCTAGAGCAGAGGTTACGATTTTTTCCCTTCTTCAAGACGTTAGACACAATACCTAGGGCAAACGACTTAGGGACTGCACCAGAATCAAGGCACATTTGATATAGCAGCGTCAAGTGCTCAATGAGCAGAGGTGAGCCACAGCGGAGGTGTTCAGTCACAATTCCGTCGTGCCCGGGAGCCTTGCCCTTTCTCAGCTGCTTAATAACCTGGAGCACTTCGCCTATTGAGACGGTAAAATAGTTCCGTTGGCTCAAGAGGGACGCAAAAGCTCGTGAGAGCTCACTATCACTTTCGGTTGTTAGTTGGGCATGTTTGATCCCAAAACTTCACTATAGTGTTTTACCCACTGCTCCTCAGGTATGTTACTAGCAGGGTTTGTCACTGGTTTAGACTGTCTAAAAGACTTCCACATAGATACAGGATTATTTGCTGCTTCTTGGGAAGCAAGTTCGGCTTCGGCAGCTTTAAGATCACTTACAGACTTATTATAAGTTTTTTTCGTGTTGCGGAACTGCTCAAACACTACCAATATAAACAATATAACATATCAGTCATATATCAGTCAATATAAACAAACTCAAACGTTGACTTTAATTAACTGAGTATAGTTTAAAAGCTCAATACCCTTGTTTAAAAGCCTCCTTGGCACTTCAGAACTAACCCAATCAAAACATAACCCCTTTGCTCTCAAATTACCTGCAGGATGCCTACATTAGAATTACCCAGGGATTCACTTCCAGACAAACGAAATGTTTTTCCATACAGTTCAAAAGAGCTCATATATTTTAATTCAAAATTAATGCTCATATACACATTGCACAACGCACAACGCACAACGAGAGGAAGGCACATGCACAACGAGAGGAAGGATCCCTTCAGGCCTCTCTCCAAATCCTTATACTTTTTATTAGTCCTGCAATCTCTGAGTTTCTATATAATTTGCACTTTTTGAGAGTTGTTCTCCTCTACCCAAGGTGCTGTCATGTGCTGCGTAGCCTACATGCCTGCTCCCACGTATCTATCCATGTAAAAGCGTCCAAATTCTTTCAGGTCTTAAACGGCACTTTCAAGATTCTGCTTGTCCAGTATGCGGCATTAATGTTCGTCCTCAAGACATCGAGTCTCACTTTGCCAGCGAAATCATCAGTTTGGAAAGAATAAGCAAATCGGTAACACCTGTTGACCATTCCCCTATTTCTAATAGTCCTGGACCTTCGGGTATTTCTGAATGTAGACAAGACTCTAGATGGGAGGTAAGGATTTTTTTTTCTTTTCCGCTTGTTAGGTTAACTTTTGAGAGCAGATGCCATAAGAAATATGGCCAGTAAATAATTTTAAATATGCAACCAATTTTTTATAACTTAATTGGCTGGTAAAGAATCTCAAGAATCTTAGCTGAGCCGGTATAATTCACGGAAACGCGCGGAGGAGAGTGAGTGAACATGGGTGTATCCAAGATCTGTGTCAGATTGCAGAAACCCCTCTTCTAAATCTGGGTTGTTTTTGACAACAGGATAGCTTCTCGAGTTACTCACGTAACTACTTTTTATGTTTTTAATTAGTTAGATAAAAAAAAACTATTTATGTTTCTCTTATTCTAAAACGCTCTGCGCATTTTGTTGTTGTTATTTTGTCAAGCAATTGGCGCCGTCTCAATGATTTCTTCTTTAAGGGTCTTTTGTTGGTTGTGGGAGACCATTCTGTCAGGGTTAGGGTTGTCAGCCAAGTTAGCAATAGCAAGGGAATCTTGTTAAATTTATAGAAAATCACTGACAAACGGTAAATATTTTGAGAAACAGGGGGGGGGGGGGGCTCGGCTAGATGCCCTTTCGGTACGTGCATACTCAACTGTCTTATAATAACAGACGTAAATTATCATACAACGGTGCTGATCTTGCCAAATCTGATATATTCCTGGCTTCTAGATATACTTTACATCTAGACATGATACTTCAGAACACTTCTTCATGTTTTCGATTTGTTGAAACTCTTGATTTGATAAGTAAACTAATTTAATACATCCAAGTAATTATAAGCCATACTTTTGAGTTTTGGGGATTGAATTTACGAGTTATTTCTTCTCTAAACTTTTTTTTAATCGCATCTTACTCCAACCCAATCACTTTTGATCCCATGAAAAGGGCACTAGAACTTTTAATTTCCACTCAAATGAGCCCTCTCCCGATCTTATAGGACAATTGATTCGATATGAATACCCCCGGGAAAAGGAAAAAGAAAAAAAAATAACAGACATTTGTGATCTTTCTTCTAGCAAACAAGTACAAAATTCCCCTGATCGCCTGATCGCTTGGCTCATTGGGATGTTTCCTCTTTTTCGAAAATAAGGTATATTTTCTCGGGCTTGTAGCTTTTATAAGTAAGGTTCTCGGAGATTCTGAATCTAATCAGTGGCGTCGTTGAGGAGGGCAAGGGCAATGGCAGTTACCTCTCCAATAATTTGGAAAAAAACTATAATTTATTAAGTAGCTTTAAAACTGTTGCTCGTTTTAAGTGTCAAATTTACTCTTCACTTTGAGCAGATAATTTTTTTTTTTCAATTAATTTATGCTCGTTTGAAAAAAAGGAAAACAAGAAAAATAGCAGTACATTACACTTCGTAATATATTCCAAAATAGTATTTTTTCCAAATATACTTCCTTTGAAACCTTATCGTCAAGAAAAATGTGAGCCTAGTCAATAGCAAAATTGAAAAATGTTCTATGCAGACTATGCTTCCTGTTTCGCTATATTTGCTCAGGTCAATTTTTTCCCAGATATTTAAGGTGCTTTTCTTTCCTAAAATCTATTTGCTCAAGATTAGATTTTCTTGCTTTAAAACTTTCAAAAGTCGAAATGAATACGCCCTCTACATCTCCAAACAGGACAGAAATAGAAGGTAGAAATATTGTGAATATAATTTCCTGAATGAAAAAGAAATCATTGAAAAAGAAAATAAGACTTAGTGCTTTTTATGATGATATTCATACTCGGTTGCAGTTAGGTCATGATGTTCAAATCGGTTGTAGTTTGGTCATAGAGTTGAATAGAAGTGGATCCGCTCCAGGAATTATTTAATTGATTTAATTTTAAACTTTCAATATTTAAATCAAAATACAATTTAGCTCCAAATCCTCTTATTTGTAATTGAAACGCCTAATAAGCGCCGAGAACGTCCTATTCCTTACGTTTTGGATTCACATACTAACCCATAAATCTAGAACTGCCTCTATGGGGTAATGCCATGCTGACTTCTTGCTATTTTCACTTTTCTAAATATTTCTTTAAACCAGCTCCAAAAAAAGAATTGAAATAAAATGTGAAAAAAATATGACTGAGATTAGTCGCATTTCACTCAACGCCGACGCTATTTGTGGCTGTGGGAAATTTATCTCTGGATCGATATGCTGTAAAAAATGTCTGCTGAGAATAGAATAAAGTGAAGTTAAACAAAATATGTATGTTTTTCTCACAATTTAGAAATTTAGAAATTTTGTGCACGCATAAGCAGTACTAACCCATTCTCTTTATCTATTGTTATCAGTTTTCTCCTGCAGTACTTGGAGACCGAGCTTTGTGAAGGGACTTATAAACATAAAAACAATATTCAGTGTTACCCTCCTCTGGAAATGTATACCCCCATACCCTGATTTACACAAGAAAAAACTTTTGTATATTTTTTATAGATTTTGTAATTTTTTTAAGCAAAGTTACCAAGAGGAAGGTAATTTTTAAACTTTAGGAGTCAATTTTCCCTTCCAATTGGCATCCCTGCCAATTTTTAATTAATTTAAGGTTTCTGCCGCAAAGATGCCAAGAATTGTTAAGTTTTCTGAATATTCTTTGTCAAACAATGTCCAATGGATAAGTAAATAATTCTAATTTTATTTTTAGAGTACTTTCAAACTTGAAATATGGTCGCAGTTTAAATGTGAGGATCACAATGTAACGTTACACAATCTGTGGTAATACTTTGACTTATCCTGAATCTTTACTTAGACAGCGCTATTGTGCTGCCTGTGATTTTTGTTTCGGCTTTATGTGGCCCACTGATATCAATACTATATATTTATATAAATCGGCGAACCCACAAACAAATCAATTTAATAAAAAATCATAAGTAATCTTTCAATAAATCACGTATATAAGAAGTTTAGTACAACAAATTAAACCTTACAGTCATAATCCATTCAAAATTACGAGCAAATAAATAGCGCGATACCCGGGGCTGTTAGAATGCAGCTTGGTTCAATTATGAGATTGAGCATCCTGTGCTGGGTACAGGTTTTGGGGGAAGTGGAGGGGGATATGTACTGCAGCATTAGTGGTAAATCTGGCTGGAAAAAAACAAATGTATACGACATTTACCTTCGCCCACGCGAAAGCTTGTTTACGCTATACTACTGTCGTCCGTAGCAGCTCATTGCTGACAATTTTAGTAAAAGCCAAGCACCAGCATTTATATTTATGATTGTTTAATGTGTGTTTAGTGTTTATAATGTATTGCGTAATGTTTTTAAATTCACCAAGTAGCGTGTTTGTCAAATAGTTACTTTTCTCCCCTACTGCTTGAATAGCACCTACTCCAATAGAAACTCCTCTTGCCCCCCTCCCCCCAATTAAAAATACTGTTGCTAGGCCCTTGAATCTGACGGTATGATTTTCATTACGATTGCTTGCCTTTTTGGGGCGCCTCTTTCACAGTTTAATTCAGTCGTGTCTTTCTTATTGTCCAGTTATTTGGTTGTCTACTTTTCCTTCTCTTATTAAACTGCTTTCTAACGCTTATAATAAAGCCATAAATATAATCCAACAAAAAAAAAATGTTCAGCACCTCAATCTATTATATTTAATCTATCCTTCGCATCTGATCGCTCCTATTATCAGCTCTCTAGCTCTCATATGTTCTAACTCAGCTTACTCCAACAGTAGCCTAATATCTGATTTTTATCCTTTAGTTGCGTGACATGTTATAAGGAATGCCCTTCCTGATTCGGCTCGAGAATGCCACCGTTTGGCACCTTCAAACGGTCCATTTTTTGCCTTTCACCTAATTTTTTCGCTTGTTCTGCTCACAACTTTTTTCTTTACGGTTATTATCAATTATTTTAGTTGTATATCATCCAGTCTGGTTTTGTTGATTAATCAGAATAAATTCTTATAAATCGATGAATCCCCCCTCTCTGTTTGTGTTCAAATTTTATTTATTGTCTACATGTTAGTGTTTAAATAGTATGTGTATCATTCCCCTTCTTTACAGGTCATTTGGCCTCTGTGGAGAGCAGTGCCTTGTATTTGCTGAATGATTTTTTTTTTTTTTTTTTTTTTTTTTTTTTTTATAGAATATATCTTTTAAATTAAAGATGATATATATTCTGTAATAGCCATTGACTTTTTAAGTCTGTTGCCTATAACGTTCTGATTTCGTTTCTAACAGGAGAGGAAACTAGACCTAGCATGTTATTAATAGAGAGCTTTAACATGAAGCAGCATTTAAAACTAATAATGCCTCTGATCGTGCAGCTTCACCCAGTAAAACTAGAAGAATGCAAAACAAGCTCAATTTTATTTTAGAAAATTTTGATTTCAAACAAAAGTCTAAGTTTTTTGGATCCAACCTAAAATTTTCTAAAAGTACACATATTCTTTGTTTTTAAACTATTTTTTATTGATTGTAAAACAGTTAGGGATAAAACAGTATGAAGTAAATAGGCTAGTTAAAAAAAAAGAAAAAAAGACAAATGTGCCTGTTACCCTTTTGGCGTAGGCTAAGTGGTTCAGTTACCTTCATCCCGGTATAAAAGAAAGTTAAAACGAAGTAAAAGTAGATAAATCTATTTATTTAAATTTATAGGTTTTAACAATCCCAAATTTTCCCCTGATATTACATGGTTTTGCACTGGTTACATTCTTATGGTCTTCTAAGGAAGGGGAGATTGAAACCCTTATCACCCTCCCATAGGGGTCCTTTAATTTCAACTTTGTTAAACATTGATATTTTGAATAAAATAAAAATGGACTACCTTAAAATTGTAAACTCCCCCTAGCGAAAGGGTTTTCAAACTATGGGTCAGGACACTTCAGTGGGTCCTATATGGAAAGATTTTCGAAAGACTATAGAGAAAGGCTTTCGTATAGAAAGTTTCTTATATAGAAAGACGTTCATAAAAAAATGAAGACAAAATATCTTTATAACATAGACATTCGCAATAATCATATGTGATGACAGTTCTCTGGTTGAAAAAAGTATATATTACAATTTTTAACATCAATTTTGTTCCATGCTCTGTTGATTAATTCATTACTTTTTTTTTGCAGTCATTTGTTCAAATCAAAGTCGCAAATTCATTTTTTCTTCTTTTTTTTTAATTTGTAATCCATATCCCAACACCTAAAGTCCAACAATTTGGCAATAGCCAAAGATCTTCTAAGAAGACACGAATAATTTGGGAAACCTCTGTTATTTTCGCTTATCCAGGAAATATTTTTCATCTTAAGATATTTTTTAGTTTCAACCTTAGTTGGCCGCGGACTGGCTCTACCCCAAATGGTTTCTTAGGCCCATACCCAATTTTCAGCCTGTCATCCTCAAAAGTCTATCCATTTTGGAATCCCTGTCTCTAAAACAAAACTCTTTATTGCCATTTCGAATAATGATATTTTAATTTTTTTTGTTCTAGACTTTGCAACGAATTCGTACAAATCGGATTGGTCGGTCTCGATGCAAATCAAGAAGGCGGCGCGGTGACTGTGATGATCTGGGAGATAGATGTTCAGCCCCTGATTCCAGTTTATGTCCAATTTGCAGTTTAAGGATAGTTGGATCTTCAGAAGACTTTAGTACCCATATGTCGAATGTGTCCGAAAGGTATTAGAAAAGTGAACTATATTGCCTAGGACAGAAAATTTTTTATCCCTTTGACCCATTTTAGATTTATTCATACCTGAAAAACGATTATTTTCTACGATTTTTATTTGCTATTCCCAAAATTATTAAGCGTTCAGTCGTCAAAAAAAATAAGCAAAACTGGTTAGTTAAGTTTGACAATGCTTTTCGTCAGTAAAAATTTAAACATTAACAATCTCTTGATTCCCAAAGACAAATACAATTTCAAAGGTAAGCCGCACCTGCTGTTTGGTACATTAGTTTTTGGCATATTTTTTTTTGTGGCTTTTTCATCCGTGTTTTATTTCTTTTTAATTTGGTGCCCGCTACCTCCAAAACTGCATATTTTTCATTTTAAATTGGATTCCCATCTTTTTTCTAAATTTTAAAAGATATATATGGACGAGTAACTTACCATTTAACCGATTTAAGCATAATTTTTTTTTTTTTAATTACTCTCGAATAACAAAAGTTAGTATTTGCCAAAAGCAATACTTACTATTTCGAAAATACAGTTTATGATCAAATGGAAACTTGTTGCTAATAGGGCTAATGATAAGAAGCGGAAAAAAAACCGATTCCCACTAAAATTAGGCCCCTAAAAAGAAATAAATGCTTGAAAATAAGCATGGATTCACAAATATACAGATGTGGGAAGCAGTCCCTTCTTTTCTTAGGGAAGTCTCTACCTTATTACTTTTAATTAATTAAAAAAAAACTTTTTCCACAAAATAAGTTTTTCAAAGAAAAGTAAAGAACTCAATCAAACAAAAAATGAGCAAAAATAAAATCAAATAATCTACCAAGCGTGAAACTACCACAAATCAGCATCGGTAAATAAATGAAACCCAAAAACGAACAGAAATTACAATAAATAACCGAGTCAAACTCAAAACGAGAAGAAATTAACATAAGTTGCCTTCCCAAGGCCAGAACAAAATTTGCACTTTACTGAAAAAATACAAATGAATGTACATTGTCAGTTTAATATACATATACTGATATTTAATAATCAAAATGTTAATATTATTTGATTTATTAAATTTATAAAACTAAAACATTTATATTTTTTTCAGTAAAGTGCAAATTTTATTCTGGCCTTGGGAAGGCATAGGGGTTTTGCGCCCAACTTAGGTTAATTTCTGCTCGTTTTGAGTTTGACTCGGTTATTTATTGCAATTTCTGTTCGTTTTGGGTTTCATTTATTTACCGATGCTGATCTGTGGTAGTTTCACGCTTGGTAGATTGTTCGATTTTATTTTTGCTCATTTTTTGTTTAATGGAGTTCTTTACTTTTCTTTGAAAAACTTATTTTGTGGAAAAAGTTTTTTTAATTAATTTCTGTTCGTTTTATATTGACATAGTCTTTTCAGGGAAAAAGAAAAGAACACTTTAAATCTTTTCGTTTTTTAAGACTTTATAGTTTGGCCTGCTATTTGTATGCTGGAGAAAAATTTTCAGCAATTTTTAACAACATACACCCTTTTAAAAATCTGGACACAAATAGTACTGTTTAATTTAGTTTCATATCTCCTCTAGTTGACCTGAAATGGAAAACTTGATACCATTCGCAAAAAAATCTGTTTACTTTCTTTGATAGCTTGGATACACTTACGCTATTTTGATTTGGTTAAATTTTAAGAGCAGAAGTAGCCCCGAGAGTTTGAAACATGATACCCTCAGTCGTTTTTGGGATACTGCTGAGATGCCTTATTGGGATTTAGCATTATCACAGTGTATTTTGATTTAATCATAAGGCAACATTTAGTTTTTAAACATAATGGGCGAATGGGAGGGTGGGCGTGGGAGGGTAGGAGTGGAAGGGGGATTAGTTGCCCTCAGATCACTTTCAACTATTAAAAAGGGCATCAGGTCTTTCTATTTTCAATCGAATGAGCCCCTCTCGAAGTTCCAACGACAACTCCTTCGATAAGAAGTGCCCTGGTCTAAACAACAGCAACAACAACAAAATATCACTAGTCACTTTCGACAATTAAAAAGGGTACTAACCCTTTAAATTTCAAATCGAGTGAGCCCTTTTTCAAGTTTCTACGACAAAGATTTCAACAAAAACCTTATATACCCCCAGGGCATAACTTATAACCCTTGCCCTGAGGGTTGCGGGTGACTGTCCTCCTCAAAAACATATTTTCTATCTGGAAATCAACTACGCTGAACAAAATGGCTATCTCAAAATTTTGATTGGATGTGTTTGGGGGAATGATGGGCGTGGGGGGGGGGGGGCTAGTTGCCCTCCAATCACTTTCGACTATTAAAAAGGGCACTAACCCTTTGAATTTCCAATCAAATGAGGTTTTTTTGAAGTTTCTATGACAACCCCTTCTATAAAAACCTTATATACCCCCAGGGCATAACTTAAAACCCTTGCCCTGAGGGTTGTGGGGGAGTGTCCTCCTCGAAAACATATTTTCTATCTGGAAATCAAGTACGCTGAACAAAATGGCTATCTCAAAGTTTTGATTGGATGTCTTTGGAGGAATGCTAGGCTTGGGGGGGGGGCTAGTTGCCCTCCAATCACTTTCGACTATTAAAAAGGGCACTAACCCTTTGAATTTCCAATCGAAGGAGCCTGTTTTGAAGTTTCTACGACAACGCCTTCTATAAACACCTTATATACCCCCAGGGCATAACTTAAAACCCTTGCCCTAAGGGTTGTGGAGGAGTGTTCTCCTCAAAAACATATTTTCTATCTGAAAATCAAGTTCACTGAACAAAATGGCTATCTCAAAATTTTGATTGGATGTGTTTAGGGGAATGATGGGCGTTGGGGGAGGGGGGGGGGAGGCTAGTTGCCCTTTAATCACTTTCGACTATTTAAAAAGGGCACTAGCCACTCCAATTTCCAATCGAAAGAGCCCTTTTCAAAGTTTCTACGACAACTCCTTCAATACGAAGTTCCCGGGTATGGAGGAAAAATAATAATACATTGTGCCCACATTGTTCTTTACTTAGGCAGCGCGATCGCGCTGCCTATGATTACCAGATAGTATATAACTTTGCGTTGATTGTCTGGAGGACAATTGCTCGATTTTGTAGCCTCATGCAGGGCAGTCTACCCAATGCAATGCTGCTCTAATTACATATCGGCACATCTTCACTAGTCTACGATGTAAACAAGGGATTACTTTACTTTTATTAATATTAATAATATTAATAAACACGATTATAATACTTTACAATTTACAACTACTGTACTAATGAAAAAACCTAAGTGATTCTTAAATTATCCTGGTAGGAGGGAACCAGCTAAGTTAAGGGCTGGGTGGTAACATTATTTTATGGCCTTAACTATATCGTCTGGCCTTAATTTATCGTCTGGCCTTAACCTACTAACTGGCCTTAACTTTAAGTTTGCTTCTATGGATTTTATTTGAAGGGATCCCTACCTCTTGTTTCCCCCTAACTGTGTCAGTAGGAATGAGTTCCTGAAGACAAATTTTGTCAAATCCCTTATTATTACTATTTGCAAACTATAAAATCTATCAAACTTTAGAGTCTTGGATCACCGTGGAGAATTGAGCCTGCCCTATTTAGCCTATATACTACTCACTAGAATTAAAAAATATATTTAACTTTCTCTATTAATACAATGAGACAAATGCTTAGGTGTTACGGTACTTCCCAATTATATGGGCCTTTATAAGAAGTCAAGTTTTGTTAATGCTAATGAAATATAATAAAATAGGATGAATATATAAAAGTTTATAAACAAATTTGGGCTATATATTTGCACACTAGGGGTTGGGTTACGTATATTAAATACGTAACCCAACCTAACCTAGGTACCCCCCCCCTAAACCCCAAAAAACAACAGTTTAAATATCGTATGTGCAATGAAAACCACGCCATGTATTGCATTACTCTATAGCAGTCTCTTGAATTAACCCATCAAAAACAGGTTTTTCGTGACTGGTTTCCTTGCAAAGGCCCATATAATGGGAAAGTACCGGTGTTACTTATGGGTGGAGGGAATATCCCTGTCAAATTAGGTTAGCCAAGCGGTAAGAAAAGACCGGTAATTTTGCGACAATTTTACGTTGTTACCGAAATCTCAATGCTGATCGGCAAAATGGCTTGTAGAAATAACAAGCCTTTCGATTAAATCTTTTAGCCTCCCCTTCCTCCTATTTCCATAAATATTTAGGCAACTAGTGCAGCTGATTCCCCGGAGCGTCATTCGCGTTTCGAAAAGTGCGGTATTTTCTGCATCCCAAAAACATGTAAGTATTTAATTCCGCCTCCCGGAAACAAAGCCAAGTGTTTGGAAACAATTAATTCTTGATTTATTTTCTTAAGGAATTTGATAACATCCTTTGCACTGAACGTCGTTTTAAGACATCACTTCGCACTGTCCTGTAACAGCACTTTGCATTTAAGTACGAAAGTATGCCTTAATCCAAATTTATAGCAGGGTGTATCTTGAATAGCGTACACTTGTGAAAAACTGAAGATTCAAACGAGTGTTTATTGTCTTACGACGTTTATATCTTAGTTAGGAAGGAATTTGTCTTCTCTTCCTTAAGGTCTTTATTTGCCACATTAGATATACAGAGGTTATTAACATAATCAGTATGCTTCTATCAAAATGCAGAATTTAGACACTAAACTTTATGATGGAATTGCCACTTTGTTTGTGATATTTCAACTTCGAATAGGCTATCTTTTAAAGGATTGGTTTCTTCATGATCCCAAAGGTGAGGGACGGTTCACTCTCTGTCAGAGGGTGTATATTTTGGAGGACAACTTTTTTTTCCCTGTGTGTCACACTTCCGCTACGCTGAGCCTCATCGCACTATGCATGGCAAGCTTCGCACTAGCTAGAACATACTTCTCCCGCACTTGGTATGTGTCTCCTGATGGACACGATTTTTAAAATGGACAGCCCCTCCCCCTTCCAACTATCAGAAGAGCCCAAGGGACTTCTTGTCCAGCATATCTGTAGTTATTTGAGAGTCACTTCTGGGTGGTACCTGGTACGGTTTACAACGCTTGAAAGGTGGTTTGCAACCCATACAGTTCTGAAGCGTAAAAATTCTCACAGGGTGGACATACCAAACCTTTTCTAGAGTTGCTTACGTTATGAAGCAATATTGTAAGCACAGAATGTTGGTTTGTTGTCTGGCTAAACCTTCCCGTACAACTGGTAACTGTAAAATTGGCAAAGACTAGCCCCAAATCATAAAAAGATGATTAATAATGATAAATCATCAAATGATGATACCGTGAATGTTGAGTCCTCTTTAATTATCATTAATAAAAATATTTTATGGTGTGGGAGGCATCCCTTTCTATTATAGTGAATTACCTCTGGTTTATTGCTATCCATTCTTTCAATATTGATGCTTATTGATCACAATCTTGTAGTATTTTGGCTAATCTACGCTCTTTTTCTTTGATTCTTTTCTTTCTCGTGAGGGAACGCCCTCGTTCTTGTAGAAGTTTGTTGTCAGTATACTAAGTAGGTCTTCCAGTTTTGCATTTTCTCCAACTAAATATTCTAGTATTTTGTTATATTTAATTTGTATTGCGTACTATATACAGTTTACTATCTCATATGTTAACATTCACCTTCTAATAGCGAAAATAAATTAAATAACATTATAAAAATCTTGCAATTACATCTACTTGTCTCCAGACACAAGGAGTCTGTGTCTTCTGTCTCTAGAAGACACAAGGTCTTCTGCTCTCCGTGGTGCTATGCCTCGCCAGACTGTTGAGCGTTCGGTCTTCCGCTTGCTTTACAGTGATCTCCAGCCAATGTTGCCATCATCCAGCTATCATCGCCAGAGATGTCGAAAGCCACCAATTGGCTCTAAATCCGTCTTCACTGTATTGAGCAAGGTTTTAGCCTGCCCTTCAATATTCTTCTTCTTCTGATGAATCAGGTGTTTGTATGCTTTTTTCGATGGTTTGAATAACTCCTTATATATAATATGATATACGACATGATTAAAAAATATATAAATCATGATTAGCAATTTAATAGAAAATAAGATTTAAAAAAAAGCTGTAAACGAAGAACATTGCCTATATTTCTTCCAGATGTAATCTGTTTCAGGTTTGAAGCAAAAAGTGTCGTCAAATAGATCGTGCAGTCATACATATATCGTAAATCTAAGTCACGACACAAAATCATGATTATCATCTAACTAAATCTATACTGTACTAAGAATATTATTTACTAAGTTTTTTATATTAAGAATAATACTATACTAAGATGGTATACTATACTATACCATCTATACTAAACAGGCATCATCATGTAGTCATTAGCAGGCTTATTGGTATGTTTTTGGTTTTCATGGATTTCTAGATGTCTTGGAAAACAAGATGAGATTGTTATAATTAAGTTTTTCTCCACGTCCTTTTTTTATTGTTATTTTTAATTTTAGCGAACGCCAAACGATACGGACGAAGAACATCTAGACGTTGATGGCGATCCAGATATTCTTGAGAGTAAACACTGGAAAGAGAAATCTTTGCTTTCAGAAAGTTCTTTTTCTGGTAAGAAACCACTTGGGAAAGTTATCATATAAAGGAAATACCAAACTAATATTTGTAAAATATATTAATTTCACGATATTGGGGGGGGATTAGCAAAAAACATGAAAATGAGTTTATTTTGGCTCGTAGAAAAAGCATCTACTTTATCTTGTACCATAGTTTCTTTTGAATTAGCATTCCAAGTTGAGATTTGTTTTTTGTCCATGGCTACCTTTGACAGACCATTAACCATTCTAAAGTATCATTGGTGACTCTAAAAAAATCTTTTATGATAATTTTGTAGGGACATAAACCTTATAAATTAGCTAGAGTATATCCAAAACTTTTGCATCTTTTTTGTCAGTATACCTTCATTAAGTGTTGAAACTTATCCCGCAAAAGTTTGAAAAACAACTTTGTGTTTATTGTGGATAGTTTAGATAGGGTATCTTACATCAAGATTAACTTCCCTTCTTTTTTGCTGAAGAACTAATATAATTATGGGATTCTAATCAAATATTTTGCTCTTGCTTTGAAGTTTGAAGTTTAAGTTGCTTTATGTCAACAATAGTTTTACGTGATAATCTTCTATTCATTGATTGTATGAAATCTGGGTGAAGTATGCCTCATCTATGGTACTTTGTTATCTGCTGGCATTGGTAAATAGGGAGCAAATTAGAGCTTTTTTTGTTTAAAATGCCGTTTTTGCCGTTTTTTGCCGTTTTCGCCGTTTTTTGCCGTTCAATAAAGGACCAACCAATTTTTGGGGCGGACAAGTATTTTCATTTATAAGCCTTTAAAAATTTCACGAACTTCCCATAATAAGTCGTTTCGAATTCTCTTCCAGAAACAGCAAACCCCGAGAAGACAACCTAGCGAAGAATAGATTTCTATAGAAAACTGCTTGAGAAAATGAAATTTTAAGAATATGGGTACTTGTATGATATACCCCCTACCTAATATTCTTCTAATATGTTTTTCTGACGCTCAATCCTAATGAAATATACCTAAGTATGATAAAAAAATATAATGCTTTAGAAACAAATTTGGGCTATATATTTGCATATTAGGGAGGGTGGGGGTAAAGTACAGCGGGTTTGCATGCCTAATGAGTTAGGTACAATTATTCTGCATATTATGTAGTAAGAATTGTTTTCTAACTTCACACTGTCCAATACTTTACAATATTTTTGATATACTTTTCAATCTTAATGAATTGGCATAAAATATTTTGTCAAAAATGGCTTATGATTTGCACATATATACATACCCTGTTGTTTAACTGGTAAGGATGTGCGATATATATATATATATATATATATATATATATATATATATATATATATATATATATATATATATATATATATATATATATATATATATATATATATATATATGTATATATATATATATATATATATGTATATATATATATATATATATATATATATATATATATATATATATATATATATATATATATATATATATATATATGTATATATATATATATTTGCCTGCAGAAGTCGGAAAATTATGTAAAATACATAAATTGAAGTAAGTTTTAAGCAAGAATGGAACTCATCTCCCATTTTTATTTTGAGATAAATAAATGTTTGAAAGCCGATAAATGTTTTAAAAGTTGACCTTCAGTGTTATAACTAAATTAAATTGTTTATTCAATTGAAAGTAAGGAGCAAAAATAAAAATTAAACGAACAGAAATTAGTCCATATCTGAGGGGGGGCTGCCCCTTCCTCGACCCTCGCTCTTTACGCTAAATTCTTTAAGTTCTTTAAAAATTTATCTCATTCAAATTCAAGTTCCCTTATGTTTGAGGAGTCTTCCTTAAAGAATTGTGACAAAAAGCAAAACTTAAACATAAAGGGTGAGGATTTAGGATGAAGTAGCCCCCGGCATATACGAAATAAATTTTGTTCGTTTTAAGTTTCAATATTGCTCTGTCGCTCCTTACTTTCTGTTGGAAAAACTTTTTCTATAACTCAATTTCCGACTGTTTTAAATCATGTAAGGAAATCGCCTTCCCAAGCCCCGTGTAAAATTCCCCTTGAAAATTTTCCCCAAAAGCATTCCTCCCCACAGAAAATTCTCCCCGCAAAAAATCCTCTTAGCAGAAAATTCCTTCATAAAAAAGTTCCGTAGGGCTATATTTCATTCTAACAAATACTCTATGGGAACTATGGGCAAATTGCATAGCTTACCCCTTTCCCCAGGGACTCTGGGGGTCTTGTCATCCCCAAAGACATAGTTATTGGACCTTTCGACTATAATGAATAATATGGCTATAGCAAAATTTTGATCAGATGTGTCTGGAGGAAAAAGAGGCATGGGAAGGGGCTAGTTGCTCTTCAATCGTTTTGGTTACTTAAAAAGGGACTAAAACTTTTGATTTCTGTTTAATGAGTCTTCTCCCGATCTTCTAGGATCATTGGCTCGATAGAGTCATCCCTGGGAAAAGGAAAACAGAAAATCAAATAAACACGAAACTGTGATCTTTCTTCTGGTCGAAAATACAAACTTCCCCATATTTGTAGATATGACCTTAAAACCTCTAAGTGGGGCTTTAAGGTTTTCTGATATGTTAAACCCGAGGGTGTGATTCTCATTAAGATTGCTCGACTTTTTAGGGGTGTTTCCCTTCTCTCTCGAAAATAGGGCACGATTTTGATGGGCAACATCAAACTTAATGAACTTTATATATTTGAAATCAGCATAAAGAGGATTCCTTTGATGTATCTATTGTCATCAAAATTCTGTTTTTTTAGAGTTTTGCTCTATTCAGCCGAGTTGCTCTTTACTTATAGTTCGTTACCAGGAACTGTTTAATATTCAGGTAGAGAATCAAAATAAATAAAAATTAGTGTTTGTTTTATTAATAATTTTTGTAAGCCAGTTTTGTTCTTCAGAAAAATAAGTAATGTGTTGTGCCAAAACATATTTCAATTAAAAAAATTTGACTTTATGTTTTGATAATAGCTAAATAATGATAAATAATAAATAAAAAAATATATGAATAATTTTTTTGTTTTAGTCGCAAGTTTGAGTCAACCTTACAGAGGACGATGTAATTCTAGGAACGTACAAGAAGGATTGCAGTTTAGCCCTCAAAGTCACCCCTCTCCTTTACAAAAGTAAGTGTCTACAAAAGTAACGTATTTACTGGAACGTTATGCGAAAATATAGGAAAACTGTGAAAAAACTGTAAGGATTACGATATGACCCCCTGCGTGCGTGTCTGATCTAAACTCCTTTGCCCGTAGACATAGTCATTTTGGGGCCCCTTCTTTTGTATGGTTGATGAGGTATTTAGAAAGTATATACTTTATGGGGTACGGTGCATTTCCCAAGGAATACCCTCATGGAAAATTCCCCCCTCCTAGAAAATGTTGGAATATAGGTAGAATATTCCGAAATTCCTTCATTATTTTTATTTGTCATACTTTCTTTTGGCTGCTCAATTTGCATTTTGGGGAGAATTTTCCAAGTAGGAATTGTCAGGGGGAGAGGAATTTTCCTAGGGATTACGCATAGCACCATCTTTATCTACGAGAGCCCACAAATTTCCCTTCCCTAGAGTTCCTGCGAGGCCTCAATCTGAGACCTATTGTGTTTCAACTCTCTCTCTCTTTCGTTCTTTCTTTCTTTCTCTCTCTCTCTCTCTCTCTCTCTCTCTCTCTCTCTCTCTCTCTCTCTCTCTCTCTCTCTCTCTCTCTCTTTTCCTCTCTGGCTTATGCTTCTTTGGGGCCTCAGTTCTGAAAAGTATGTTTTTTTTTCAACGCTGCCGGGCGGACAGGAATTGGCTCAAATAACAAATCCTTGGGAGTTTTATTCACCTGGTTCAGACACTCTTTAACATGTTAAAGAGATTTTATTGTAATTTTTACCCTATTAGGTTTTCCGTACTACCAGCGGCAAAGCTAGTGTAGGAATAAATGTCTGACCTCAGTTTTTGAAAAAAAAGTACTAGACAACACTGGCAATTTTTCTTTTTTTAAACGCTAGTACCAGTTTCCACTCGTATAAGTTCCTCAAAGTCTTTGGTTCAATATTGAACATACTAGCCCCGAGTTCAAAAGAGCTTATTGTAATTAATTGCAATAATTAATTAAATAAACGTAGTTATTGTTCTCGATTCAACACGGTTTGATCATCAAAGTGAATTTATTGCAAAACAAAAAAAATTTAAACTCGTAGAACCTTTGAAACTAATCAAAAATATTGTTAGCTCACACTGGTAATTGGATATATCAAGAATTCTCTATCTATAAAAGAGTGAATTAACGCGTACTGAGCTCTGAAGCACAATGAGCAAATAATGAATTAAAATAGGTTTCAATAAGTGCTTTTGAACGCAGTTCGATAATTGTAATTGTCCATTGAACGCCAAAAACTACAAAAATCAGCTGCAATAAGCGTATTGAGGGCAGGGTAGAACAATCAACGGAATTATAGGTAAATAACCTAAAACTTAAATATAAAGATAAGTAATCTAAAAACTTAAAGGTTATCATATATGCCCGTGGAGATAGACCCCTCCCCCCCCACAGAAATAAAAAACTTGTAATCCTAAAAAAGATGGTGTTTTTCTGGCAATTTTTTTTAAACTTTTCTAATAATAATCGCTAAATAATTATATATTTTTTTTATTAAATTAGACATAAGTAACAGATAGGCTTAAGGAAGGGTACGCTTATTTATCTGTGCCTTTATTTAAGTGGTACGTTCCATGCCAGTCCTCCTCAGAAAGACGAAGATATGGATAAAGTCCCTGGAGATACAGCTACTCAGACAGAAATGGTTGATATACCCGAAGACTTAAGTGTCTCAGCGAGTGGAAGCCTAACTCAGGTCTTAACTGCTTTGAAGTCGAGGATTAGCGAATTAGAAGACGACCAAAAGGAAGTTGCTAAAAAGTTTAAGTGTATAGTTTGTCATGTAAGTTTTATTTCTTTTTTCTGTCTTTTTGCTTATAAGGTATTTTTTAAAGATATAAATTGTTTATATCTATATTTATATCTATATCTTATATAATAATCATTTATATCTATATATAATAAATATATTCTAAGGTATAAAAGCATTCTTTAAAGTAAATAAATACAAAAAACATATTTTCCCATTAAGTCAAGGGAGGAATTAAAACTTACAGTAAACAGAAATTATCCTGGATGCAATATGAATTCCTTATCTTCCAAAATATAAACAGTTCATTTTACTCGTTCCATTAATTTAGAAAGAAATAAAAACTTAAAACTTAGCTGTGCTCTCATTTGACATTTTCCATAAATTTGTCTAAGTGGCATCAGAACAAACTACAAATCAAAGTGCATGTTGACTCAGTGGACAGTGGTATAGTCATATACGGTCTCTAGGTGGTTTTTTAAACAGTCTTATAGAAGGCCTATAAATTCAATGCAAGAAAATGTCGCTGTAAAATGATAAAAACTGGTAAGTTCTTTAAATATCTGGGGTTCTGATAAAGACCTAGTTGGTGAAAAAATGACTATATGTGATGACTCAATTAATTAGAAAACGATATGGATGAATAAAAAAAATATTTACAAATTTGATATTTATGCTGCCACGAGGCCTTATCCAGGGGGGATTTTTTCTATATATGAATATAGAAGTTCGTTACGTAAGTTAATTCGTAAGTTACGTTTATTTATTACTAATAAAAACGTTCGCAAATAAAATTAAACAAGTTTCGAGAAAGCTATTTAACCAAATAAAAGTAAACTAATATGCACATTTTGTTTTAATTATTCATGTACGGTGAGCCAGGATCAAAACCTAGATTTTTTCAAAAACGTTCAAAAATTAAATAAAAAAAAACAAGTTTTTTTAACTGAAAGTAAGGAACGACGTTAAAACTTAAAACGAACAGAAATTATTCCTTATATAAAAGGGGCTGTCCCCTCCTCAACGTCTCGCTCTTTACGCTAAAGTTGGACTTTCTCACAACTCTATTTTTTAAACAATAAAAAACTTTAGCATAAAGATCGAGGCGTTTAGGAGGGGACAGCCCCTTTCATATAAGGAATAATTTCTGTTCGTTTTAAGTTTTAACGTCGTTCCTTACTTTCAGTTAAAAAAAACTTGTTTTTTTTTATTTAATCTGAAAAGAGAACGGCTAAATAAAGAATTTCTTTAGTTAAGAACAATTACTCCTATTGATTTGTACGTCCATTTAAATTGAATGTTTGGCTACGTTCAAATGGATGCACAGCCCCCCCCCCCTCTAATGATTTTGACTAATTTAGTAAATGTGAACCGGTTGGTTTTTAGCTGAAAATAGCTTCTTTTTTCCTATTCAAATTTGAATTCTTTAAAATAATGAAAAGATACTTAGATTCTAGTTTTAATAGTGTTTATCTTTCAGAATCGATATATGAACCCTCTCGTGTCAACTTCTTGTTGGCATATTCATTGTGAAGAATGCTGGAGAAAAGTTTTGGTAAGTAGTTCCAGTCTTGTTTTATTTCTGCTCATGGAAACAGTAAAAAACATATTATAACTCTCGTACTTGCTCGCGTATAATGTTTGTGTAGCCCCCCATGTGCAAGCCCTTTCGTATTTCTTGATAATTCTTACACGGCGCCGATTTGCTTCCTCACTAAATCCTAAGCATAGCCCTTATAAAGCCCTTAGCTAGCACCTTTGATTGTATTGTTTACTCATTGTTTATTTTTATTATTTTCGCTAATTGCTTGGATGTCATTCATAATGGGCTTTCTTTATTTTCCTTTCTTTTTGTATAATCCATTATGTGATATTTTATGTTTATTTGCAATGAGTAGTAAAATTATTCATTCATTTATGTTAAAAAATATCTCTTTTGGGGAGATAGCTCATTTTAGCAAGAAGTTTCTAAAAATGTCTGGAATATTTGGTTTATACTATTTTTCAATATTATGTTCCATTCTGTTGAGAATGGGGGACAATCTAAAATACTTTTCCAATAAAATTATTTGAACTGGATATTTTCAAAGACCAAATACTGCAATGAAGGTGCCAAACTAAGTAATTAGAATGATAAATGGATGTGGGAGTAACCTGTTTGTGGAGTTATGTTTCTGGCAGTCACCTGTGAGCTATCTTTTTATTTTTATCTTTTAGCCTGAACAATAAGGAGTAAATGAAGTCAAATTTCGTTCCAGAGGCCAGGTTTTGCTTCTTCCAAATAGAAAACTCTTCATTCGGGCAAATGGTCTGTTTGCCTTATCTTCAGATCAGAATTTAAAACAAATTTTCTTCGGGTGGTGAAATTGCGCCACCTGCTGTGATGAGTTAATTCTTTGATCCCATAAGTCTAGTTTTATAATAAGTAAAAGGTTAGAACTTAAAAAACAAATTTCCTATAATTTATTTTCCCTTTTCACTTATTTTCTTTGATTTATTCTCTGTGTCATGAAGGGAACTCCTATAAAAAACAATGATCCGAAAGAAGGAAATTCCCTGTCCTCCGCCTAGAAATATATTTTTTTGGAAACCAGAAGATTGTACCCTTGAGATGCTGGATTTAGAGATTGTTATTTGTGTTGCCTCTGGCACCAGCTTATGAATTGTGTACTAAAAGTCTATTATATTATTTTGGAGAGTGAAAACGGTGTTTTCAAACTTTAAGAACTTTTTTTTCGATATCAGTATATTTATAAAAATCAATTTAGTTTTAATAGTCTAATACAACAAATTTTCATCAATGTTTTCTTCTTTTTAAAACTATTCCTTTCGAATGTGCGAAAACTAGGGAGCGAAACAAAAATTCCAGTTTAAGCTATCGATTTTGTTTTCAGTAAAGTACATGCAATACTTCAGCCTTTTGTAGGGTTGTAAGAGGTGGTAGCACATCTTTTTGTAGTAATTTCTGCCCATTTTCAAGCTTTACTTCATTGCTCAGTGAATTTTCTGTTCGTTTTAGGTTTCATTTTTTCCTTCATTCAGTTTTGGTTTCAGGTTTAATTTTTTCATTGACAGTGACTTGTCCTTGTTTGAAGTTCCACGTCTTATATAAGCAAATTTCTACCAGTTCTAAGCTTTATGTTCGTGGAAAATTTTCGATTTTTAAATTTAATATTTTACAGACTGCCTTTTAGAAAGCAATCAAATTCTTGATCAAACTTGAAAAAGAAGAGAATTCCAATGCTTTGTTTTCGGAAGGACGCATTCTCATTTAAATAAATTCCAAACAAGATCACAAATAACTGAATTTGTCTGAGATATGGGATTTTATTTGGAATGAAGAAAGAAATTGACTATGTTTTGTATTTCTGCCGTTTAACATTACTTTGAAGTCTTTACAATTGTAAATATTACAATCGTTTATTGCAAAGGAAAAACAAAGTAAACGGACAAGTGGATAATTATTTATGACTCAAGGGCAAGAATGCTGAAATCCCCCCCCCCTTCTTTAAAAGGGAAGGAGCCCAAACTGAGTATAGAGAAAGGAACCAGATAGGGAAAAACAAGGGTCTGATTTTAAAGGGGCCAATAGAGATCGTTCATGCCTGTGTGTGCCAGAATTGGTTGAAATGTTTGCGCGAGTTTTCTTTGCGTGCAATGCAAAATTTAAATTGCCATTGCAAACGATGTAAAATTGCCATGCAATAATGTTTTGGCAAAAACTGTATGAAAATTCCTTATTTTTGTTCAATTATATTTTATATGAAATAAACCTAAATAAAAATTATGTTTTTGAATTTTTTTAGATTCTTGGAAGTCAGATACTGTACATCTTTTTTGGTTAATAATTTTTTGTAATGTTTTATTCAGGCATCAACAGGTTAACTTGTTTCTTAACATTATTTTAGATAGTTTCATTCATTTCCATCACAAAGTTTCATTAGTTTCATTCAATTTCCATTTCAGTTAATGTTTTGCCAAAAAACTGTATGAAAATTCAATATTATCGGAAAATTATATTTTAAATGAAATAAACCTAAATAAAAATTACGTTTTTGAATTTTTTAGATTCTTGGAAGTCAGATACTGTACATCTTTTTTGGTTAATAATTCTTTGTAATGTTTTTATTCAGGCATCAACAGGTTAACTTGTTTCTTAACATTATTTTAGATCTTAGTTTCATTCATTTCCATCACAAAGTTTCATTAGTTTCATTCAATTTCCATTTCAGTTAATGTTTTGCCAAAAAACTGTATGAAAATTCAATATTTTTGTTAAATTATATTTTAAATGAAATAAACCTAAATAAAAATTACGTTTTTGAATTTTTTAGATTCTTGGAAGTCAGATACTGTACATCTTTTTTGGTTAATAATTCTTTGTAATGTTTTATTCAGGCATCAACAGGTTAATTTGTTTCTTAACATTATTTTAGATAGTTTCATTCAATTTCCATTTCAGTTAATGTTTTGCCAAAAACTGTATGAAAATTCCATATTTTTGTTAAATTATATTTTATATGAAATAAACCTAAATAAAAATTATGTTTTTGAATTTTTTTAGATTCTTGGAAGTCAGATACTGTACATCTTTTTTGGTTAATAATTCTTTGTAATGTTTTATTCAGGCATCAACAGGTTAACTTGTTTCTTAACATTATTTTAGATAGTTTCATTCATTTCCATTACAAAGTTTCATTAGTTTCATTCAATTTCCATTTCAGTTAATGTTTTGCCAAAAACTGTATGAAAATTCCATATTTTTGTTGAATTATATTTTATATGAAATAAACCTAAATAAAAATTATGTTTTTGAATTTTATTAGATTCTTGGAAGTCAGATACTGTACATCTTTTTTGGTTAATAATTCTTTGTAAAGTTTTATTCAGGCATCAACAGGTTAACTTGTTTCTTAACATTATTTTAGATAGTTTCATTCATTTCCATTATGCTTCGGTTTTAAAATATTTGTGCAAAAAATATCTGCTGCCATTAGGGAAAAACTGATTGAAAATAGTCAAAATTTCAACAAAAATTTCTAAGGAAATCAATAATGAAGCTTGAATTAAATCAAATTTACCTACAAGAGAATTTAATGAAGTTATTCTTCTAAGAAAGAAGTATGAACGAGGTTGTTTTAGAATTTCGTCTGAACAAAGCAGTTTAACTTTTACCTTAAAGAATCCCAAGGAGTATGGGATTCTCCCAAGGAGAATCCCAAGGAGTAATCCCAAGGAGTTGACCCTTTTTATTCCAAAATAGAAAGCATAAAAGAGGAAACTTAAGCCTTTTAGCATATATGAATAATATGTTAATATTATTTTTATGAAATTTAAACAAAGGCAGGCCTAAATATAAGTATAAAGAACATATAGATATAAATGGATATAGATACAGATATAATATGAATGTAGAAATATTTAAATTTTATTTGAATAATATGTTGACCAGGAATTGAAAATAATTAGCGCCACTGACGGCACTGCGTTGTCCAGAAGAATTAGAAACCATCAAAACAAGTTAAATTTTGATTTATTTGAATGTGAATGTTAATAAAAAATCTAAGTTTATTTCAATTTAACCTTGAAATTAAGCAGATTATTTTGTTTTTGTTATTTTTTTTCGGATTGTTACATGGTTATAGCTAGGCTCGTATGCAGGACATTGGCTAGTTGCATGAAAATTAAACATAATTTTCCAAACATAAGGGCACAAGATAACTTTTGTGCCTTTTTAGAAACAGCGGATTTTATATTTTTTGCTCGTGTAGAGTAATAAGAAAAAAGATGAGGAAACGAAAACGACCCAATTTTAATTATATTTCAATAGTTAACTTGACGAGGATACCTACAATAGCATAAAACGGAAATACGAAAAAGATGAAGAAAGATAAACTTTAGATAAGCGATAGACTTAAAAAGCAGCTATTTATAATAGAAGAAAAATATTTAATTTTTAAATCGAATGTGTTGTTTTTAACACTATCCGCAAGTTGGGATTAATTTTATTTATTTTCCTTTTAGGAAGAGAAGGCCGAATGTCCCCAATGCAAGACTAAGACAGAAACTTGTGAACTTAGAACACTTTTTCTTTAAGTTTGATATAATGGTGAATTTACCGTTGAACGTTTTACTTTTTTATCGGTTTATTATTACTACTAGTCTCTGTCTAAAATTAAAATTTTATTGTTCAAGGAATCTCGAATAAAGCTATTGTTGTGTTTTCTTTTTCTTATTATGTTTACTACCTGATTTTTAGCGTTGCTGTTGACTGTAGCATCAAGGCTGCGCTTTGTTTATGTTTTGGAAGTCTTATATATTTACACAAAGAGCAAAGATCAATCAATGAAATTTAACCATTTAGCAAGAGCATCTTCTGCAATTTTTCATCAAGTTCTATAGAATCTAGTTAAATCGTTTATAGCAATATACAGCGAGGAAAGAACGATCTAAGGCAACTGATACCTAAAGCAAAGAAACAGAATCTTTGGAACAATATCTGCATTAGAAGATATTGTTTTTATGCTGTCATCATGCTGATGCTGACAACCCTGATTTTTAGAGTTGCTGTAGAGTTAAGGTTGCGTTTTTTCTATCTTTTGGAAAGTCAAGGCTGCATTTTATTTATGTTTGAATATTTATTTGCATAAAGAGCAAAGATCAATGAAATCAATGAAAAAATCAATGAAATCTGAGCATTTTGCAAGAGCGTCTTTGTATTATTTCATTATTTCTTTTTTTTTTTTTTGTCTAGACAGGGCACTTCTTATCGAAGGAGTTGTCGTAGAAACTTCAAAAAGGGCTCATTTGATTGTAAAATGGAAGGGCTGATGCCCTTTTGAATTGTCGAAAGTGATTGGAGGGCAACCAACCCCCCTCCCCCCTCCCACGCCCACCAATCCCCCAAACGCATTCAATCAAAATTTTCAGATTACCATTTCATTTAACGTAGTTGAAAAGTCTGGAAATTATGTTTTTGAGGATGGCAGCCCCCCCAGAGCCCTCAGGGCAAGGGTTGTAAGTTATGCCCTGGGAAATTTAAGGTTTATATAGAAAGGGTGATCGTTAAAACTTCAAAAAGGGCTTATTCGATTGGAAATTGAAAGAGCTAGTGCCCTTTTTAATAGTCAAAAGTGATTAGAGAACAACTAACCCCCTGTCACGCCCACCATTTCCCCAAACAAATCCAGTCAAAATTTTGAGATAGCCATTTTTTTCAACGTAGTTAAAACTTGAGAAAATTACTTCTTTGAGGATGACAACCCCCCCCCCCACAGCCCTCAGGGCAAGGGTCGTAAGTTATGCCATTGGGGCATATAACGTTCTTATAAAAAGGGCTGTCGTGCAAATTATGTTCTGGCCTTGGGAAGGCATAGGGGTTTTGAGCCCTACTCATGTTAATTTCTGCTCTTGTTGAGTTTGACTTGGCTATTTATTGTAATTTCTGTTCGTTTTGGGTTTCATTTATTTATCGATGCTGATTTGTAGTAGTTTCACGCTTGGTAGATTATTTGATTTTATTTTTGCTCATTTTTGGTTTAATAGAGTTCTTTGCTTTTCTTTGAAAAACTTATTTTGTGGAAAAAAAATTTTAATTAATTTCTGTTCGTTTTATATTGACATGGTCTTTTCAGGGAAAAAGAAAATAATACTTAAATCTTTTCGTTTTTTTAAGACTTTATAGTTTGGCCTGCTATTTGTATGATGGAAAAAAAATTTTAAGCAATTTTTAACAACATAAACCCTTTTAAAAATCTGGACACAAACAGTAGTGTTTATTTTAGTTTCATGCCTCCTCTAGTTGACCTGAAACAGAAAACTTGATACCATTCGCATAAAAAAGCTGTTTACTTTCTTCGATAGATTGGATACACTTATGCTATTTTGATTTGGTTAAATTTTAAGAGCAGAAGTAGCCCCGAAAGGTTGAAAATAATACCCTCAGTCATTCTTGGGATGCTGCTGAGATGACTTATTGGGAATTAGCATTAACACAGTGCATTTTGATTTAATCTTAAGGCAACATTTAGTTTTTAAACTTAATGGACAAATGGGAGGTTGGGCATGGGAGGGGGACTAGATGCCCTCCAATCACTTTCGACTATTAAAAAGGGAATTAGCCCTTTCCACTTCAATCAAATGAGCCCTTTTCGAAGTTCCTACGACGATATGAGTTCCACTTCATATCGAACTCCTTCGATATGAAATGCCCTGGTCTAAATAAAAATAATAATAATACATTGTACCCACATCGATCTTTATTATAAAAATTTCAAGCCTTCTAATCACTTTCGACTATTAAAAAGGGCACTAGCCCTTTCAATTTCCATTCGAATGAGCCCTTTTTGAGTTTCTACGACAAAAATTTCTATGAAAACCCTATATGCCCCCAGGGCATAAATTAAAACCCTTGCCCTGAGGGCTGTGAGGGGTTGTCATCCTCAAAGACCTAATTTCAAGAACTTTCAACCACGTTAAACATAACGGCTATCTCAAAATTTTGATTGGATATGTTTGGGAAAATGGTGGGCGTGAGAGGGGCGTTAGTTGCTTTCCAATCACTTTCAACTATTAAAAAAGGCAGTAGTCCTTTCAATTTCCAATCGAATGAGCCCTTTTTAGTTTTTACGACAACACTTTCAATAAAAACCTTATATGCCCCCAGTGCATAACTTACAACATTTGCCCTGAGGGCTGGTGAGGGGGGGGGGGGTTGTCATCCTCAAAGACCTACTTTCAACTACGTTAAAGAAAATTACTATCTCAAAACTTTGATTGGATGTGTTTGGGGAAATGGTGGGCGTGAGAGGGGGGTTAGTTGCCCTCCAATCACTTCCGACTATTAAAAAGGGCACTAGCCCTTTCAATTTCCAATCGAATTAGCCCTTCTTGAAGTTTCTACGACAACGCTTTCTATAAAAACCTTATATGCCCCAGGGCATAACTTACAACCTTTGCTCTGGGGGCTGTGAGGGGGTTGTCATCCTTACAGACATAATTTCCGGACCTTTCGACTACGTTGAACAGAATGGTTATCTCAAAGTTTTGATTGGATGTGTTTGGGGAAATTATGGGCGTGAGAGGGGTGTTAGTTATCCTCCAATCACTTTCGACTATTGAAAAGGGGACAAGCCCTTCTAATTTCCAATCGAATGAGCCCTTTTTGAAGTTTCTACAACATCACTATCTATAAAAACTTTATACGCCCCCAGGGCATAACTTTCAACCCTTGCCCCGGGGGGTGTGAGGGGGTTATCATGCTCAAAGACCTAATTTCCAAAACTTTTAACTACGTTGAACAAAATGGCTATCTAAAAGTTTTGATTGGATGTGTTTGGGGAAAAAGTGGGCGTGAGAGGGGGGTTAGTTGCCCTTAAATCACTTTCGACTGTTAAAAAGGGCACTAGCCCTTTGAATTTTCAATCGAATGAGCCCTTTTTTCAAGTTTCTACGACAAAGCTTTCAATAAAAACCTTATATGCCCCCATGTCATAACTTACAACCCTTGCCCTGAGGGATGTGAGGGAAGTCTAATCCTCAAAGATATAATTTCCGGACCTCTCAACTACTTTGAACAAAATGGCTATCTCAAAATTTTGATTGGATGTGTTTGGATGAATGGTGGGCGTGGAAGGGGTGTTAGTTGCCTTCCAATCACTTTCGACTATAAAAAAGGGCACTAGCAATTTCAATTTTCAATCAAATCAGCCCTTTTTGAAGTTTCTACGACAATACTTTCTCTAAAAACCTTATATGCCCACAGGGCATAACTTACAACCCTTGCCCTGAGGGCTGTGGCGGGGTTGTCATCCCCAAAGACCTAATTTCCAGATCTTGCAACTACGTTGAATAAAATGGCTATCTCAAAATTTTAATTGGATGCGTTTGGAAAAAAGGTGGGCGTGAGAGGGGGGTTAGTTGCCCTCAAATCACTTTCGACTGTTAAAAAGGGCTCTAGCCCTTTGAATTTTCAATCAAATGAGCCATTTTTCAAGTTTCTACGACAAAGCTTTCAATAAAAACCTTATATGCCCCCATGGCATAACTTACAACCCTTACCCTGAGGGGTGTGGGGGGAGTCTAATCCTCAAAGATATAATTTCTGGACCTCTCAACTACTTTGAACAAAATGGCTATCTCAAAATTTTGATTGGATGTGTTTGGATGAATGGTGGGCGTGGAAGGGGTGTTAGTTGCCTTCCAATCCCTTTCGACTATAAAAAAGGGCACTAGCAATTTCAATTTTCAATCAAATCAGCCCTTTTTGAAGTTTCTACGACAATACTTTCTCTAAAAACCTTATATGCCCACAGGGCATAACTTACAACCCTTGCCCTGAGGGCTGTGGGGGGGGGTGTCATCCCCAAAGACCTAATTTCCAGATTTTGCAACTACGTTGAACAAAATGACTATCTCAAAATTTTAATTGGATGTGTTTGGAAAAAAGGTGGGCGTGAGAGGGGGCTAGTTGCCCTCCAATCACTTTCGACTATTTAAAAGGGCACTAGCCCTTTGAATTTCCAATCGAATGAGCCTTTTTTGAAGTTTCTACGACAACGCTTTCTATAAAAACCTTAGATGTCCCCAGGGCACAACGCCCTTGCCCTGAGGGCTGTGGGGGAGTGTCCTCCTCAAAAACATAATTTCTATCTGGAAATCAAATACGTTGAACAAAATGACTATCTCAAAATTTTGATTCTATGTGTTTTGGGAAAAGGTGGACGTGAGAGGGGGGTTAGTTGCCCTTCAATCACTTTCGACTATTAAGAAGGGCACTAGCCCTTTGAATTTCCAATCAACTGAGCCTTTTTTTGAAGTTTCTACGACAACGCTTTCTAAAAAAAACCTTATATGCCCCCAGGGCATAATGTACAACCCTTGCCCTGAGGGCTGTGGGGGAGTGTCCTCCTCAAAAACATAATTTCTATCTGGAAATCAAATACGTTGAACAAAATGACTATCTCAAAATTTTGATTGGATGTGTTTCGGGAAATGGTGGGTGTGGAAGGGGTGTTAGTTGCCTTACAATCACTTTCGACTATTAAAAAGGGCACTAGCCGTTCCAATTTTCAATCGAATGAGCCCTTTTCCAAGTTTCTACGACAACTCCTTCGATACGAAGTGCCCTGATATGGCAGAAAAATAAATAATACATTGTGCCAACATCGTTCTTTACTTAGGCAGCACGATTGCTGCCTACCATCAGAAAATTTGCCTAAATTATTAATAAAAGCGATAAAAATGAACATAAAAAGAAGAAAAATGGACCAATTCTTAGAGCAAAAACTTAGACTGTTAAATGGATATTTCTCATATCAAATCTAAAAGGTATATTCAATAATATTGTTTATAAAAATCTCATATATTTATTGATGTTGAATTCTAAATATTAATACGATTAACCCTTTAATGGCTGGTGGCTCTTAGAAGGCACTCCAAGGTTTTTGCCTATAGCTCCTTTCTGATTGGTTGAAACGAGAAACTATCTGTATAGCCAGAAACAAGAGAACAAGAGCTGTCAAATGGTATATTACTTTGCTCCTTTATGAGTCATCTAACAACGTTTGCACAGTACTGAATTTGATATAGTGAAATTTTTCGGACTCTGTGGAATGAAATAAATCGGACTCGGGTAGTATTGAAGTTTATGTTGCTTGGTGAAGGAAAAAATTTTATGGTGTTCATTAGTGTCTGACGGTTTCATCTGTATTATTTTTATTCAAAACTTTCTATTCTTCCACAAGCAAGGACGGTTTTTAAGTATGTATCCAAGGGGTTAACAACTGGGCATTTTGAGGGGCACCTGTGGGCATCAGGCACGGAGGCATGCCTCCGGAGGCATTAAAAATGGACAGGGAAGGAAACTTATAAAATATTCCAAAGGGCACAATATGTAAATGTATACAGCTTGCCTGTTATTCGGTATCTGTCGAATATTTCAGCACCTTCAAAAGCGATCTTTTAAAACTTGGAAAAAATCATTTACGGGTTTATTTGGCAAGGAAAAGAACCCCCAAGACTGAAAACAACTGATATGTACCTAAAGAAGAAGAACGGAGGACTGCAATTTGTTGATATTCATGCAAAAACTAGGTAACCCTACGATGGCACTGATGGTGTCACTTTTTCCTAGTACACATGCAGCGTTGCCACCAGCTCAAAAATAAAATTCCGATTTTTCTTAAAAAAAAATCCCGAAATTTCAAAAAAAAAATCCCGGAACACGGTTTTTAAGTTATACAACATAGGGCTGCGCGGTGATGACGTAAAAAGCAAGGTGCGAAATTCAAAGTACCGTGAAACTTGGTTTCTAGTTGTAACTAACAACTAATTGTCAATAATCCTAGTATTACTTCGACGTGAAAACGTTTTGATGGATTAGTAGGATCTACGACAAGTATTTTAGGCCAAAACAATTCGCCAAAGTTCCGAAAAAAACGTGTCTACGCATCCACGTTTCATCGTTATTTGAATTTCCCGCCCATGAATTGACGTCACGCTTCGCAGCCCTATTCAATATGGCTTGGCCAGCGGTAAAAGTTGCCTTTTATCACGTCTTCACACGTCCCTTTCCCTTTTATCATACCTGCTTTTCTGTTTAGTGGCTGTGCCAAGACGCACCCTTGGATCTCGGATTCTTAATTATACTAAAAACAAGGAATCTGCTGCTTTGACACGAAAGAATCCGGAAATAACACAGATCCCTTTTTCCCGAATGCACTTAGAATCCAACTTTCTAGGTATTAAACCCAGGCCTTTGGGTATTTGAAGAGAAAACTGTAAAGCAACAGTCAGAAAAACTGTTACTACCGAGTTATTAGTAAAAAGCTCTAAGTAAAGCAACCAACTAAAAATAATAACTAGTTTCTCAGATATTTATTGGTACGTTTCAGTAATCATCTCGATAATCACAGCTCAAATGACAACCCTAAGAAACTGGACAAATGAGCTTCAGTAAATCAAACTAAGCTCGCTTAGCACAAGTATAAACACTAAGTCTTCTACTACTAAGTCTTCTACTGAGCATAACAAGTTTTCCGATGGTATTCATCGCTTCCGCTGCCCTAGATCTCGGAATGCATTCGAGACTCATAAAATTATATCAAGAACTCAAGCGAATGGGGGACGAGGGGCACACGCACTTGAGCTGGGAGGACCAGCCCCGCCCTGGGTGGCCTCCTCGTCCATAGGAGACATGGTTCAAGATTCTGTTCAGTTCTGTGCCCTCATGCGCGTCGGTATTAGTTTATTTTTGTTTTTTTGTTGATGGGTTGGTTGTATTTTGTTTTTTTTTGTTGATTAAGGTTGGTCGTAAAAAAGGCTGAAAAAAAAGAAAAAAAAAAGAAGGAAAAAAGTGCCACCGCAAGAATGGGTTTCTTGGGACGGAGGACGCCCAGTCTACGGGAGAGCAAGTAGTTTTTTTTGTGTTAAAAAATTTTAAAGTTCTAAGAGTAAGCCTTTTGGAAGACCACCTTTAAAATTCGAATTCGTATTAGTGAAAATTGAAGGATATGAATTTTAAGAAATTGAAGTAAAAATGCCACCGTAAAAGCGTCTCCTAGAGGGGGAAGGACACCCTGGAACGGGGAAGCGATAGATATTTGGCAAGAAAAAAGTTAAATGGTAGTGTGCCTTCATGTCCACTACTACATTGACTGTTTTATAATAAATTTTTTTTTGTTTGAAGTTTAGGTGATATGATAATGTATAAAGTTGTAAGATTTATATGTTTTTGTATTAAAATATCACCGAGTGGAGAGGAGGAGGGGAGGAAAAAAAATAACAACTACCTCTGAAAAATGTTAAACAAAATTCCTTCTGTTGACACACAGAACATGGCGATGGTTATGGTCTTGAGGTCAGTTTTAGGTTTAGGTGCCATTTTTAACATGATGATTGCGATGCTGACGAGACATCAAAATAGTGGAACCCTTGCTTCTGGATAAATGAATTCAGCTTTGTGAAGACATCTGAGTCAAAGCCAAAGACAATGTCGGTGCCGATTTCCATAGAATCGGGTTCTGCTGAATGCATGATATAGAGGCTGGAGTCACAGTAACCCTGGTCTACCAATGCGGCAGTTAATGTGAGATCAGCATTCAGCCGGAACCACTGGCACAGAATTCCTATGTTGTCAGGGAACGGCATCGCCATATTCTGCGTGTCAACAGAGTGGCATCTTCGCCCAGACAAGTAGCCAAACTGTATGACCCACCCAACTAATACTCTCTTTCCCCTGCCAACTGGTCTGTAAACGCATCATTCACCGATACACAATTCTGATTTCACACCGACCTCTGCATTGGTTTGTGGCGACTCACGTAGTCCTACTCGTCGGCCCTGGGCCATCACCCGTTTTAATCGGTCACTACTCAGCTTCTCAGAGCTTTCCCTCAGAAGCCACAACAGCGTGGATTTTTTTATTGTTGTTATGGTGCCGTCAGAAGTCTTGATAAGACAAAATCTAGGATTCTTCATGTTTGTCACAGGCTCACTAACCCCATTTTTCTCAACTTGGTGTTTCAAACAGTGAGCAATCACTGGCAAATCTTCAAAGATACCGTCACTTTCCGAGCCTGACTCAGTGTCAGTCGCGGAAGCCTTTTTCTGCTTATGGGACAGAGTATTTTCCTCTGAGTCATCGTCTGAGTCACTGTCGTGAAGTACAGAAAGACGAACATTCAGTACTTGGTGAACGAAAGCAGAAAGTACGTCTTCGGGTATCAAGGCTTTCATTATTCGCTGGCTTTCAATACGAGCTCGCCCTAGCTCGAGCTTGATTTCGTCGTCCCCGGGCAAAGAAAAACCGGAACTGACAGACACAACACCAATGGGTCTAACTTGCTTGGCCTTGGGCAAGGGCAACTGTTCATTAGAATATTGAGCTTCAAAATCCATTATACTTTCATATCGACAAATTCGATGTAGAAGTTGGAGGAACGAAAAGTTTATTACAGTACTGTAAGTGCTGGTTTGAGACCGCATCTTCCTAAAAAAATCTTCACACGGTTGGCTATTTATGTCGGAGAGTTTGAAAAGACGTTCGAGCCCAAGCCGTTTGAATCGACGAATGAGAAGCACTAGGGAATGCATATTTATCTCTAGGCAATGGTAAAGGTTTGTGGTAATAAAATTCTCGTTCAAAGCATAATGTCTACTTTGTAGGACCCAGGATCTCCAATGTCGAACGCAGTAAACAACACGACCAAGTAAAAATAACCTCTCAAGAGGAGAAAGTTTGCCGTCGTAAAAAACGCGCCGTACGCTTTCCATAAGCCAAAGATAAAACTGTGTTCCTTCGCTTCCAGGAACACGCTGTTTCAGGTGTGCCGGAGGCACGGAGGCAGAGCCAGAGGCACGAAGGAAGGGACACCTTCGACGGTCAGTTATTAGCCCCTCGTATGTATCTTATAAGGCCCATCCGCCCTAGAAGAGGGAGTACAATACCGACCCACCAAAAAGTTCAGTATAGTTTACACACGTTGCATCGAAAATCTTAGAAGTGTTTCCATTTTCTATTAGCTTTCTCATTCAGCAGGAATATTTTTCAGTAATGTAGCCAGTGTTTCCACATCTACTTATTTTGGTAGTAGAATACTTATTTTGGGAATATTCTACTTCCAGATATTAAATCCACTTCTCTACCTACTTTTTACTTATTTTTGGAAGCTTGAGTTTTTGTGCCAGCCAATTATTTTGGTTTGGATTCTGTTGAATTATAATCCTATAATATCTTATGGAATGGAAGGGTGCAATTTTTTTTAGTAGCGTCATCTTTGTTGGGAGTGAAATCTTTGTCGGGAGTGGCAAAAAGGAAATCCGGGAAATTGTGAAATACCGCACCCAATTTTGATCCTGGTTGACCTATAAACAGCTAATTTATAATAATTGATCCTGGTCGACCTATAGACAGCTAATTTATAATATTTGATCCTGGTTGACCTATAAACAGCTAATTTGTGGATATAAAGATTAGTTTAAATGAATGAATTTGTTTAAAACCGTAAGGCCATCCATTTATAACCCATACATCATCCGCCCAGTTTGCCAGTTTACTATCTACTATCAGCATCTGAAGAGCCATTGAGATTATGGAGCCCTTAATCTCTTCATTAGTCGATGAGGCAATAGCAAGGATGGAAGAAAGTCTGCAGGAAGCACTGAGGAGGCGACATGAAGGACGACTAGGAAGAGTAGACCTGAGAAACTGCTGTTTCCTATGTCTTGGAGCCAGAACGGCAAACTCTCTGACCTGAATTTGGAGGGTTCTGAAGACAACAATGATCCTTTCTTTGGGAATCAGCTAAAGACCAGCACGATAGTAGTTGGGATGGGCGCAACGATGAATACGATCTACCACCCAGTCGAAGAGCAAAGTCTGCAAAATTTCTCTGCGATGAAGCCGAAGTAGACGTGGTTCCTAAATCTTTGGCCGAAAAGAGGCAAATCTGGAAGAAAAACCCTTGTGCCAGAGAATGACGTGGACTTGAAAGGGCAAATGCCAAGTCCTGACTTGTCTCTGGTTATTCCAATTGTATTCTTCCAAAATTTCTTCAACTCTGAAATTATAGACATCCTTGTAGAAGAGACGAATCGGTATGCTCTGCAGGAGAAAGGCTTGGAGCTGAAATGTACTACCAAAGAAATTGAACAATTCCCTGGAATCCTTTTGCTTATGGGAATTGTGAAAATTCTCCACATGTCTATACACTGGGGAAACATCTACACGTTATCCTCCAGTGGCTAACGCTATGGAACGCGACCGCTTCAAAAGAATAAGACAGTTCTTCCAAGCAAATGATAGTTTCAAAGCAATCAAAAAGGGGAATCCGGGATACGACCCCCTCTTTTAGGTTCAACCCTTGTACAATAGGCTTGGGAAGAATATGCGAGAAGTCTCAAACAAAGAACGACAATCTGTGGATGAACAAATGGTCCCGTTCAAGGGCCGGCTTGGGTTCAAGCAGTACATGAAAGACAAGCCACACAAGTGGGGGATAAAAGTATTAACAAGAGCCGGAGCCAACTGAATAGTTTATGACTTTGAAATTTACAATGGTAAAGGAACTACTGTCGGTTCAGACCTTGGTATTGGTGCTGATGGGGATCCAGTCAGTAGGCACAGTCCGAAAAGACAGAGAGTGGAAAGTGAAACTTCCGCCCTTGGAAGCTGACGACAAGCTGAAAAGCTCCGGAAGAGGATCGTTTGATTGGCGGGTTGAGCAACATTCTGGAATAGTCGTGACAAAATGGTACGACAATAACTCGGTCCATCTTATTTCGTCATACGTTAGGCCTGACCCACTTGATCAATGCAAACAGAGGGACAAAAAGAGGAAGGCTCGAATTGATGTAGCCAGACCTCATGTCGTCAAAGAGTACAACAAGTTCATGGGTGGGGTGGACTTGAGCAATATGTTGACTGAGTTATGTCGTACTGACACCAAGGGCAAGAAGTGGTACATGCTTCTAATCTATTACTTCCTGAAATCAGTGTAGCCAATGCTTGGTTACTGTAAAGGCACAACCATCACTCTGACGCTGAGAAGCCCTTATCCCTTGTTTGCTTTTGTGCAAATATTGCTGACTGGCTGCTCAGAGGTGCAGTCATCCCTGCAACAAGGAAAGGTAGACCACCAAGCGAGTCTCCAGTTACTACCAGACCACAAAAGAAAACTAGGAGTGACAGCATCCCCAGTTCCAGCCTTTGCTCTGACAACACGACCCACTGGCCTGAGATGGTGGGACAAAAGACAAAAATACAAGTCCTGTGCAAAGTTCGCCCACACGTTTGTCAAGTGCCTGGTGCCAATGATTTTCCTCAGTTGCCCCTATGTCATGGACCCCTCGGAAACTAGTAGAAAGCAAAACCAAATTATTCTAACCACAGTTTCATAATTCAGTCATCAAAGGGTTAAGAAAAAATAATAACAAAAAACACACAAAATCACAACTGAATCAAGTTTCATTTGTAAGCTCAAATACATCCATGGGAAGTATGTTAGAGATGTTCTTAACTAAAACCACTTGAGGTTTTGAAAGTAAAATACTCTAGACTTCTTAATGAATTTTTGTCATACCTAAATGGCTTACCTTTATTATTTTCGAAAATGAGCAGCAAAGCTAGAGTTGCACCCGTATTTGATCCTTATGCACAGGGTTGCAGCAGTGGCATCAATTCACAAAATTTAGAAAGGACAAAATATATTTTTCAAATTCCAAATTCTTCAAAATCAAAATTTATATAAGTAGTATATAAAATATTTACAAAATATATTTTTAAATCTAGCAATTTGTCTTTTTCCATGAAAATACCGAAGAAGCATTTTCCAATGAAAATACCGTCTAGGAGGAGGAACAAGCATAGGAGGGGAAATGTTCGACCCCCAACCCCCAATTGACCCTAGTGGGTTGTAGAAGCAAAGACCCATTTACTTCATTCGAAACAAGAGAGGCCGGGTAGGATTAGAACTAAAACATTTTAGTACATCGAAGAGCAATACCAATAAAATTTTATTTACCATGCGCCTTAGCTACGTTATTTAGCAACAGATTGTCAATTTTGTGATTATTTTCCTTTTCAAATCTTCGAGCAGTAAACCAAACACAAGCTTGGAAAAACAACTTTTGTATATCTATATATGATATGTATATTGGGAACTGGCACTGGTATCTATAAAAAAAGCATCAATGCCATCTAGCATTTGGCGACACTTGACATTTTTATAGTGTAATAATAAAAATAATTAATTTGATTAGTGTAATTGGTAAAATTAGGACAGTAATAAGTGTCTGATCTCTGGCAGAAAAATGATTACAGAGCTTGAAAAAAACCATGTGTTGCCAAACGCCAGGTAGCGTTAGTAGTTTCTTTGTCGACACTAGTGCCAATTTCTACTTTTATAAGTTATCCATACTTTTTAACTGACATTTCAGAATGCTTTAATCTTCTCATACGGAATAATTCGAGACAAGTTCCCAATTGATTTTAACCGTTTTTTGGCCCGAATAACTTCTTGTTATGCTATATTAATCTTAAACTGAAAATTAAGTGGATGTTCACGCATAAACATAGTAAAAAGATTTGGCGATTTAGCTAATTAAATGCAAATATAAGCAAGGTTGCCTTTACGTTATCGCATTGTTTTCAGAAACCCATTTCTTCAAAAATAAGACACATTACGCAGTAGCCTATGCTCAATCGGCATTAAGAACCTGAAATCATAATCAAATTAATTTGTTAGTTAATTTGATTTAAGTTTTCAAATTAATTAAAATTTTTAATTAAGTTTATAATACAATTTATTATAAACTTAATTCAGATTAAATTAATTAATTAATTTCATTTAATCTTAACTTAAAAAAAATAATTTTTTCACCTAAATTCTGAGCTCCTAAGCTAGCTTAATTTACCAAGCTCATCTTGTACCATTATCTAAAATAGAAGACTTTTATTTTTGTAAATCTCTTGGGGAGTCCATGTAGTATTAGATAGGACTCACTCCTAGTTCCCACAGACGTTCTAACACGAGCAATATTAGCCCATTACGGCAAATAAAATTTTACACCTAGGAAATTTTAGTTGCATTGTCAAAAAAATTTATTGAATATTAAAATTAAACTTTTATCTGGAAACTGGACAAGTTTTACTACGCAACAGCAACACTATAAATACTGTTTAGTTTATAATGGACTGAAGATAGCATGTGTTTTGGTAAGGTCCTTGTGTGTCCTTGTGTGCCACCAGTAGAAGTTTTCTGCAGGTTATCTTTCCAAGGAATCACCGCGTATGGCTGAGATAACTTTCTCAATCACAGCATTACTATTACTGCTAATAATAACTGACTACAACACCAAGCCATCGTAGACTAACACAACTGCGCACGCTCTTCCTCCACCCTAATCTGTTCAAAGCTTTGCTCTTGCGCCCTCTTATGAAGCCACAATCTTCACAAGTCCTTCCTTATGACCTCTTCTCTTCTTATTTGGGGACAATCTGCTTTTTATTTGGCCACATATGCATAGCCACAAAGAACAATCTTAGGAAATCCGTAAACGATATCCTATCCATCTCAGCCCTTCTTTCATTATATCCCCAGAGAGTGGGATAGAAACACGTTTTTCGAAGTGCTTTGGTCATTCAAATGGGTACCTGGAACTATCCTTAGACAATTCCTCTGGAAAACATTTAATAAATTTGCCTCTGCCTTTCGAATGGTCCAGAAAGAAATTCTGTGTGACTTTGATCTTCTATGCGATTAAAGCCATTGCGACCAATACAATATGGTTCTCTGACGTTTAAGTGGAGTAAATTGTATACATATATTTAAATACATTGTAAAGGTGTACATAAAAAGGAGAAGAGAAATATTATAAAAAGTCACTGGAAACAAAAACTCCTAGTAGCACTTACTTGCCCCCCCCCCCCCAAAGAAACTTCCTGGCAAGGCTCATGACGGCCTGCCTCGCCTTTTCCACCTCTGAGTCAGTAGGAAAGTAGACGTAATATTTTATACTGCATAGAAAAAGATTGTCACAATGAGAGGGTACTATTACCCTCCTTCCCCTTAATACCAATAATAAAGGCGTAGATCAAAAATATTCCCGGGAGTCAAGAGGAATAAGATATGAATTTATATCCCCCCTTCCTCATAGGGGATATCTGATGGTTTAATAAGATTTTTGATATTTATGCATTAAATGCACTGTTTGAAAAAACTAATCTCCCCCCTCCCAACCTAAAAGAAGTTCCGTCATCCCTCCGTCATAATAGCTGATGCACATTTTCACACCACAATATATAATTTTATGAAATGGGAAGCAAATTAGTTTAGTTAAATTAAGCTCGAAGATAAATGTCAGAAATATCAAACAGTTCGTGATAACGAACTGTAAGTAAGGAGTGACCCGGCTCAATAGTAAATTAAACTCTAAAAAATGGAATTTTGATACCAGTAGATACATCAAAAGAATTGGATTTTTATGTGATTTCAAACATTAAAGTTTCATCAAGTTTAGTCTTACCCATCAAAAGTTACGAGCCTGAAAAAACTGCCTTATTCTCGAAAAAGGGGGACCCCCCCCCCCCCCAAAAAAGTGATAGAATCTTAATGAAAATCAAACCATCATATTCAGCGTATCAGAGAACCCTACTGGAGATGTTTCAAGCTCTTACCTAAAAAAATGTGGAATTTTGTATTTTTTGCCAGAAGAAAGATCATGGATGCGTGTTTATTTATTTATTTTTTTATTCCCAGGGGTAATCGTATCGATCCAGCGGTCATGTAATATCGCGAGAGGGCTGATTTGAACAGAAATTAAAAGTTCTAGTACCCTTTTTAAGTGACCAAAAAAATTGGAGACCAACTAGGCCCCCTCCCACGCTCATTTTTTTTTCCAAAGTCACCCAATCAAAATTTTGAGATAGCCATTTTGTTCAAAATAGTCAAAACCTAATAAATATATCTTTGAGGATGACTTAATCCCCCACAGTCCCCGGGGGAAGGGCTCCAAGTTATGAACTTTGCCGATTGTTTACATATAGTATTTGCTACTTGGAAATATGCAGACGTTTTCAGGAGGGATTTCTTCTGGTGGGAAGGGGGGTCAGAGGAGGAGGCTACGTGGGAGGAGCTTTCCATGGAGTATATTTTCATGTCATGGGGGAAGGGAAATTTCTATGACGGGGGCCGCTAGATTTCCAAGCATTTTTGAAAAAACGTTCAGATATTAAATAGCTGAAAGAAATTAAATAGCGGAAAATCAAAGCTGCATTAATTCAAAAAAGTTCAGAAACTAAATAAAAAAACAAGTTTTTTTAACTGAAAGTAAGGGGCGACAATAAAACTTAAAACGAACAGAAATTATTCCGTATATGGAAGGGGCTGTCCCCTCGTCAACGCCTTGCTCGTTACGCTAAAGTTTTTTATTGTTTTAACAAATAGAGTTGTGAGAAAGAGTCAAACTTTTGCGTAAAGAGCAAGGCGTTGAGGAGCGGACAGCCCCTTCCTTATACGGAATAATTTTTGTTCGTTTTAAGTTTTAATGTCGGTCCTTACTTTCAGTTAAAAAAAAAACTTGTTTTTTTTATTTTATTCTTCTAAGAAGGGAGGTATCAGCCGCAGCACTTTTATCTAAAGTTAGTCTAAATAAAGAATGATAAGAGATTAAGTCCTTCCACCTCCCCTCATACATCTTTCTGTAACTATCTGAAGGACCATGGAAAGTTCGATAATCTGGGCACTGAAATGTGTTATAATAGGCACCCCCCCCCCCTGTCATCGCATTGACCCACCAACGCTCCTTCATAATACCTGATGCACAATTACACATCAATTAACATAATTTAATGAAAATTTAAGATCATCGTTCTTGCATAGTCCCCTCTGTATAAATTAAACAACATAAACGGGGATTGGGCATAACAAAAAATATAAAACAAATATTATTATACAAGACTTGATAACGCAACGTTAAGAATGCTCATCTGTGGCTGCGGTAAGTTGGGTTCGAAGTTTATATTATTTGAGTCTTAAATATCTAGGAGAAATACTCTTAGATAGATTATTCCTCCTAGAAAATACGGTACTTGTTAGGAATCCGGTAAGTACACGAGAATTGTATTGCGAGAACATATAGGCATTACCCCAGTACTTATATGAGACACTGTATAAACAAAGGGTTTCTCACTCCGGGAACTGTATTTAAACTTTAGTTTTTTTTGGGGTTTAGGGGGAGTCAAAGGTACCTAGGTTGGGTTAGGTTAGGTTATGTATTTAATATATGCTATGATCTACCCCCACCCCCCTAATGTGCAAATATATAGCCCAATTTGGTTCATAAACTGTTATATTTTCATCCTATTTTGTTTTATTTCATTAGCATTAACGAAACTTCACTTTTTGCGTACTTACCGGATTCTGAACAAGTGTCGAAAATACTAAAGATTTTAGTCTCAACAAAGACTAAAAAGTCGAAAATAATAAATATAATTTTCTTTTAAACTCGTTTTCAAGATTGACTAAAAGTAGAAAATAATTTCTTTTTCCTCGAGAATCTATAAATAGAAGTGAAAATGAGGGGTGAAAAACAGATATGGTTTGCCTAACTTGATCTATTCGGCTCGTTTTCATCAACTGATTGACTTTTTTCCTTTATGCATTTATAGCTTGGATCAATTTGATATCTATGTAATGTAAAACCCATTCCGTTTGGCAACCCTTGTTTTCACCTATTTTCATAGATTGTCTAGAATCATATTATTTTCTACCATTTAGTCCACTTCGAAAACGGATTTAAAAGAAATGCATATTTATTATTTAGTTTTGATTCTCAAATGATTGGTATAAATATATCCGTTTTCTAAAAAAAAAAAAATCTTCCTGTATCTCAATGCCTCCCAAATTAATCCCAACTTACCAATGAGCCACCCATCCGGAATATACCTTTCTGTTGATGATTTTTTGTATCCCTATACCCTGATTGTATCTGAATCTGGCATTAGATGGTAAATTTATTTTGGCAAAAGAAAATCTAAAAAATTAACGACT
>CM051269.1:46125353-46245353 GCA_027921565.1 Artemia sinica
CTACCCTAACAGCTCTGTTGTCCTGCGTCAAGATCCCTTTTAATCTACTGTGCACAAGTGTTTTTTTTTTGCCACAAGCCAGAGTGCAACTGAATGTTTATTACCTTCACTTAGTTAAGTGCATGAAACAAGCTGAGAATGTGGCTGTCCCCCTTGTCCGGGTTAAACTCAAAACTCGAAGTCCAATTTCGAAAGAAGACCCGGGTCTTAAAGCCATCAAAAATCGTGCTAAACTCTGGCTTCGCATCAGGATTGCGTGTGGGTGGCCCTTGCGAGGCCAAGTGTTTGATATAAAAAGTAAGACAAAAGCGGAGTTTAAACGTTATCTTCGTTTGGTTCGATATAATGGTGCTGAGTTCCCTAAAAGTGCAGTACAATGGAAAGAAGTCATTAATACGTCTAAATTTGATTCATTAGGGACCTGTGATGTTATCCCAGATTCGTCTTGGCTTGGACATTATAAAAACATTTTTGTAAGATTGAGTATAGTGTTCATTATCATTCTCAGTGCTTAGTTTCTAAATTTTTGCCACCTCAAGTTTTGCACCGTCATGTTAGTAGAGATGCCTCAGGAGGTCCCACGATTCACCCCTGCTGCCACCTACAACTTTTTTACATAGTTTAATGGGGACAGTGTCAATGACCTCTTTCTCCAAGGTCTCTATCTCCAGGTGTGTTTTTGGCCAAGTGTCCGCTATGGGAGAATGTTATGATCTAGGAAAGAGTATTTGTTGTTTTTGGCCAAGTGCCTGGGAAGAATGTTATGATCCAGAAATAGTATTTGTTGTTGTATGCTAGGGAAGAATGTTATGATCTAGGAAAAAGTATTTGTTGTTGTTGTTTTTGGCCAAGTGCCCGCTAGGGAAGAATGTTATGATGTCAGGAAAGAGTATGAGGACAGGGTCAACGACACTTCCTTCAAGATCTTGTTGTTGTTTTGGCCATGTGCATAGAGTCATTAGGGAGAACACGTGGTTAATTAAAACGATTGGGAATTTGGAACACCTGTGCTGTCAGTCATTAATCAAATTGTTTCCGGACAAAGTTTAATAATGTCTGACAGGTACTGTCAATCATTAATCAAATTGTTTCCAGGTGAAGTTTAATAATGTCTGACAGGTGATGTCAAGATTGATTGATATATCACGAAATGGGAATTAATTTGTTGTTTCTAAGGGGAATTATTGATTCAAGAAAGGGGAATTAATTTGTTGCTTCTAAGGGGAAGGTGGGGAAGAGATATATTGATTGCGTAATCGAAGGGAGAGAATTCCCGAGAAATTGATTACATAATCGGTAGAATCCTATCAGGAGGTCCTGACGGGAATCCATTTATGGGCATAGAATGACGTAATCACCTAGGACAAATGGATTTCCGAGAAATTGATTACATAATCGGTAGAACCCTATCAGAAGGTCATGACGGGAATTCATTTATGGGCATAGAATGAAGTAATCGACTAAGACAAGCAAGTTACTTTCTTAATGTCCCTCTTAAACCCATTTTCCAACTTGAAGTACTTATCTTTTTCAATCACAACTATACTTTACAGCTTTTTGGATACCTCAACACCAAGAAATACCTTTCAAAAGGCATTTCAGAGCAAGTTACTTTCTTAATGTCCCTCCTAAACCCATTTTCCAACTTGAAGTACTTATCTTTTTCACCCACAACTATACTTTACAGCTTTTTGGATACCTCAACACCAAGCAATACCTTTCAAAAGGCATTTCAGAGCAAGTTAATTTCTTAATGTCCCTCCTAAACCCATTTTCCAACTTGAAGTACTTATCTTTTTCACTCACAACTATACTTTACAGCTTTTTTGGATACCTCAACACCAAGAAATACCTTTCAAAGACCATTTCAGAGCAAGTTACTTTCTTAATGTCCCTCTTAAACCCATTTTCCAACTTGAAGTACTTATCTTTTTCACTCACAACTATACTTTACAGCTTTTTGGATACCTCAACACCAAGAAATACCTTTCAAAGACCATTTCAGAGCAAGTTACTTTCTTAATGTCCCTTCTAAACCCATTTTCCAACTTGAAGTACTTATCTTTTTCACTCACAACTATACTTTACAGCTTTTTGGATACCTCAACACCAAGAAATACTTTTCAAAGACCATTTCAGAGCAAGTTACTTTCTTAATCTCCCTCCTAAACCCATTTTGCAACTTGAAGTACTTATCTTTTTCACCCACAACTATACTTTACAGCTTTTTGGATACCTCAGCACCAAGAAATACCTTTCAAAGACCATTTCAGAGCAAGTTACTTTCTTAATGTCCCTCTTAAACCCATTTTCCAACTTGAAGTACTTATCTTTTTCACTCACAACTATACTTTACAGCTTTTTGGATACCTCAACACCAAGAAATACCTTTCAAAGACCATTTCAGAGCAAGTTACTTTCTTAATGTCCCTCCTAAACCCATTTTCCAACTTGAAGTACTTATGTTTTTCACTCACAACTATACTTTACAGCTTTTTGGATACCTCAACACCAAGAAATACTTTTCAAAGACCATTTCAGAGCAAGTTACTTTCTTAATCTCCCTCCTAAACCCATTTTGCAACTTGAAGTACTTATCTTTTTCACCCACAACTATACTTTACAGCTTTTTGGATACCTCAACACCAAGAAATACCTTTCAAAAGGCATTTCAGAGCAAGTTACTTTCTTAATGTCCCTCTTAAACCCATTTTCCAACTTGAAGTACTTATCTTTTTCACTCACAACTATACTTTACAGCTTTTTGGATACCTCAACACCAAGAAATACCTTTCAAAGACCATTTCAGAGCAAGTTACTTTCTTAATGTCCCTCCTAAACCCATTTTCGAACTTGAAGTACTTATCTTTTTCACCCACAACTATACTTTACAGCTTTTTGAGTGTCCCAACACCAAGAAATACCTTTCAAAAGGCATTTCAGAGCTAGTTACTTTCTTAATGTTCCACCTAAACCGATTTTCCAACTTGAAGTACTTATCTTTTTCACCCACAACTATACTTTACAGCTTTTTGAGTGTCCCAACAACAAGAAATACCTTTCAAAGACCATTTCAGAGCAAGTTACTTTCTTAATGTTCCTCCTAAACCCATTTTCCAACTTGAAGTACTTATCTTTTTCACCCACAGCTATACTTTACAGCTTTTTGGATACCTCAACACCAAGAAATACTTTTCAAAGACCATTTCAGAGCAAGTTACTTTCTTAATGTCCCTCCTAAACCCATTTTCAAACTTGAAGTACAGGCATTTCAGAGCAAGTTACTTTCTTAATGTCCCTCCTAAACCCATTTTCCAACTTGAAGTACTTATCTTTTTCACCCACAACTATACTTTACAGCTTTTTGGATACCTCAACACCAAGAAATACTTTTCAAAGACCATTTCAGAGCAAAGCAAGTTACTTTCTTAATGTCCCTCCTAAACCCATTTTCCAACTTGAAGTACAGGAATTTCAGAGCAAGTTACTTTCTTAATGTCCCTCCTAAACCCATTTTCCAACTTGAAGTACTTATCTTTTTCACCCACAACTATACTTTACAGCTTTTTGGATACCTCAACACCAAGAAATACTTTTCAAAGACCATTTCAGAGCAAGTTACTTTCTTAATGTGCTTCTTAAACCAATTTTACAAATTCTAAATTTTTCTATAGTAGATAGAAAAATCTATATCATAGCTGTGAATATTTTCTCGAAAGATAAGCAGTTCTATTTCAATTTTAAATTTTCTCAATGAAGTGAAGAAAAGTTCAAGTTCTCTTCTGAATTTTTTCAATGAACACAATTCAATTCTAATTTCTCCAGAGAAAATAAAAATTTTCCACTTTAGTTCAGATTTTTCTCAAAGGGATGAAAAATTTAAAATACTGTTCCAAATTTTCTCAACGAAGTGAAGAAAAGTTCAAGTTCTCTTCTGAACTGTACCAAAGAACACACTTCAATTCTAATTTCTCCAGAAAAAACAAAAATCTTCCACTTCAGTTCTTTATTTCACAAAGACATAAAGAAATTTAAAGTTCAATTCTAAATTTTTCGGTGGAAGATAGAAAAAGTAATACCATACTTGTGAATGTTTTCACGGAAGATAGAAAGTTCTAGTTCAATTTAAAATTTTCTCAACAAAGTCAAGGAAAGTTCAAGTTCTCTTCTGAATTTTCTCAATGAAAAAGAAATTAGTCATTGATCATTTCTATTTTTTCAAATAATATAAAAAATTTCCACTTTAGTTCAGATCTGTCTCGAAGAGATGAAAAATTTAAAATACTGTTCCAACTTTTTCACAGAAGATAAAAAAGTTCTCTTCGGAGTTTTACCAAAGAACACAATTCAATTCTAATTTCTCCAGAGAAAACAATAATCTTCCACTTCAGTTCTTTATTTCACAAAGACATAAAGAAATTTAAAGTTCAATTCTAAATTTTTCGGTGGAAGATAGAAAAAGTAATACCATACTTGTGAATATTTTCACAAAAGATAAAAAGTTCTAGTTCAATTTTAAATTTTCTCAACGAAGTGAAGAAAAGTTCAAGTTCTCTTCTGAACTTTACCAAAGAACAATTCATTTCTAATTTCTCCAGAGAAAACAAAAATCTTCGACTTCAGTTCTTTATTTCACAAAGACATACAGAAATTTAAAGTTCAATTCTAATTTTTCGGTGGAAGATAAAAAAGTAATACCATACTTGTGAATATTTTCACGGAAGATAAAAGTTCTAGTTCAATTTAAAATTTTCTCAACGAAGTCAAGGAAAGTTCAAGTTCTCTTCTGAATTTTCTCAATGAAAAAGAAATTAGTCATTGGTCATTTTTATTTTTCCAAATAATATAAAAATTTTCCACTTTAGTTCAGATCTGTCTCGAAGAGATGAAAAATTTAAAATACTGTTCTAAATTTTTCTTAGAAGATAAAAAAGTACAAGTTCTCTACTGAATTTTACCAAAGAACACAATTCAATTCTAATTTCTACAGAGAAAATAAAAATCTTCCACTTAAGTTCTTTATTTCACAAAGACATAAAGAAATTTAAAGTTCAATTCTAAATTTTTCGATGGAAGATAGAAAAAGTAATACCGTACTTGTGAATATTTTCCCGGAAGATAAAAAGTTCTAGTTCAATTTTAAATTTTCTCAACGAAGTGAAGAAAAGTTCAAGTTCTCTTCTGAATTTTACTAAAGAACAATTCATTTCTAATTTCACAAAAGACATAAAGAAATTTAAAGTTCAATTCTAAATTTTTCGGTGGAAGATAGAAAAAGTAATACCATACTTGTGAATATTTTCACGGAAGATAAAAAGTTCTAGTTCAATTTAAAATTTTCTCAACGAAGTGAAGAAAAGTTCAAGTTCTCTTCTGAATTTTACTAAAGAACACAATTCATTTCTAATTTCACCAGAGAAAATAAAAATCTTCCACTTCAGTTCGTTATTTCACAAAAGACATAAAGAAATTTAAAGTTCAATTCTAAATTTTTCGGTGGAAGATAGAAAAAGTAATACCGTACTTGTGAATATTTTCCCGGAAGATAAAAAGTTCTAGTTCAATTTAAAATTTTCTCAATGAAGTGAAGAAAAGTTCAAGTTCTCTTCTGAACTTTACCAAAGATCACACTTCAATTATAATTTCTCCAGAGAAAATAAAAATCTTCCACTTCAGTTTTAAGTCCCCCAAAGAAACAAAGAAATTTAAAGTTCTATTCTAAAGTTTTAGATGGGAGATAGAAAAGTAGTACTATGACTGTGATTGTTTACCATGAAGATCAAAAGTTTCACTTTATTTACAATTTTTCTTAAATTCAGTTCTGATTTTTCTCAAAGAGATGAAAAATTTAAAGTTCTGTTCCAAATTTTTCATAGAAGATAGAAAAAGTTATACATTGATTGTGAATATTCAACATGAAGATAAGGAACTCCACTTTAATTCTGATTTTTCTCGAAGAAGTGCAAATTGTTCAAGTTCTCTTCTGAATTTTCTTAAAGAAGAGAAAAAAGTTAACTCAATTCTGAATTTTACCAATGAAAATGAAAAAACCTTCCACTTCAGTTCTTAATTTCTCAAAGACATACAAAATTTAAAGTTCAGCTCTAAATTTTTCTGTAGAATATAGGAAATGTTATACTATGATTGTGATTATTTTCCAGTGAAGATAAAAAGTTTCACTTTAATTCTAATTTTCTTAAGTTCACTACCGATTTTCCTTGCAAAGAGATGACAAATTTAAATTTCTGTTCCAAATTTTTCATAGAAGATAGAAAAAGTTATACATTGATTTGAATATTCGACATGAAGATAAGGAGCATCACTTTAATTCTGAGTTTTCTCGAAGAAGTGCAAATTGTTCAAGTTCTCTTCCGAATTTTCTTAAAGAAGTGAAAAAAGTTAGCTTAATTCTGAATTTTAACAATGAAAATGAAAAAAGCTTCCACTTCAGTTCTTAATTCCTCAAAGACATAAAAAATTCAAAGTTCTCTTCTAATTTTTCCAAGAAAATAAAAAGGCTCCACTTCACTTCTGGTTTTTTTCTCAAAGAGATGAAAAATTTAAAGTTCTTTTCTAATTTTAAATTGGTAAAAAGATTAAATTAGGTTAGGTTAGGCTAGATTAAGTTAGGTCAGGTTAAGTTAGGTTAGGTTAGCCTACGTACGCGCGCGTAAATTTGGAACAGAACTTTAAATTTTTCATCTCTTTGAGAAAAATCAGAACTGAATTTAAGAAAAATTATAAATAAAGTGAAACTTTTGATCTTCATGGTAAACAATCACAGTCATAGTATTACTTTTCTATCTCCCATCTAAAAATTTAGAATAGAACTTTAAATTTCTTTATTTCTTTGGGGGACTTAAAACTGAAGTGGAAGATTTTTATTTTCTCTGGAGAAATTAGAATTGAAGTGTGTTCTTTGGTAGAGTTCAGAAGAGAACTTGATCTTTTCTTCACTTCGTTGAGGAAATTTTAAATTGAACTAGAACTTTTTATCTTCCGGGAAAATATTCACAAGTATGGTATTACTTTTTCTATCTTCTACCTAAAAATTTAGAATTGAACTTTAAATTTCTTTATGTCTTTTGTGAAATAAAGAACTGAAGTTGAAGATTTTTATTTTCTCTGGTGAAATTAGAAATGAATTGTGTTCTTTAGTAAAATTCAGAAGAGAACTTGAACTTTTCTTCACTTCGTTGAGAAAATTTTAAATTGAACTAGAACTTTTTATCTTCCGGGAAAATATTCACAAGTATGGTATTACTTTTTCTATCTTCTACCTAAAAATTTAGAATTGAACTTTAAATTTCTTTATGTCTTTTGTGAAATTAGAAATGAATTGTTCTTTAGTAAAATTCAGAAGAGAACTTGAACTTTTCTTCACTTCGTTGAGAAAATTTAAAATTGAACTAGAACTTTTTATCTTCCGGGAAAATATTCACAAGTATGGTATTACTTTTTCTATCTTCCATCGAAAAATTTAGAATTGAACTTTAAATTTCTTTATGTCTTTGTGAAATAAAGAACTTAAGTGGAAGATTTTTATTTTATCTGTAGAAATTAGAATTGAATTGTGTTCTTTTGTAAAATTCAGTAGAGAACATGAACTTTTCTTCACTTCATTGAGAAAATTTTAAATTGAACTAGAACTTTTTATCTTCCGTGAAAATAATCACAAGTATGGTATTAATTTTTCTATCTCCCACCGAAAAATTTAGAATTGAACTTTAAATTTCTTTATGTCTTTGTGAAATAAAGAACTGAAGTGGAAGATTTTTGTTTTCTCTGGAGAAATTAGAATTGAAGTGTGTTCTTTGGTAAAGTTCAGAAGAGAACTTGAACTTTTCTTCACTTCGTTGAGAAAATTTTAAATTGAACTAGAACTTTTTATCTTCCGTGAAAATATTCACAAGTATGGTATTACTTTTTCTATCTTCCATGGAAAAATTAGAATTGAACTTTAAATTTCTTTATGTCCTTGTGAAATAAAGAACTGAAGTGGAAGTTTTTTGTTTTCCCTGGAGAAATTAGAATTGAAGTGTGTTCTTTGGTAAAGTTCAGAAGAGAACTTGAACTTCTCTTCACTTCGTTGAGAAAATTTTAAATTGAACTAGAACTTTTTATCTTCAAAGAAAATATTTACAAGTATGGTATTACTTTTTCTATCTTCCACCGAAAAATTTAGAATTGAACTTTAAATTTCTTTATGTCTTTGTGAAATAAAGAACTGAAGTGGAAGATTTTTATTTTCTCTGGAGAAATTAGAATTGAATTGTGTTCTTTGGTAAAATACCGAAGAGAACTTGAACTTTTTTATCTTCTGTGAAAAATTTGGAACAGTATTTTAAATTTTTCATCTCTTCGAGACAGATCTGAACTAAAGTGGAAAATTTTTATATTATTTGGAAAAATAGAAATGATCAATGACTAATTTCTTTTTCATTGAGAAAATTCAGAAGAGAACTTGAACTTTCCTTGACTTCGTTGAGAAAATTTTAAATTGAACTAGAACTTTTTATCTTCCGTGAAAATATTCACAAGTATGGTATTACTTTTTTATCTTCCACCGAAAAATAGAATTGAACTTTAAATTTCTTCATGTCTTTGTGAAATAAAGAACTGAAGTGGAAGATTTTTGTTATCTCTCTAGAAATTAGAATTGAATTGTGTTCTTTGGTAAAATTCCGAAGAGAACTTGAACTTTTTTATCTTCTGTGAAAAATTTAGAACAGTATTTTAAATTTTTCATCTCTTCGAGACAGATCTGAACTAAAGTGGAAAATTTTTATATTATTTGGAAAAATAGAAATGATCAATGACTAATTTCTTTTTCATTGAGAAAATTCAGAAGAGAACTTGAACTTTCCTTGACTTCGTTGAGAAAATTTTAAATTGAACTAGAACTTTTTATCTTCCGTGAAAATATTCACAAGTATGGTATTACTTTTTTATCTTCCATCGAAAAATTAGAATTGAACTTTAAATTTCTTTATGTCTTTGTGAAATAAAGAACTGACGTGGAAGATTTTTGTTTTCTCTGGAGAAATTAGAAATGAATTGTTCTTTGGTAAAGTTCAGAAGAGAACTTGAACTTTTCTTCACTTCGTTGAGAAAACTTAAAATTGAACTAGAACTTTTTATCTTCCGTGAAAATATTCACAAGTATGGTATTACTTTTTCTATCTTCCACCGAAAAATTTAGAATTGAACTTTAAATTTCTTTATGTCTTTGTGAAATAAAGAACTGAAGTGGAAGATGTTTGTTTTCTCTGGAGAAATTAGAATTGAATTGTGTTCTTTGGTAAAATTCCGAAGAGAACTTGAACTTTTTTATCTTCTGTGAAAAATTTGGAACAGTATTTTAAATTTTTCATCTCTTCGAGACAGATCTGAACTAAAGTGGAAAATTTTTATATTATTTGGAAAAATAGAAATGATCAATGACTAATTTCTTTTTCATTGAGAAAATTCAGAAGAGAACTTGAACTTTCCTTGACTTCGTTGAGAAAATTTTAAATTGAACTAGAACTTTTTATCTTCCGTGAAAATATTCACAAGTATGGTATTACTTTTTCTATCTTCTACGGAAAAATTTAGAAGTGAACTTTAAATTTCTTTATGTCTTTGTGAAATAAAGAACTGAAGTGGAATATTTTTGTTTTCTCTGGAGAAATTAGAATTGAAGTGTGTTCTTTGGTAAAATTCAGAAGAGAACTTGAACTTTTTTATCTTCTGTGAAAAATTTGGAACAGTATTTTAAATTTTTCATCTCTTCGAGACAGATCTGAACTAAAGTGGAAATTTTTTATATTATTTGGAAAAATAGAAATGATCAATGACTAATTTCTTTTTCATTGAGAAAATTCAGAAGAGAACTTGAACTTTCCTTGACTTAGTTAAGAAAATTTTAAATTGAACTAGAACTTTTTATCTTCCGTGAAAATATTCACAAGTATGGTATTACTTTTTCTATCTTCCACCGAAAAATTAGAAGTGAACTTTAAATTTCTTTATGTCTTTGTGAAATAAAGAACTGAAGTGGAAGATTTTTGTTTTCTCTGGAGAAATTAGAATTGAAGTGTGTTCTTTGGTAAAGTTCAGAAGAGAAATTGAAGTTTTCTTCACTTCGTTGAGAAAATTTGGAACAGTATTTTAAATTTTTCATCCCTTTGAGAAAAATCTGAACTAAAGTGGAAAATTTTTATTTTCTCTGGAGAAATTAGAATTGAATTGTGTTCATTGAGAAAATTCAGAAGAGAACTTGAACTTTTCTTCACTTCATTGAGAAAATTTAAAATTGAAATAGAACTGCTTATCTTTCGAGAAAATATTCACAGCTATGATATAGCTTTTTCTATCTACTATGGAAAAATTTAGAATTTGTAAAATATGTTTAAGAAGCATATTAAGAAAAGAACTTGTTCTGAAATGGTCTTTGAAAGGTATTTCTTGGTGTTGAGGTATCCAAAAAGCTGTAAAGTATAGTTGTGGGTGAAAAAGATAAGTACTTCAAGTTGGAAAATGGGTTTAGGAGGGACATTAAGAAAGTAACTTGCTCTGAAATTCCTGTACTTCAAGTTGGAAAATGGGTTTAGGAGGGACATTAAGAAAGTAACTTGCTCTGAAATGGTCTTTGAAAAGTATCTCTTGGTGTTGAGGTATCCAAAAAGCTGTAAAGTATAGTTGTGGGTGAAAAAGATAAGTACTTCAAGTTGGAAAATGGGTTTAGGAGGGACATTAAGAAAGTATCTTGCTCTGAAATGCCTGTACTTCAAGTTTGAAAATGAGTTTAGGAGGGACATTAAGAAAGTAATTTGCTCTGAAATGGTCTTTGAAAAGTATTTCTTGGTGTTGAGGTATCCAAAAAGCTGTAAAGTATAGCTGTGGGTGAAAAAGATAAGTACTTCAAGTTGGAAATGGGTTTAGGAGGAACATTAAGAAAGTAACTTGCTCTGAAATGGTCTTTGAAAGGTATTTCTTGGTGTTGGGACACTCAAAAAGCTGTAAAGTATAGTTTTGGGTGAAAAAGATAAGTACTTCAAGTTGGAAAATGGGTGTAGGTGGAACATTAAGAAAGTAACTTGCTCTGAAATGCCTTTTGAAAGGTATTTCTTGGTGTTGGGACACTCAAAAAGCTGTAAAGTATAGTTGTGGGTGAAAAATATAAGTACTTCAAGTTGGAAAATGGGTTTAGGAGGGACATTAAGAAAGTAACTTGCTCTGAAATGGTCTTTGAAAGGTATTTCTTGGTGTTGAGGTATCCAAAAAGCTGTAAAGTATAGTTGTGAGTGAAAAAGATAAGTACTTCAAGTTGGAAAATGGGTTTAAGAGGGACATTAAGAAAGTAACTTGCTCTGAAATGCCTTTTGAAAGGTATTTCTTGGTGTTGAGGTATCCAAAAAGCTGTAAAGTATAGTTGTGGGTGAAAAAGATAAGTACTTCAAGTTGCAAAATGGGTTTAGGAGGGAGATTAAGAAAGTAACTTGCTCTGAAATGGTCTTTGAAAAGTATTTCTTGGTTTTGAGGTATCCAAAAAGCTGTAAAGTACGTATAGTTGTGAGTGAAAAAGATAAGTACTTCAAGTTGGAAAATGGGTTTAGGAGGGACATTAAGAAAGTAACTTGCTCTGAAATGGTCTTTGAAAGGTATTTCTTGGTGTTGAGGTATCCAAAAAGCTGTAAAGTATAGTTGTGAGTGAAAAAGATAAGTACTTCAAGTTGGAAAATGGGTTTAAGAAGGACATTAAGAAAGTAACTTGCTCTGAAATGGTCTTTGAAAGGTATTTCTTGTTGTTGAGGTATCCAAAAAGCTGTAAAGTATAGTTGTGGGTGAAAAAGATAAGTACTTCAAGTTGCAAAATGGGTTTAGGAGGGAGATTAAGAAAGTAACTTGCTCTGAAATGGTCTTTGAAAAGTATTTCTTGGTGTTGAGGTATCCAAAAAGCTGTAAAGTATAGTTGTGAGTGAAAAAGATAAGTACTTCAAGTTGGAAAATGGGTTTAGGAGGGACATTAAGAAAGTAACTTGCTCTGAAATGGTCTTTGAAAGGTATTTCTTGGTGTTGAGGTATCCAAAAAGCTGTAAAGTATAGTTGTGAGTGAAAAAGATAAGTACTTCAAGTTGGAAAATGGGTTTAAGAGGGACATTAAGAAAGTAACTTGCTCTGAAATGGTCTTTGAAAGGTATTTCTTGGTGTTGAGGTATCCAAAAAGCTGTAAAGTATAGTTGTGAGTGAAAAAGATAAGTACTTCAAGTTGGAAAATGGGTTTAAGAGGGACATTAAGAAAGTAACTTGCTCTGAAATGCCTTTTGAAAGGTATTTCTTGGTGTTGAGGTATCCAAAAAGCTGTAAAGTATAGTTGTGAGTGAAAAAGATAAGTACTTCAAGTTGGAAAATGGGTTTAGGAGGGACATTAAGAAAGTAACTTGCTCTGAAATGCCTTTTGAAAGGTATTTCTTGGTGTTGAGGTATCCAAAAAGCTGTAAAGTATAGTTGTGAGTGAAAAAGATAAGTACTTCAAGTTGGAAAATGGGTTTAAGAGGGACATTAAGAAAGTAACTTGCTTGTCTTAGTCGATTACGTCATTCTATGCCCATAAATGAATTCCCGTCATGACCTTCTGATAGGGTTCTACCGATTATGTAATCAATTTCTCAGAAATCCATTTGTCCTAGTTGATTACGTCATTCTATGCCCATAAATGGATTCCCGTCAGGACCTCCTGATAGGGTTCTACCGATTATGTAATCAATTTCTCGGGAATTCTCTCCCTTCGATTACGCAATCAATATATCTCTTCCCCACCTTCCCCTTAGAAACAACAAATTAATTCCCCTTTCTTGAATCAATAATTCCCCTTAGAAACAACAAATTAATTCCCATTTCGTTATATTTCAATCAATCTTGACATCACCTGTCAGACATTATTAAACTTCGCCTGGAAACAATTTGATTAATGATTGACAGTACCTGTCAGACATTATTAAACTTTGTCCGGAAACAATTTGATTAATGACTGACAGCACAGGTGTTCCAAATTCCCAATCGTTTTAATTAACCACGTGTTCTCCCTAATGACTCTATGCACATGGCCAAAACAACAACAACATCTTGAAGGAAGTGTCGTTGACCCTGTCCTCATACTCTTTCCTGACATCATAACATTCTTCCCTAGCGGGCACTTGGCCAAAAACAACAACAACAAATACTCTTTCCTAGATCATAACATTCTTTCCTAGCATACAACAACAAATACTATTTCTGGATCATAACATTCTTCCCAGGCACTTGGCCAAAAACAACAAATACTCTTTCCTAGATCATAACATTCTCCCATAGCGGACACTTGGCCAAAAACACACCTGGAGAAAGAGACCTTGGAGAAAGAGGTCATTGACACTGTCCCCATTAAACTATGTAAAAAAGTTGTAGGTGGCAGCAGGGGTGAATCGTGGGGCCTCCTGAGGCATCTCTACTCGTGTTATTCCCGTCTCAACTAAAAGTGTTGTTAATAGTATGCTTAAACTTAAGTCTAAATCGAGTTATCTTGATGGGATTAGCGCTCACCATTTACGTTCTGACTGTCCGGCCCTAGTCGCTCAGCTCCAGTTACTTTTTCAGTTCTGTTTATGTTTGTCAATGGTGCCTGATTCCTTCCTTTACAAAACGGTAACTTCGATTCTTAAACGCGGAAGAGAGAGACCCTTTTGATTGCAGTTCATACAGGCCCATCACTGTTGCTTGCAATATTAGTAAGATTTTTGAATATGTTCTGCTCCCATATATTATTGAACGAACTGTGAAAGACTCAAAGAAATTTGGATTTCAACCTCGTATTGGGTGTCAACATGCGCAGAAGGTCTTAGCTTCAACTCTTTATGATGCCCAGTCTAAAGATTATGAATTACATATTTGCGCTTTGGATTTGTCTAAAGCCTTCGATAGTATTTGCCATGCACAAATGAGGCACTCTTTGTCTGAGTTTGGAGTGAACCCTTCTGTCATACATGTACTTAAATTTTGGTATAGTAATTCGTTTCTTTGTTTAAAATTTGGTACAGGGTACTGCGGTAATATACCAGTTCAATCTGCAGTACGACAGGGTGGGGTGCTATCAGCTTATCTATTTAATGCTTGCATTCAAAATGTGTTATTAGGAATCAAGCCTTCGTATTTTTATAATTTATCTTATGTGTCTTATATTGCGTATACGGACGACCTGCTAGTTTTAAACCGAACCAAGTCTATTTTGGCATTATCGGCGCAACGTATTTTTATGATGTTTCGGGATGTTGGTCTGTTTAAGAATGTTGATAAATGCGAATATTTAGTTTTCAGTCCCAAATCATCAGCTCATAACTTGTCCTGTGGATCCTCAGTAATTCGCAATGTTACGAGTTTACTGTGGTTAGGAATTAGTATGTGTTCTACACTCACTTTTTTGCGACTTCAAGTTCTGAGAGATGTTAAAGAAAAGTTGAAGATCGGATATGCGAAAACTTACCTAACCGTGGAAAATATTCGCGCCGAGTTTTAGCTAAAATGTATTCCACATATTGTGACCATTCTGTCTTGTTTTTAAGTGGAATGTATTCGTCATTGAATAAGAATGATTTGCGCCTGATCCGTATCGCTTATTTTAGATATTGGAAATTTTTACTGTACCTTCCCACTTCATATCGTAATACACGTATTATTGAGAAGTATGGTGCTACCGACATTATCCAATCATTTGAATTACTTAGTAATAATTTAACAAGACATGCCTTTGTGTCCCTAGGCCCAAACCATAATATTATCCGTGTGTTTTTGTCAGTGATTAAGGTTTAAGTTATCTTTGTTTCTGTGTATTTGATTCCCCCCCCCCTTTTTAGTGTACTTTACTCCGCTTGTTTTGTATAAAAGTGGGTTATAATTAAATTATAATTATTATTATTAATAGACACCGAAACTGTAAGAAACAGAGTCTTGATAATAATAGATACAACAAAAGAATCAAATGTTGATGCTTATTCAAAATTTATAAAATTCATTAAGTTTGTTGTTACACATCAAAGTTACGAGTCTGAGAAAATTTGCCTAATTTTGAAAAAGGGGGTGAAAAACCCATAAGAAATCTAATAATCTTAATGAAAATCACACCATGAGATTCAGAATATCAGAGAACCCTACTGTAGAGGTTTCAGGCTCCTATACACAAAACATAAAATTTTGAATTTTTTGCCAGAAGGGCAAATGATCACCCAGGGGTGATCGTATCAAACCAGTGATATTAGATGATCGGGAGAGGGTTCATTTGATCGGTAATAAAAATTTCTAGTGCCTTTTTTAAGTGACAAAAATATTGGTGGGCAGCTACCCCCCCCCCTTCCATCCCTTTTTACTATAAATTGTCCGATCAAAATTTTGAGGTAGTCATTTTCTTTAGTCAAAAAATCTAATAACTATGGTTTTGAGGATGACTTGACCCCCCACAGTCCCCGAGGGAAGGGCTATAAGTTATGAACTTTGCCAATTGCTTACATATAGTATTGGTTATTGGGAAGTATAAAGATATATTCGTTGGGGGTACAGTCTGGTGGGGGTGCTCACGTGGGAGGATCTTTACACGGAGGAGTTTTCGTAGGGAAAGGGAATTTTTCATGGGAGGAGGAGCCAGGTTTCTGACCATTAATTAAAAAACTATCAGAATTAAATTAAAAAAAAAGTTTTTCAACTGAAAGTAAGGAACTACATTAAAACTTAAAACGAACAAAAAGTGTTTTGAATTTATAAAAAGCTAATTATTCTAATTAAACGGTCCTTATGTATCAGGATTCACTCTTCAGTAATTGGAACAAAAAGTCAAACTTTAGCGTAAAGAGAGAAGTACTGAAGAGGGGGCAATCCCCTCATATACGTTATTAAGAAATATAATAATTTCTGTTCGTTTTAAGTTTTAATGTTGCTCTTTACTTTCAGTTGAAAAACTTTTTTCTATTTAATAATCAAGTAAATATGGTGCTTAAATGATGCATTATTTTAAATGAAGGTGCCTAGGAAACGGACATGGCCATACTTTGCCTTTGCTCTACTAGTAGAGCCTTTGGAAAGATGAATTTTAGATAGTTGAGGATAAACCTGAGATACACGAAAAAAACTAAAAAAATTAGTTTTAGAACCATTTACGGTTAGATAGTTTGCTGTAATTAGAGATTGACAGTGTTGGTGTAAAGAACAAGTACAATAAACACAAACAACAGGTAGAACAATTTTTTTTCTTTTCTGTAAGACAGCGGAACCCTAACCCCGAATAGATATTTTGACCCTATATCCAAGGGCCGTTCTCAGCAAAATACAAATGAATATATGTAAAAAAAAATCTTACATTTATGCGGCCTTTAAAACTAAAAATGTTTTTCAAAACTAAGATTCAGGTGAAACGAGGTTATCACCAAAAAGGCAAGAATAGCATTGATAGCGTCTTGTTATTTTTTTTTTCACTTGAATGCATTGCCTTGTTTCACTTCATTTTATCTTTTAAAAACATTTTTAGTTTTAAGGTTGTATTTTAATGTAAGTTTTTTATGTGCATAATCATTTGTGTTTTGCTTAGGACGACCCTTGAATATAGGGTTCAAAATATTCATTTGAGGCTAGAGTTAAAAAAAAAAAAAAATCCCTATTGTTTGTGTTAATGATGGAAAGGCAGTGTGGTCTTCGTCGCTAATTAAACGAGTTCAATAATACCAGAAGACAGTTTAGCATGTTTACTCATCAATCAACTAGTACATATCTGTAGCCTACAATTCTTTTTACATGTCTTCCAAAAACATATCTGGGAAACATATTGTCTCCGCGATTTATATCTTAAGCTTCAGTTTCATTCAAGGGTCAGTTGATGTCTGCGAAAATGGCCAAAGAAGTGTTTCCATTTTGTGGTAATTCCCTCTCCATCGTGGTCAACGATTAAGAGCTTTTCCAGTAAATCCCTTTGTTGATTGGCTGGATTTCTAAGAGATTTACTAGAAGCTTCTTTTCGTGGAAGCTTCGTCAGTTTGAGATTACAACTGTTTACGAATACCAAGAGGCATCGTTAGTATTGATAAGAAAGAACGAATTGTACCAGACTAAGGTTGTAACCTTAGGGACAGTGAGAAAGGAGGAGGATAAAATAATAATAATAATTAAAAAAATATACATCAATATAACACCCAGCCTACTCTTATCACAAGGGTAAGACAGAGGTTTCGAATCTCATTGCGTCTGTTACCGAAACCAAATATGACAAATATGACATCCCATGTTATCATGGGGTTATGAAATGAAATATGACAGGTACCACGTGCGAAGAGTACTATGCATTTTTCGTTTTCTTATTAATGTATTAAAATTCTCCAAGTATAATATTTGGCTACTGACTTTGTATTTGAGTCATATTTCACAGTCAATAGCTTTGTTTGAAACTTTCTAAGCAAAGAAAATATTTCCACATCAGGTGCACTATGAATTGTAGAGGCCACTGTTGACCACTGTAGACCAATGAATTACAATTTTAGAGCTATCTATTGGACTAGACTGTAATCCCTATAGGTGCATAACAAAACTCTTAGCTGCCGAGTCCTAAGAAATTTTATTGAGGTCTTATAGATGATTCTTATGGATGTGGACAACTAGAATGCAGATCTTTCGCACTGATCTCACCGACCACGGACACTCCATAGTTGTAGCTTTAGACCAGGCTTTGCTGACTTGATACTGCCAGACTATAATTATGCTAATGAAAAGCGAAGTTCTTATATATGCTCTTCCTCTTTCCGGAGAGGCTGGACACCATAAAAAGGCACGGCAATACTCCTATTTACAATTCACAACGTTTAGTGTGGATCCGACATTTCTTTCTGCTAGAAGTGCATAAGATATGAATTTAGGAACCCCTCTTCCATCAGCGCCCATAAGAGGGGGGGGGGGGGAGGGGAGAGGGGGGGCGCCCCCCCCCTGGATGAATGATGTTGCCTTATTTTTTATATTTTTGTTCTGAAATTTCTATTATATAGCATTAAAAGTGCCAATTAGACAAGGTTTGCCCCCCCCCCTACAATTCAGCTTATGGGCGCCCATGCCCTCTTCCTTCTCATAAGTTAAATTTATACTCAGACTTTAGAAAGGCATATCTTGGACATTGGTTGTAATTTTTCACTAAGTTTCACTGATATATAGCAAATCGTATTGGTAGATAGTCTTATGCCTTGATTCTAGGTTCCCCTGGCCGTACTCAGGAGGGAGGGTTTACCTAGTTTGATTCCTCCCGTCAAATTTTTGTCCAACTCGTACAAAGTAAAAAAAAAAGAGCATTGCACACAGAAACCATGACAATTACTAATAATTTTTTGTGTCCCGACCCCAATTTTAACCCACCCAAACTTAAATGCTGAATACAACCCTGTGGGTACTCCTTAGCTCCACTCCATAGATTTCGCATAGGTCCCAGACACCCGGAAATCAGAACTAGGACATTATCTATTACTTGTCGGCAAGTTGGGTTGAGATTAAACAACCTATTTTGATAGATGTTCTGGTAGATCCTGTTGATCACAATGACCTCTGCGTTATGACCATGATCTTCTCCCGTCGTGAGTGCTGGAAAAAGAATGATAAACCTAAAAAAAAATCCACAGGACGAACTAAAAATCCAAACATTACACAAAAACTGAAATTTAAGAGAACCTTTCTCAAGCAACGGTGAAAGAATAATAATTTAATGCTAATTGATAAATTATTAAGTGATAATTGATAAAATTACATACTACCTCATACAGGGTGGGCGGAAAGTAACTCCCTATTTTGATTAATAAAACAATGTACATTATATTTATTTATTCTCAAAAAAATTAATCATACAAGGTAGGCATAAATGGTAAGTTATCTCTAAAATTCAATATGTGCCCCAGATCTTTCCACCAGCTGCTGCAAACGTTCAGGAATGGCATCCACTGACTTTCTCAGAAACTGCGCTGGGATGGTGGACATGACTCCCTTAATTTGATCCTCCAGTTCTTCGAGTGTCATTGGTTTGGAGCGGTAGACTTCTTCCTTTACCCAACCCCAAAGAAAAAAGTCGCAGGGTGTCAAATCCGGGCTCCTTGATGGCCATTCATGTGGACCATGACGTCCCAACCAACGCCCCGGAAAGCGAGCATCCAGCCATTCGCGGACAACAAGAGCAAAGTGTGGTGGGGTGCCATCTTGCATAAATATCAACTCGTCGATGTTCTCCCATGTTCTGACAACTGGCCAGACTCTATCACGCAACATATCAAGGTATCGTTCAGCATTCATGGTGTTGCGTAGAAGAAATGGGCCCACAACCCGATCTGAGGTGATACCACACCACACCGTTACTTGGGGTCGATTTTGCTGTTTTTCAACTGTCATCATAGGATCCTCTCCTGCCCAGTAGTGGCAGTTGTGACGGTTGACAAAGTCTCCGACGTGAAACACAGCCTCATCAGTCCAGAGGATGTTGCGGAAGAGATGGGGCCACTCTTCATGCCAAGCCAGCATGATTTCTCCGAACTCCATGCGAATGTCACAGTCCTCATCCGAGAGTGATTGGCAGTAGTGCGGCTTCCACGCACGCCAGTTCAACTCTTTCTTGAGCACAGTTTGCACTGTGTAGCGGGTGAGTCCACTTTCCCGAGCTGCCTGGCGAGTTGACTTTCCTGGACTACGCTGGAACATTGCTTGGACTGCGTGCACTGTCTTCTGGGTCGTGGATGTCGAAGGGCGTCCACTTCTGCGAACATCTACCATAGATCCTGTGGTCATGAGCTTCGCGTGACAGTTTCTTATTGTTTTTGGATCCACTTGGGCACGTGGTCCATGAATAGTCCGCCACCATCGTTGAACTCGTACGACAGATTGCCAAACTTCATATCGTGACGCCAGCTGGGCACGCTCCTGAAGTGTTAACTGCTGAGCCATGTTACAGTTTTATATGAAATCAAAAACAAAACTATCAATAAAATTGTACCATTTGAGAGAATTATTCATAAAAATATGACAAAGCAGTAACAAATTATATACAATTTATAAGTAATTTAAAATAGGGAGTTACTTTCCGCCCACCCTGTAAGTAACTAAAAAGGAAAATGAAAAAACAAAAACAAAAATAAACTAATAAGTGAATGAGCAACGACTTTTTTGATGTTTCACAATTGCAAACAGTTGGGACAGAGATCCTGTTGACCATAACGACCTCTGCCAGATTGGACTGACAGATATTACTGGTTTATTCCTTGGGTTTATTGGATCAAGCCTCCCGAGTTTTCTGTGGTCTTAGTTCCAAACCGCATGACGCTTGAAGCATCTTTGTAGGCTAAACCAAGGCTTTTGTGCTTTTTTTATATCTTTTTTTTTTGTTATCCCTCCCCGCACTTTTTCTAACCCCCCAAACTTAAATCCTGGATACAGCCCTTGGGTGCCCCTTTTATCCCCCCATAGAGGCCAGGTAGATACAGAACGTCAATATTATCTGTTACTTGTCACCAACTTGAGTTGAGATTGAACAGCCTCTTTTAATGGATCTTCTGGTAGATCCTATTGATCATAAGGACCACTACCAAATTGGACTGACAGATACAAATAATACTTGAAGGGATGTAAGAGCTAGTTGATTATTTGTGATTTATCAGGAATCCAAGCCCAATCTCATCTTTGTTGTAAAAAAAGTGAAGTGGTCAGTGAAGGGGTCAGATTGTATTCAAATACCAAATAGAAGCAATGTGGAAATCAGCTCTAATTTCCTATTAAATTTTGCTGAAACCTGACAACCTGTTCTGGTTGATTTTGTGATTGCAAGAGTTGAGACCGTTCCCTCGCCCTCCCTTACTACCAGCAGGGTAGTAAGCCTTCTTCACAGATCTCAAAATAACTGTTGAATCCCAAAACGCACAACTAGGATAGTTGTTCCTATTTCCAGGGACGTCGTTTCAGGGGGGAATTCTCCCCCCCCCCCCCGAAAAAAACTAGAAGAAAAACTATTATATAGCCCATGCCCCTTGAATATACAGATATAGGCCCTCTTGCCCCCCCCCCCCCCCAATAAAAATGCTGGAGCTATCCCTCTGCCTATTTCTGACCATGTTCGGATAAGATCTGATAAGCACTTTTGCCGAATTCTCTAACGAAATGACTTGATCGGGAGGGGAACCCCCTTCCTGTCCTTATAAAGGTTGGAAAATATTTTAATATCCAAAAGGCATGATCAGGATATTAGCTGTTGAGGCTCAACCAAGTTTGTTTAAGATCTGTTATCTCTCTGGTAAATTTTCCATTAACAGAAATTTACGAACCCCACACTCTTAGCATAGTTTGGACCGGGGACGGACTCTTAAAAGACGTACTTGTACATATCGTATTATTTTTAGAATAATAGTAAACCCAACATACCCAAACCCAGCCCAACATGTAAACACAAACCCAACATGTTTGGATGAGATTTGACACCAATCTAGTAGATGTCGTAGTGACAAATTTGGGAGCCCTTTCCCCACGAAAGTTATTATGGATACGAACCCAAAAGGCATAACTCTGAAATCAGGTCTTTCTTCTCAAAAATTTTGGCTAAAGTTATGACCACCTTTTCTGGTAGATGTCCTGAGAACATAAATTAGTTAATCCTTCTGTAGAGAAAATCTGTTACGCCTGGACATCCAAAACAGCAACTGCAGGGACCTTCCTCCCCTCCCATTGAATTTGGATCAGGTAGAGATCCAAAAAATCGAAAACTTTAAACCTTACTTCCTTCAAATCCAAACACCCGTTTACATACAGGGGTGGATCCAGGATTTTTTTTAGGGAGGGGACAAAATAGGTTGATCCGATAAATTTGCGTTAGGAGCAAATTTAATTAACATAAATTTGCGTTAATTAAGTAAATTACACTACTTTAGACTATGTTGGGGTGAGCACCCCATTGCCCCCCTGGATCCGCCACTGTTTACATAGATATTACCTCCAAATGATCAGATCAGGTGTGGGCCCGTCCCTCCCCCGTGTCCTATAAAACACAGTCATGACACTTTGTCTTACTTTCGACGAATTTTGCACCAATCTCTTCTATTAAATATCACGATAAAGAGAATTTCAGAGTAACTCACTCCCCCTCATTACCAACCACGAGGGTTGGGTTACTCTTTTCCTCAAACTTGTAAAAAAATTCTATAAATTTAAACGTGGTGTGCAATTTACTTAAATAAAGAACTTAAATTAATTTACTTAAATTAAGAAATTTACTTGAATTTGTCATCCACAGCATTCATAAAATTATGCTTGTATGATAAATAGTTATATATCAATAGGTAGTTGAATGAAAATGCGCACCACGTTGAAATTTTTTATAAGTTGGAGGAAAAGAGTTCACAACATTCAAAATATTCGGAAAATTTTGAAGTATGTATATCAAAAGTATTCTTTGGAACCGAAAAAGCTATTTTCCCCTTTTTACTCCATTAGTAAAACGTTTTTTTTTAGATTTTTGGTTAAGTAGTTATTTTATTTAGTTACCCTTTCCCCTTTCACTGTCGCTTGGATTTAAGTGGTTGCTATTACTTTTATTAAAGTGGTTGCTATTATAAGGTCTTTTTTTTTATTTTTACACTGAGAACGATGGAGCGGAGGTTTCGGCCGAAATATTTGCATTGCATTTTCACTGGCTGCAAATATCCTCATCCTTTTCTTCTCTTCGGGTTTTTTCTTATCTTGATATTCAAGTCAACCACGAATAACCGCGAGGTCCCTCAACCCCTCAACCCCTCAACCCCCCTAAATCCCTCAACCCCCCTAAAGGCTAAAGCCCATTTACATTTTACTGAAAATACAAACGTTTAAACAGTTTTTTTTTCATTCTAACATTGAAACATTAAAAATTGTTCATTCTCTTTCAAATTTGGGTAGACCTTCCTCCTCTCAACTAGAGACTAAATCATTCCCCCAACTGGAGGGGGGGGGTAACTTTGATAAAATAAAGGAAAGTCGATTTATCGGAAAATACATAAGAAACTAAAGGGGGAATCTTTTTACTTATAATTTACTGGCACTTCCCTAAAATTTTGACAGACATAGTTCCTCCTAAAACCAGGCTTCCAGTACCCTTGTTGGTATTCCTTTTTATATAAACCGGTGGTTCCAAACCGATTTTTGGGCCAAGCCCCCCACCTATAGGCATTTCTAAAATCCTGATACCCCTCGTGATATTTAAACTTTGTTGCTCAAAATTCTAAGTATATCCATCTGAAGGAGGCTTAAGGAGGCTGAAAGAGGCATCTAAATTTTGGAACCCAAAGACATCCATTAAGAGGCCCTTACTCTTTAAATGCAGTTGATTGTGACGTCATTGACATGAAAAAATATTTTTTTTTCAAAATTAAGGCTTCAAAGTATAACCAACCGAAAGGTGCACGTCCTGCCCATGACCCATCAAAATATTGCCAGGCCCCACTTGCGGGGCCTGCCCCCCCCCCCCCCCACTGAGAATCGCGGAACTGAGATGTAAACTGTGGGTAGCAGCCCGTTAATTTTGGAACCCAAAGACATCTATATTCAGGATAACAGCTTGCTAATTACGGTACTTTTTGACAACCATGCATAAAATAATTAACACGTCCCAAAATAAGAGGTTGAGCCACCATTGATGATTTTCGGCAAAAATAAATGATCAGCTTTTATGATTTTGCATTTTGAGTTTTTTTTTTGTGGGAGGGAGAGGAGGAAGATAATACATTAACTGAGTTTTGTTCCCTGTTTTCCTCTATTACTATTGACAAGGCCCTACCCAGGATTTGTTTTCGGAGGGGGTTTCACTAAAAAAAAATTTTTGGGAGGGTTTTACACAAAAAAAACTCAAAAACGCATACAAAATTTGATTATATCCATTTTTATTATGTTTTTACGAGTCAGACAAACATTTCGTGGGGGGTTTAAACCCCCTAACCCCCCTCTGGTTACGCCCTTGACTATTGATATCTGTTTTCTGAGTGTAAGGGTTTTAGCAAGTAAAGATGCCACCCTGTACACATATTGGCACTATCATTCAAGATACGTTACTTTACTGGTTTTTCTAAGCACAGAAATTAGCAATCGTTATCCCTGTTTTCGATAACTTCAAAGTTTTTGGCACAAAAACCTGCAAGTGTCTGCCCCTATCTTAGCCCCAACGCGTCCCAACCCGGGTACCAAAACACCGACTTTGACCCCGTGTTTAATACAGATTATTGTAATCGATTTTCATCACTGTCAGCCAACGAAAACCTCTCTGTATCCAAGAGAATGCTTTTCATTGGTTCAAAGTGACAAAAACTAATTGCAATAAGCTCTATTAAACACGGGGCAGGTTGGTCCACATAAAAATATTCTCTTTGTTGTAAAACTATTTACATTCGGTTATGGATAAGTGGTAAACGTTAGTTTGCAGTGCATAGGCTGGACTTTCAAAAATACATAACTAATGTGCCACCTTGACAGAAGAAAGGGTTTATTTTTAGCCTAAATTAGAGTAAAAATAAAAAAGAAGCAAAAGGAGGGGCTTATAATGTTTCAACTACGTTTCAGATGGCCAAGCCAAACCTATAAATACATTTTATCAACTAATGTGTTTTGAACTTGGACGCCCAACCAGACAAAGAAGAGTCGAATCTTGTTTCATGCTCTATCCTTTGGAGCTTACCAAAATGCAATAAGCATTCAAAGTTATTAACAAAGTTATTTTAATATGAACAATTTCTTAGAGAGGCCTTATTCGGCCTCTCTCAATTAAAATTAATCCGAAAAAGTTACAATATTGATAGAAAAGCTTAAATAACTTAAAAGTGAGTCAAAGATAAAAAATCCACTAACAATAAAAGATAGAATTTAGTGTAGCCTAGTTACCTGAACATAAATTTTGCCTTTTTTTAATTTACGGCAGTTTTCGATATTTAGCAAAAATTAGTTCAAGACTTAAATAATGGTTAATTCCTTGTGACATGGGGGTTTGAACCTCCATCCTGGTGATTCCCAGTTCTGGCACTAACCACTCCGCTGTCACAAGGTAACTCCTTCAAATATTTAGGTGATACTTGAAATAGATATGGAAGATAGCAGCCCATCTCTGGGCAAAAAATGAATATATATTATACAGGAAAAAGCTTTCGGCATTTTTCTAGCAAAAAACCTAGTAACTAACAGTTAAGAGCGACATTAAAACTCGAAACGAACTGAGAATTATCCTGAATAAAAGGGTTGGGGGAGGGATATAAAGAGATTCATTTTTGTGTATATATTGCATAAAAACCCCTTTCGTTTAGTTTTGATTACTATTAGCACAAAAAGCTGTTTATATTTATCTGCTACAAGTTATTTGATATGATTAGTTATAAAATGCACCGTCAGGTTGTAGGATTTAAACGAACCTCCTTAAAGTAGAATTAAACATGAACGTTAGAAACAAAATAGTGGAAATAGACGTTAGAAAACAAATAAAACAAAAAATTGAAAGCAAAACATGGTGAAACTTTCTCTTGTACTTTTTCACTTCAATTTCCATCCAACTCCCGATTCAGCTTATACAAAGGGCCACTATTATTCCAATTTCATTGCAAATGGAAATGGGCCTCTAATGAAACCGCATGGCAAGGCCGTACTCACAGGGGGGCTAGGGGGATTTCAACACCCTCCGAAATGTTTGTCTGACTCGTAAAAACGTAACACAAATGGATACAAACAAATTCTGTATGCTTTTTTGAGATTTTTTGTGTACCCCCCCCCCCCCGAATTTTTTTTTAGTTAAACCCCCTCCGAAAAAATTTCCTTGACTATAACTATTTATCAACCAATTTCCAAGCAGGGCCGATTGCTTCCGTGATTTGCAAAAATTGCCCGTCGATACTCCAAATACCCGAAAATACTACCGAAAATTTTCTCTTCTCGAACTAATATACGACATACATGCTGACTGAATACTAGATTCTAAAGTTCTACTATGAAAAATTCCGTTGATTGCTCATAATTACTCAAGTGAAAGTTATTAAACAGTATTGCCAGATGTAGCATATTATCAGGTTCACCAGCTTTTTGGTTCATGAATCTAAGAAAACAAAAGAAAAAAACGGCTTTCCGGCTTTGAGGTGTTTTTTCTCTGTCAACTCTTTTTGGTTATAATTACCACCATAAGAATTAAAGCTAGTATAAAAATTTCAGTTCATAAACTGAAAACTAGGTTGTTTCCAATCTAGGTTTCCATGATTTTAAATTACTTTAAAACTATTAAAATATATTTTAAAATAAAATTCCTGGGTACGGCCTTGCCGCATGGTACGTGAGGACCAACATGGTAAGGTCTTGCAAAGAGATGTTTCATATTTTGAATATTGGTAAGTACCAGTACTTCCCTTTGATGTTTGCATTTGAGAATTTATCTTAGGCCGAATAAGGCCTCTCTAAGAAATTGTTCATATTAATATAACTTTGTTAATAACTTTGAATGCTTATTGCATTTTAGTAAGCTCCAAAGGATAGAATATGAAACAAGATTCGACTCTTCTTTGTCTGGTTGGGCGTCCAAGTTCAAAACACATTAGTTTATAAAATGTATTTATAGGTTTGGCTTGGCCATCTGAAACGTAGTTGAAACATTATAAGCCCCTCCTTTTGCTTCTTTTTTATTTTTACTCTAATTTAGGCTAAAAATAAACCCTTTCTTCTGTCAAGGTGGCACATTATTTATGTATTTTTGAAATCCAGCCTATGCAGTGCAAACTAACGTGTACCTCTTATCCATAACCGAATGTAAATAGTTAAGAACCAAGAGAATATTTTTATGTGGACCAACCTACCCCGTGTTTAATAGAGCTTATTGCAATTAGTTTTTGTCACTTTGAACCAATGAAAAGTATTCTCTTGGATACAGAGAGGTTTTCGTTGGCTGAAAGTGATGAAAATTGATTACAATAATCTGTATTAAACACGGGGTCAAAGTCGGTGTTTTGGTACCCGGGTTGGGACGCGTTGGGGCTAAGATAGGGGCAGACACTTGCAGGTTTTTGTGCCAAAAACTTAGAAGTTATCGAAAACAGGGATAACGATTGCTAATTTCTGTGCTTAGAAAAACCAGTAAAGTAACGTATCTTGAATGATAGTGCCAATATGTGTACAGGGTGGCATCTTTACTTGCTAAAACCCTTACACTCAGAAAACAGATATCAATAGTCAAGGGCGTACCCAGAGTGGGGGGGGGGGGTTAGGGGGTTTGAACCCCCCACGAAATGTTTGTCTGACTCGTAAAAACATAATAAAAATGGATATAAACAAATTTTGTATGCGTTTTTCGAGTCTTTTTGTGTAAAACCCTCCCGAAGATTTTTTTTGAGTAAAACCCTCTCCGAAAACAAATCCTGGGTAGGGCCTTGTCGATAGTAATAGAAAAAAAACAGGTAACAAAACTCCGTTAATGTATTATCTTCCTCCTCTCCCTCCCACAAAAAAAACTCAAAATGCGAAATCATAAAAGCTGAACATTTATTTTTGCCGAAAATCATCAATGGTGGCTCAACCTCTTATTTCGGGACGTGTTAATTATTTTATGCATAGTTGTCAAAAAGTACCATAATTAGCAAGCTGTTTTCCTGAAAATAGATGTCTTTGGGTTCCAAAATCAACGGGCTGCTACCCACAGTTTACATCACAGAACCACGATTCTCAGTTGGGGGCGCATGCCCCACCATCGGGGCCTGGCAATATTTTGACGGGTCATGGGCAGGACGTGCACCTTTCGGTTGGTTATACTTTGGAGCCTTAATTTGGAAAAAAAATATATGTTCATGTCAATGACGTCACAATCAATTGCATTTAAAGAGCAAAGGCCTCTTAATAGATGTCTTTGGGTTCCAAAATTTAGATGCCTCCTTCAGCCTCCTTAAGCATCCTTCAGATGAATATACGTAGAATTTTCAGTAAAAAAGTTTAAATATCACGAGGGGCATCAGGATTTTAGAAACGCCTAGGTGGGGGCCATGGCCCAAAAATCGGTTTGGAACCACCGGCGTAAAGAGCGAGGCGTTGAGGAGGGGACAGCCCCTTTCATATACGGAATAATTTCTGTTTGTTTTAAGTTTTAATGTCGCTCCTTACTTTCAGTTAAAAAAAAACTTGTTTTTTTTTATTTAATTTCTCCTATAGAAGGGGCAAACTTTTTATAGGAGAATTCCATTATTTGACGAAGTTGGAACTGCAGCACTTGTGAACTGCAACATCTGCTGCGCAAAGTCCACAACTGAGAATACTTTTCTAACTAGAACATTGTCTAATCATTCTTTACACGGTACATCTTACAGGGTACAATCACTCTCTATAAAAAGCGCGTAGAATTATAAATTAGCTTTTAACTTACCTTAAATGGTTCTATATGATGTTGCAGTAGCCAGATAGTTCTGTGAGTCAGCAGATGACTTATAAAAAAAACTTAGGGCCTGGAGGGAATATACAGGAGGAAGGGTTGTAAACCTCAGTTTGAGGGTTTTAGACTTTGTAGATTGTGATGTTACCCTTTTCATGCTTTTTTTTTTAATTCCACCTCTCCTCCTCTCAGTGGCACCAATAAAATTGACAATAGAACGAAAATATTTTAAACATTTACAAAAAAAAACTAAAAATGCCACCTACAACTCTAAATTTCATAAAAATAGCAGCCGAAGAGTGGTACTGGCAGTGGTTTCATACTCTTCAGTCTTTCCACTCCAATAACGACAACCGAAGTGCCGTTTTCGGGTTCCATGTGACTAATACAAAACTTAGCTCCCAAATAAACCATTAAACAGCTCTTTAGAAGGTTCCATTGCCCTACTAGCAGTGAAAAAAAAGAAGAAAAAGATGACATTTTTCCATGCAGTAAAATTGATTCTCGTTGTTGCTGAAGCCGGGAGGCTATAATTCCCGAGTAAGGGGTATTTGGCCATAGTGGTTTCAATGATGCCCATACCATTTCGATCTATCGTCACTTTTGAGGAATTTCAGGATCTTTTGAGAATTCCTGTAAATTTGTTTTCAAAATAACATTTTACTATTAAGATTAATCGAAAAAATAGTTACCATTCCGTAATCAGCTACAAATAGCAATTTTTTGTCACTGAGCAGTTTAAAAAAAATATATTCTCAAATTTGATGCATAATATAGCTCCATTTCAGCCTAAGGAAATACAACTACATTAAAAAAAAATGACTGAATCTGTTTTTCAAGGCGCCTTCCCCCTAGGAAATTCTTTATGAAACAGCTAGAGCACTAAACTTTTCACATCGAAGTTCAGAGCCTTTTTTTTCTTGAGTTATAACTGTGAGGGTTATTTCTCCTAATAATAGAGTGGTATGTAAAGTAGCAGTAGATGTCAGTAGTGTAAACTGAAAATATCATTTTGAAAATGAGTTTAGTCATTTTTTAAAGTAACCGAAATTTTCATGGCCTAGAAATATCAACATTTTGTTTAAAAATAATCCCGGAATTTAAACCATCAACTTTATGTTGCTTTTTTTCATAACTATCTTTACTTAACCGCAATTAAAAATTGTAATATCAGAGATGAAAGGGTCCATCTTATAATGCAATTCTCTTTGTTGACAGACCATAGTTTCCTTCTTCCTGAATTCGGTATATTATCAATTTTAGAAAAATTTTCGGTACTGGTCAATTATATGGTCACTTCTAAAAAGTCAAGTTTGGTTAATGCTAATGAAATATAAAAAAAATAGGATGAATTTATACCAGTTTAGAAACAAATTTAGGCTATATATTTGCGCATTAGGGGGGAGGGGAGTGGGGTAAAGCATAGCATATATTAAATACGCAACCTAACCTAACCTAGGTGCAATCCCCCCTGAACCCCAAAAAACAACAGTTTAAATATCGTAAACGCATTGAAAACCATGCTTTGCTTTGCATTACTCTATAGCGATAATGCAATGTCCGACCCGTCTGGCGGGTTTCGTCTGTCATTAGTATACAGAAGTGACCATCTAATGCATTAGTACCATATTTTTTACCATTATTGCTATTACTATACCATAGGGGCGGATCCAGGATTTTATTCTAGGGGGAGTGGGCGCAAAATAGGTTGATGCGATAAACTTGCGTTAGGAGCAAGTTCAATTAACGCAAACTTGAGTTAATTAAGTAAGTTACACTGCTTTAGACTACACTAGGGGGGGGGGGGGAAGCGCGTGCCCCCCTGGATCCGCCACTGCTATACCACTTCAAATAGTTTCATTCAATAGAGCACAATATGATTTAAGGAAAACATGAAAAGGAAAAGAAAAGGAAAAGAAACTATTTGAAGGGGAATAGCAATAATGAAAATAGTAATAATGGCAAAAAAAACCTTTTTAAAATTGAAAATATGCTGAATCCAAGAAGATCTCCAACTATATAAAAAGAAACTGTAGTTCTGTCAACAAAGAGGATGTGTCACTATTCAAAAAAGTGACAATAAAAAAAAAAAAAAACACATCAAAAAGATTCCTTAAAAAAAGGATTTGCTTGGTGCTTCACCAATGACGTATCCAGGGGGGGGGGTTAGGGGGTTTGAACCCCACTCCCCGAAATTTATTTGCGACTCGCAAAAAAAATACCTATGCACAAGTTTTTGATGTTTTGTACAGCCCCCATCCCCGAACAAAATTCCTGGATATGGCCTTGGATTGCAGGTCCACCCCAATAGTAATTATTAAGACCACTAACTTAGTGACGGATAGAATTGGAAGACCCGGCCAGAGTTCGATTTACATTCGTAAAGTTTAGATTTATACGAAGTTGTTGGGCAAAAGTAAAGAAAAGTTTTAAACTTTAAATTTGAGAACTTAAAAAGTTTGCCTCCCGACAGTTCAAGGTTTGGCTAGTGATTTCCAGCGTCGGTTTTACAGATCAAAATTGCGATTCCGTTGAAATCGCAGAACTTCCTGTCGCAAGGAGAAAGTGGCACTTCCCACCGCAATTTTACAGGTTAAATTGTTTTTTCTCGCCGAAAATTCTTAAGGAGAGTGGTGGGAGGGGGGGGGGGAGGGAAAATAAACTGGCTGATTTTCTTTGAAGACTGTTTGAATAGCAAAATGGTAATTCTAGTAGAATCGTAGTAAAATGTCGTACTTGACAACTTTTCTTGCGCTTCAAGATTTCAATGAATCAACTAAAGTTCTGTGCCATAATCGGCAAATTTTGATGTTTTTTTTCAGCCCCCCCCCCCTTCCAAAATAAAATCCTGGATATGGCCTCCGACAGTTCGGCAAAAAGATAAAACAGTAAACGGCAAAAACTATTTCTTGTTTAATGGCCATTTTCCGCCGATTTTTAAAGAAAAAAAATGCTGAGTTTCCAGAACATTTGTCGGACCAGAAAAAAACTAACTTATCCAGGTGAGTTCACCGAAAGGGGAGAAAACTGACAAAGAGAATAGTTATCCACGAGAAAGTTTCAAATCAAGTCTTGTGCTTAAGTGAAATAGTAACTGTAAGGGATTTATTAATTAAGAAATATTGAAGGGATCCACAAAGTGTATTTGAAGTTCCAGTAATTAATATCTTTGTCTACTATCTCAAAATCTTCATAACGGAGAGCCAACCCTTTCTACCAATTAAAAACCTTGAGGCAACGAAACTTGTAGACTGTATATTGAATTTATAATATAAAAAAAAAGAATTTATAAGGTCTCTTTCAGAAAAAAAGATGTTTGATAAGGAATGTCGCATTTTTTGCGTTTAAAATATTCCGAAGACTGATTTCAGATAAAAATATTTTGTATGATGTTCTGTCACAAAACTTTTTAAGCTAAACCATAAAGATAGAAAAAGTAAAAGAACTAAAAACTTGATAGTTGATGTCTAATTATTCCAATTTTTATTGTAAAAATTTCGTTCTTAAATGTAGCCAGACTAGTTAACGATGAAATAAGACCATGCAATCCTGAATGATCTGGATTTTGCGTTTTTATTCCAAAGCTATGGATGAAAGATTGTACTTACAATATGGATTTATCCAGAATTGAAAATTTTCTCGCATTATACTCAAATCTAATTCGGTGCGATTTTCAAAGGGGGCTAGGCAAGGCCCCATCCAGGATTTTTTGGAGTGGGTTTTACGAAAGGATTTTTTCGGAGAGGGGGGGGAGGGTTTACGCAAAAAAACCTCAAAAAACGCATTAAAAATTTTGTCTATTTAATTTAAACGCAAAAAATATTTTTCTTACGTTTTTACGAGTTGGACAAAATTTCGAGAGAAGGGGTTCAAATGTCCCCCCCCCTGGATAAGGCCTTGAGGCTAGGCAATTCTTATTGAAAAGCATTGTCGGAGTAAAAATCGTTCGTAATCTTGCGCAGAAATAAATTAAAAAGCACAAGATTCCAAGGACAAGCTTTGCTTTCTAGAGGAGGTAGCAATAATTTTTCTTTTGATTATGAATAAATTCTTCTCTCTCAAGACAAATCAAATCATAGGTCTTTTCCCGTTTATAGAATTACGTCATAAGTTTATACATTCTTTTGGAATAAAGTCAGAAGAGTAGCTGTTACTTCGAAAATTAATTATCTTCCAGGCGAAAAAGCCAGAATATTAATTGAACACAATCATTTTGAAATAATTAATCATCGAAGCCCATTATTTTGATTGAACCGATTTCACTTTTATAATCCTACAGCCAAAACTGCCAAAACTCTTTTACCATTGAACACTAAACGATTGTTTTAGGCTCCACTTTGACTGAACACAGAGGGCGTAATTTTCTACGAGGCAGGGGGTGGGGATGTAATTTCCCCACTCCAACCCCATTCCCTCCCCCCAGCTGAAATTTAGCTTCTTCAAAAATCTTGTCAAAACTAAGATAGACCTTCATAATTCAGTCATTCACAGAAACAGATTGATGTCTTTAGCATGCCTTTGCCTTTATGATATTGAATGGATCCTTTTTCATTTTTCACTGTCATTTCCACTTGAGTTGGTAAAATCGCTTCCGACTTCCTCCCCTCCCCCCCACTCAGGATCTTGAATAAACTATGCCACCGTCTGAGCACAAAGTAAAATGGATCTAAACAGATTATTTCAACTTGGGCACATAAGAAACTACACTGTTCGATTTATGGACTTGATCAGTGTAGTCTCAGAACAGATCAATTAGAACCCATTCAGTAGCTAAAACAAACAATATATTATCGAATTTTGTTTCGTGGAAACATCTGTCGAGCGAAAACTAACGAAAAAATAAAAAATTGCATTTATTGACAACACTGTACAAAAATACTGTTGGACTAGTTCGAAAGCAGTGAAGGATAAAGCAGGTGCTGTAGCTTAGATTGATGAACATACATATGCTATATAACATATGCTGATGAATACTGATGAACATACATATGCTACATAACATATGCTGATGAACATTGATGAACATACATATGCTACCTTCTTCTGCGTCTTCTTCTAAAAAGCGTGTACCTTATAATTTTTGGCAAAGATTGTAAGCAATGCTTTGATTGACTTAAACACTGTTGCATGGTGGCATTCCCAAACTTGCAATATAATCGACCCACCAAATATCATAAATCTTTCAGGCTCACAGTCCAGACAGCAGCAAAATTCAACGACAAACAGCGATGTTTTGACGATGTTTATTATTTTTTGGTGATTTTTTCGGCAAATTCATTCTTTTTGGTGCACTCTCACTAAATTTTGTTGTTAGTTTCGACGAAATTTCAAAACTATTCCGAAGCAGTTTGAGAATCATTGATAAACGGCAAATTTTGGCTAGAGAAAAGTTGGTAGGAAAACACAACTGTGATAAAAAGAAGATTGCAAAATTAATAAGGAGTGATGGAAAATAGTCAGTAGGCTATTCCAAGACTGATTGAAAACATAAGAATATATATAATAATGAAAGCTTAGAAGAAGGTATGTGAAGAGGTAACACTGAAATACGGAACAAAAAATAGGGCTAGCCTAGCATTAAATACGTTATGGAAAAGGATAAGTTTCTTTTTTCTTTTTCTTTTTGAAGCAAGATTTAGAGTCATTGTTATATGTATATACAAAGTCGGATCCAGGATTTTTTTAGGGCGGGGGGGGGCAAAATAGGTTGATCCTATAAACTTGCGTTAGGAGCAAGTTTAATTAACGCGAACTTGCGTTAGTTAAGTAAATTACACTACTTTAGACTACGTTAGGGAGAAGAGCGCCCCCTTCGCCCCCCCGGATCCGCCACTGCGTATATATAACAGGATCCTAGTCAAGCTTTTGCACCAGTTATTTATAATTCGTAACACACATCGATGTAAGCGATGTAATTTGTGTCTTTTTTATTATTATTTTGCATGTCCATTTTCGAATAAAAAAAGGTCTTGAAACGCAGGTAAAAACAGCTATTTTTTAAGAACTAGAATTTTGCTCGGACTCAAAAGTAGGTCCAAGAAATGAATGTAAACAAAAAAAAAAAAACTTATTTGAGACCGTAAGCCAAATTCATGGGAGGTAAACTTCTTCTCCTTCACTGCAGTTATACCCCCCTCCCCTCCTGAAAAAAAAGATCCCTTTGGTACCCCAGCCTCGAACAAAATCCTGGACACGGCCCTGAAAAAAATATGAAGAAAAATATTTAAATAGGAAGTTTTTCAAAATATTTTATTTGAAATAGGCTCGCTGCCGCATTTCTCGCTGTCGTCAGCATCTGTCCTTTCGGTGTGAACTATAATATATTTTTTCGCAGAAAATCGCGATTTTTTCTTGAAGCCAAATTCGAAGATAGTTGCAAAATTCTAACTATATATAAACACACTTTATGTTCATCAATCTACAGCTGTAACTAAAAGTAAACACTTTCAATAACATGGAAATATAGCAAATGCAATAAATTGAAAATCAGTCCATTCCTGGCTTCCCTCTATTTGAGTTAAATTTTGAAAAAATTTGAAAAAATCTTTAAATTTTGACTTGTGGAAGTAGCAGAGCTAAATCAAAAGACTATGTGTATCCAGTTCTTTGAAATATAATGTCTGCAGTATATTGGGAACAGCCTAAGGGATAGAGTTGAAATTTCTAGGTATTTTTGGGCAAATAATTCATTTTTGGGTAAAAGAATATATTTTGCCAAATTTTAGGTTTTTGAAGTCCCAAACATTAGTTACAGATGAATGTCAAAATTATACTTAAGGATCTTGTGAATAGACCTTTTGAACGAATCAATTTTGTAACTAAAATTGACGGTGCTCATAAAGAAGAAGACAAAGATAAGTAAAATTTTTTGAAAGTAAAGAAGAAAAGAAGGGAAGAAAAATTATTCCAAAATTTAAAATCCTACAAAATAAAATATAGGCATTCCTCCAAAGCTTCTACAAAAAGCACAATCTCGAGAAGAAGCAATAGTCTACTTAACATCTAGAATCATAAATTTAAGGCCCAAACGTTTATCCCTTCATCACAGGAACACCGACTTAAATTCAAATTTCTAATTCTATTAATTTTCAAATTCTACCACTCAACATATATTCGAATTCTATGGCTATTCTGACCATTTATGTTGCTTATGTCATGTTAACCCAGTTTAAGAGCTGTCACTGACAATACTCGACGGTGACATCGACTTAACGATCAGGACTGCTTAAATCACCAGAAAACTGGTGAAACCACCAGAAACCAAAAAATGCAAAAAAGTTGTTGCAAGTCAACTGTAAAAGTTTCTTAAGATATTTGTGATTAGTAGAGCACAAAAAAAGCAAATTTACTTATTTAAAGTGGATAATTTTGTAATTGTTGTGATATCTATTATAACAGTTTTCCATCTAAAAAACTTATAAAGTGAAAAATAGACAAAAAAGCAGAATTAATTGTATTACTCCCCCCTCCCTCCTTCGACCAAATATTTGGGCCCACTCTTATGCAAGATTTTTGAATATTAATTTACCTAGTCGTGGGGCTATCTTAATAAATTTTTATAAAAATACATTTTTAAGATTGATAGGCTAAAATAAACAATTGCATATAACTATAATTCACTAAAATCTGCACTATTATTATCTTCTCCAGTAATTTTGGTCTTGGAGATTCTGTTGATATTAGTCGTGCAGCTCCTGAAACTCCGATTCCGCTCAAAAAGAGACGGGTCCGTATAAACTGGTTCACTTGGATCATCGAAAGATTTACCAAAAATTGGGTTCCTTATTGGTTCATCTGTGTGCTGATCTGTAGATGTTTCATTGCTGTGTCTATAAGAGAAGACATTACTTTAAAAAACAAAGGAGCAGAGCAGCAGCAGAATTGATTAGCTTCTCAAATCAAACAATGAAGAAAAGTGACAAAGGACACACAAGATATTTTTCCCGGTTGTAGCGGTAGCTAGCAATCTAGTAAGAGACGATCACGTCCCATAGTAAAAAATAAAATAACCCATAACTCCTTAAAATAGAGCCAAATCAAAAACTAAAGTACTCTATTAGAACCGCCAGGTCCAAAAATCCTATATAGGAAACTTACAGTCTCTTGGCTTGAACAACAAAGAAAATATGTCGGCTTGAAAAAAAAAAAGAAAAATGGCTTGAACTACGATATTCTGTATCGATGGCATCTTTTTTTTCCGTTTTTTTTTTCTCCTCAGCTAGCTCGGCAATGGAAAATCATAGAGAGCTGTTTTATGGCTCATTTGAAAGAAAATTGATGTATTTAAAACGTTTTATAATTATAACTTAAAAGAGTGGCTCCAATTTCAGAAAATTTACCCACCTCCCAATATTACTTTGCAAAAAAGGAGCGGAGCAGCAGCAGGATTGATGAATTTGTCAAATAGAACAATGAAGAAAAGTGACAGCGGAGTGGCGCTAATTTACGAGAACTTTGCGTCCTTCCACATTACTTTGCAAAAAAGGAGCGGAGCAGCAGCAACATTGATGAATTTGTCAAATCAAACAAAGAAGAAAAGTGACAAAGGAGAGACAATATTAGTTTTGATTTTAAGTCAAAATACTCTAACTTAAAAGAGTGGTTCCAAATTATTAAAATTTACCCTCATCCCCAAATTACTTTGCAAAAAAGGAGCGGCGCAGCAGGATTGATGAACTTTTCAAATAAAACAATAAAGAAAAGTGACAAAGGAGTGGCGCTAATTTATAAGAACTTAGCCTCCTCTCACATTATTTTGCAAAAAAGGAGCGGAGCAGCAGCAACATTGATGAATTTCTCAAATCAAACAATGAAGAAAAGTGACAACGGAAAGACTAGTTACTAGTTTTGATTTTAAGTCAAGATATTTTAACTTAAAAAAGAGGGGCACCAATTCACAAAAATATTGCTACAAAAGTTTAGACAATATTCTATACATAAAATATATGGATATATATATATATATATATATATATATATATATATATATATATATATATATATATATTATATATATATATATATATATATATATATATATATATATATATATATATATATATATATATATATATATATATAAAAGAAAAATATACATAAAAATATATTTCATATTAAATAAAACATTGTACATACAAAATATAGTTTGTATAGCGGCTCCAAATCAACTGATTAAATTAAAAAAAAAGTTCTGCACACCCTACCGACCGGCAAAACATTTGACTTTAAGTAAACGTAACTTGATTCATAGTGTATAAAACACAAAATGGTATATAAGTACAAAATATATAATTAATATTTGCAAAATTTTCATTGCATAAATTGTAAAATTATATATAATTATAAATTGCACCTATTAAAGTTTTGATAATATATAAACTAGAAAAATATAAACAATATAGCCTTCTAGTTTTATGCCAAATTGTTCAGCTACAACAATACTTTTGAAGGCTGAACTTTTTAATATTTTTGGCAAATAAATCCTCCTATTAGTTCTAAAAGGAGAACTATTAAATTGAAAATCTTAGAAATTTTAGTTTCTATCTTGTGACAAATATAGAAAAGGGGGATGCATCTTTCACAGTGTTGAAGACAATAAAACTTAAAAAATTGAAGTCCTCGTCAAACATAAAGACCTCATTTTTGAATACGCGTCGGATCAATTATTTCAGTATTTATGTTCACAAACATAAATATGATCATAAATATATTATAAATATAATTTATTGATATTAAAATTAATTATAATAATGTTAGAATCATCAATAATAATATTAATATTTAATATTAATTGTATATATATATATATATATATATATATATATATATATATATATATATATATATATATATATATATATATATATATATATATATATATATATATATATATATATATAATATATATATATATATATATATATATATATATATATATATATATATATATATATATATATATATACATATATATATATATATATATATATATATATATATATATATATATATATATATATATATATATATATATATATATATATGTATATATATATATATTATTTATGTTCATTTCTCTCCATTTGGACCATTCAGTATTATAATAAATGAAGTTTTTTGCCATTCTCAAATTATTTGGTAAAAGTCATTAAACAGTGATGTATTTTGTTAAAAGCTCTGAAAGTGTTAACTATTATTTAATATTTAAATCCATTTCTTTTCTTTGATTTGACGTAGTCTAACTTAATTTTAACGAAAAAGCTGCCCGTGAAGCGAATGTGGTTCAATCTCGCTCTCTAGGGCTATAATGAAGGAAAGGTTGAGATCGCTAGGGCACGTTCTGCAGATGAAGGATGACAGATTGCCGAAGATTGTCCTTTTCGACCAACCGTCTAGAGCTAAACATAAAGCAGGTCGTCCTCATCTGGGGTGGGAGGATGTCATAAAGAAAAATTTAAAAGAAATGGGTACTTCCTGGGAGGGTGTAAAGAGGGAGGCTTTGAATAGATTAGGATGGAGGAGGAGCGTGCGTAGCTGTGTTAGCCTCAGGTGGCTTGGTGCTGCGGTGAGTGGTTGTTAGTAGTAATAGTAGTATCAAATTCTTTAGGGTTGTCCCCTCGATAGTCGTCGTGTCACTATGATTAGTTATGATTAGCTATCGTATACTATAAATAAGAAAGTTCGCAGCATTTTGATTCCGAAAGGGTGATCGGCAAACCTAAAAATAGCCATGTTAGAGATAAATTACGAGATTGCAGAAGAATCGCAAAAATTTTCAGATTCAAAGAGAGGAGACACACGCCACCTCCAAGACAAATGCCTGACTGCAAAGCATATTGTAAAAAGTAGGGTCTTTAGCTTGGCACCTAGAATTGTACCTTCCTGAGGATTTTTCCTGAGAAGGAAGATCAAATATGAAAAGCTTATTTTCAGGCAATATTTACTCTTTCCAGTTTTCCTCTTGGGGGGAGGGGAAGGTTCACTGTGCTCTGATGTAATAACCGCAAAAGGAATTCCAACCAATTTCTTTGTGAATGCTTTTTATATCCACGAGAACTGGATTGCTAATTACTACTACTACTAACAACTCACCGCAGCACTAAGCCACTTGAGGCCATCATAAATGCGCACGCTCCTCCTCCATCTTAATCTATTTAAAACCTACCTCTTTACAACCTCCCAGGAAATTCCTATTTCCCTTAAATCTTTCTTTACAACATCTTCCCACCCCAACCGCGGCATTACTAACATCAGTAACAAATTGTACGATAAAATTTTGTCAACAATTTGAATTTGCCTCCAAGAAACTATGAGTTGATGAGCGTAACTCGGAGTCAGTTTCAATTCGGAGTCATTAGAATTTCAAGTTATAGTTTGCTGTTGTAATGTACCAGCTCCAAAGCCCTGGTATATATCTCCAAACAGAGTCATTAGAATTTCCAGTTATAATTTGCTGTTGTGATGTACCAGCTCCAAAGCCCTGGTATATATCTCCAAACAGAGTCATTAGAATTTCAAGTTATAGTTTGCTGTTGTGATGTACCAGCTCTAAAGCCCTGGTATATATCCCCAAACAGAGTCGGGGATTCTCTTTCCAAGACTGGTTTCAGTAATTAGTCTTAATATGTTCCTGAACAATTTAGTACTTACTTAGGATCATAGCTAGTTGCAAACCTGGAGAGAAACACTGAGAAGTTCCTTGTAGATGGACGTCGCTTTCGGCTGAAAGTCCCACTAAAGAAACCACTAGCTGGCAAACCAAAAACTGGTGGCGCAGAGCCACTAGCAAGGCTGTTCTTTCCTTTCAAATTTCGATACCTCCTTGAAAAAGAATAGAAATTACTCAAGAATTTTTCTTAAATTAACTAATTAATCAACTACTATGCACAAACAAACTTCACAGAGAAACTGCCAAACCCCTAATGCCTGGATATAGCCCTAGGGTATATAGAAATCTTACCGATTTTTTTAATGGCTAGTTGATAAGAACTAATTACTAAAAACAATGCAAACTCGTTTTGGAGCGTATAGAATCCCCTCGGTTAAATGTGAAAGGATAAATTATCAATAAGATACCAAATCCCTTTTATAGCGAATAGGCTGAAATTAAATACTAAATTTAAAAATCATAACAGACGATCATTTTTAAAGACACAATTAGTAGATCATATTACTAACCATTGATGACGGGGTGATTTTACTTGATAATTTGTTTTTAGTATTTTTTTTTTTTTTGGAATTTGCCATGCTGAGGTAGCCCCCCTCTCTTCTATATGTTATGATGTTTCTAGTTTATCTTTTTAGCCTTCTTTTCGAGCTCAGCTCCCTGTTGGCTTTATTTAACTATTTGTGTCTGTTTATTTTGTTTGAAATAAAAATCTTGAATCTTGAAAACAAAACTTAAACGTCAGTATCTAGGGTTTGGCGACACCTAGCCTTTTTTTCAGTGTAATAATAAAAATAATTAATTTATTTTTTTCAGTTGGTAAAATTAGGATAGTAATGGGTGTCAGCTGAATCAGCTAACTCTTGTAGATAGCCTAGGGCTATACCCAGGCATTAGGGAGGAAAGGAGGTTTGGACGCGCTTAAATTGAAAGCAATTCTAAAAATCTCATTAACATAAATTTTTTAAATATAAGAAATTTTGCTAAGGATATGAATCTATGATGAAATGAATTAGTGACACTGAAGACGCATCCCAAACCAGTATGCCTGAAGATGATAATTTTGACCCTAACTTTAGACCTAGGACTTCGAGAGAACTCCATTTTGTTCTTCAATCTGAACTAAATGATTCGTGCAGGACCTGGGCATATATATATATATATATATATATATATATATATATATATATATATATATATATATATATATATATATATATATATATATATAGAGATAATTTATTCAGCCGCTAGGCCATACACAAACATTACAATGATTATATAAGACAACAGCCAGCATACATTTAAATAAATCGTATAACTACTAACAACAAATAAAAACCTTAAACCCATTATTTACATCTTTTTAAACCCTCTTTTATAAATCCAGTAACTGCTATAATCGTCTCCCGGGATGAAGATTTAAGGATCCCAGGAAAAAACACTTCCCCATCACCGAAATACTTCAACCTCAAACCTGAAAGCCCCTGGCACACCGTCAAAAAATCGAGCAAATTTTCTTCCTCCATACCACATAAAGAGCAAGTATAACATGATCTTGGGCCCTGAGCATTTCTTTCAAATACTTTAATCTACTTTTTAAGGGCAAACCATTCGCTCGGATATGGAACCACAGACGCAAGTTTTCCGGTGGCAAATTCCGCTTAAAATAATATTCTAGTCCAAAAGACTTTTTTCTTAGAATAGTGGCGCAAGGTTTCAGATTTTCGGATCTGTTCATGCCAGGGTTGGATCTCTTGATCCTCCTTTTTAGCTTCTGATAAATTTCCTCTCGATCGCCTGTTGGACCAAGACCTTCATTCCAAGCGTATGAAAGTCCGGCTTTATCAAGGAGGGCTTTAACATGGAACGGCCGCGATCTTTTTCTACCTTTCTGCAATATTGCAAAATATGCGGCTTTCATAAGCCTTTCATCTGGTAGTTGGATAATATTCAGCCAAAAATTTTACTACTTGTAGTATCCTTTCTTTATGCAGCAAAAACAAACCTAGGTCTCCCTTAAGAACCTGTGTATGAGTTGTAGCATGTACTCTAACCAATCTTTTATAATATTGTAGTTGAACCATTTTTAATTGCGGGATCACCTCATCCCCAAAGCTCCGCACCATAATGAATAGTAGGACGAATTTTCGATTGAAATAAATACTTTTGCATTTTAATATTTTTAATTTCATTTAAAGCTGAATTCCTCAAGACTGCTGAAGAAACGGCTTTACCTCTACCCACAATTTCTTTCACATGATCCTTCTAATTTCCTTTATTATTTAATACAAACCCTAAATACTTAAAAGTTGTACTTTTTTTCAACTCAATACCCTTAAATAAAAATTTTTCATTATTTTTATTTGTCCCAAAAACTACAATTTCAGTTTTTGGATATTTAATCTCATTTTCTTTTTTTCCAAATAAACATCTAATATGTTCAACAATATTTGCAAATCTTCGGCGCTTCTAGCTATCAGCGCCGCATCATCTGCAAATAACAACAGAGACAAAGCTAAATTTCCTAACTCACTGTTGGTGCCCATTTTTCCTCAAAAAACTCAACATTATCATTAATATATAAACAACATAACCTCGGCGACAAGGTGCTACCCTGTTTAACTCCTATCTCGCAACTAAATAAATCCGAAAACCCTTTCCCTGCTACCTTAACCATTCCCCTTGTTAGCCTATACATACCACACACTAGTCGAACAAAAATACGGGGCAGTCCTATCCTCAACAATTCCAAGCACAACAAAATCCTATCAACACTATCGAATGCTCTCTCAAAATCTACGAAAGCTACCAATAAATTGCTCTTACCTTTATTAAACTTTTCCATCAACGCCTTAAGTACAATTACCCTGTCAACTGTGCTATATCCTTCCCTGAATACACCTTGTTCCTCACGAATTATTCAATTCTTCTTTAACCAATTAGCTAGCCTATTATCAATCAATTTCTCTAGAATCTTACTTAAACATGGTACCAGAGCTATATGCCTATAATTACAATGTAACCTCGGATTCCCTTTTTTAAATAACGGTAATATTAAAGACGTCTTCCATCCTGAAATCCAAATTCCTGATGAAAGCACACTATTAAACAGCAGAATAAAAATTGGCATAAATAAACTTGAAAACTTTTTAGATAAACGAGTTGGAATTCCATCAATTCCAGGAACTGTTCCTCCATCCAATTTCCTTAACACATGTTTAACCTCCTCAATATATACCACATCTGTTAACGAATAATCATCCTCCCTCATAGGGTAATTATATTCCTCCCAAATATTCCCAAATTCTTCGTCACACCACTTAGTAAGATCTCCTTCTTCTTTACTTACGAAATGTTCCGGCCAGCTATTTGGATCCGGGATTCCCTCTGGCGCTTTTCCTTGTCTTTGGTTTACCCTTCTCCAAAATTACTTTATATTACTCTCCAAATAAAAACGGCTCATTTGCTCGATTTGACGTGTATTAAAATCTCTTTTCTTTACTTTTATTAACCTCTTATGGCATCTTCTAACCTCGCGAAACCTAACCAATAGTGTTGCTTTCTCAACCTCATTTCTAGCTTGCTTTACCCGATTTAGGGCCTCAGCTAACAAATTTTTACTACTTAAACAATCAAGGTCATAAAAACTTTCACTAACTGGTTTTAATGAGCTCAATACTGGCGGTGATAGCTCTAGTAATAAACTATTAAAATTAGCTTCCAATTCATCACTAGTCTCCGACAAACCTGCTCTTTACTAAATATAGCGCTTAATGCATTCTGTTCGCTCTCACTCCACTCTCTCTTTAGCTGTCTACTTGGTGAAGTACACCTAAACTGCAAAGATCTATATTCATTAACTCTACACTCAAGGCCTAAGCTTAACTTAATCGGTAGGTGGTCAGACAACTGAATATTCAAAACTTCAACATTCAGTGATTCCACATCCAAACGAAGGTCAACCAAAACATAATCAATAATACTAGGCCTCAGACCCGAAATGCAAGTATAATCACCCCTTGACTTATCCACCCCAAAGCTCCCATTTCCAATCCCAACTCCAACCTCCGAACAAAGTGCCAGGAGCTTTCTACCCCAAACATTAACTTTTCTTCTATCATCCATGCTCTTTCTTGGGATCCAATACATATGAGGAGCAACATCATAAACGTCCGGTATATCAACAACAGGCAGCTCAACCAAATCAGCTGTATAAGCATTAAAGTCTCCTACCAGCAATGTTTTATGGGACATAAATTTACTACGAAAAACTGTAGCTTCTTTTCCTAATATAGACCATGTATCCTCTGCAGTATATGAGCTAGATTGCGGTGGGACATAAGCTGCACAAACCAACAATTTCAGACCTGAGTGACATACCAATCTAATCCAAACAAGGTTTTCTGATTCACTTTTCAGCTTATTAAAAGACAAAAAAGGATTATTCTTTAAAAGCACTAAGATACCACCGTAATGCCGGGAGTTCTTGACACAGAACGGGCAACATGTTCAGTTATGAAACTGCGAAAAGATGGCACTTCATCACTTCACTTCCACTTCACTTTTTTTATTCCTTGGTCCTTGAACATTCCAAGACAAGAACTTGACCACGTTTTCTCGCGTATGACCTGCGTACCGCTAATTTGTGTTTATACTTTGATCAGCTGCAAGATTGAATGGTGTCTCTGGAGGAATTCTCTGTGATTCACTGAAATCCATCCTGTAGTAGTCTTTACGTGTGTCATATTTCGATCTTCCTATATTACACGGTACGGACTACCACCACTAGTATCACCTCTTTCCCGGCCACCACGAACATTTTTTGGAGGATTCCTCAGTAGATCTGCACTCTTGGTCGCTGAGGCATAGCTTGCGCATCCACAACTGTACCGGTATCGCTGTCTTCACTACCGGAATTTTCTTCCCCCGAACTTTCAAAGTAGGGCTGATTTACTGCAACAGATGGCGAGGTTGGTGTCGCTCTACTAGGAGCTTGGTCAACACTAGCATTTTTAACCTGAGAAGCCTGGTTTATGATGCTATCTAAAACTTTTCCAACTGCCAAATCGTACATAAACGTTCACCCTTCAATGAACAGCTTGGTGCCTCTGAGTTTAGAATTTTTTCCTTCTGCTACAGCTCTATCAAGCAATGGCCTTAAATGCCTACGGGCTTCCCTTTGTGCGTAGGTATAATTGGGAGCAACTTTAACTCCAAACATCCTCAAAGGTCCATTATTACGTAAGATATAATCGCGCAATTCTACCACATTCAACTTGATTACCACCGGTCCAGTAGCACCCAATCGGTAGACGTCCTTAATTGCATAACTTGCTATATCAAGAGATCGAAAACCCTGTTTAAATAGTTCCATGACTTCCTCCTTTAACGTTTTACCAGGCTGCTGTGATGGTATAAACTCATACAAAATAAGATTTGCCCTCCTCAATTCTGCTTCTAACAAATCTGCTCTACGATTTGTTGCCGACAAACAATCAGTCATAGCACTCATCTCTCTTGTCATTTTCTCGTTATTTTCTAAGGCTTGAGATAATTGTACTCGTACCCGGCTAACTTCCTGCTGAGTTTCTAAAACGTCCGAAGACAATTTCGTTAGGAGATCCAACTTAAAACTTATCTCCTGGAGATGTTGGTTCATCGCTGCTGCTTCCATCGCATTTGCTTTATCAAACGCACGGCTATTCGAAAATCCTTGTGCACTCGTTCACTGCGTGTTTTGCATTTTTTGCATAAAAAATCACTATGCAAATTGCAATACAAAACGCAAATCCAAAGAATAATCAAATATCAAAGTCCAAGGATAATCAAGTTCGTTCACTGGTTGTAATGTTAATTACAATTATGTTTACTCTAGAAAAGTCAATTGCGCAAAAAAATTTCACCTGTAATTTAATCCGTTTAGTTGAAGAAACCAGTTCTTTATTGTTAAGAGACTATAAAATATCCGTTTTCAAGCTAGGTGTTCACTGAATGAATGCTAGTGAAATACTGTGAAATACCATATATATATATATATATATATATATATATATATATATATATATATATATATATATATAATATATATATATATATATATATATATATATATATATATATATATATAATATATATATATTTATTTTCAAACTCTGCCATTCAACATATTTTCAAATTCTATGGCCACTCTGACCATTTATTGAGCTTATGTCATATTGTATTGAAAGAAGTATTTGGAAATAAAAAAAAAGTCTTTTTAAAAGTAAGATTCTACATCATACTCCAGGCAATATACTACTACTACTAACAACAACTCACCGCAGCACCAAGCCGTCTGAGGGCCAACACAGCTACGCACGTTCCTCCTCCATCCCAATCTATTCAAAGCCTCCCTTTTACATCCTCCCAGGAAGTTCCCATTTCCTTTAAATCTTTCTTTATGACATCCTCCCACCCCAGACGAGGACAACCTGCTTTCCGTTTATCCGAAGACGGTTGGTCGAGAAGGACAATCTTCGGCAATCTGCCATCCTTCATCCGCACAACGCGCCCTCAACCTTTCTTTTATTATAGCCCTAGAGAGCGGTATTAAACCACATTTTTCGTATAGCCTACTGTTTGAAATACGGTCAGTCAGCCGGGTACCCAGAACAATCCTTAAGCAATTTCTCTGGAAAACATCTAGCAAATCTTCATCCGCTTTTCGGAGCGCCCATGCTTCAGAGCCATATTTTTGACCACCGTCATCACTGTAGCTTCTAATATTCTAATCTTGAATTTGCAGACTTATCTTCCTAGTCTTCAAACTTTTTTTAACTGTGAAAAAACACCCTGAGCGTTGGCTATTCTACTTTTAACATATTCACTGCTCCCACCATCTTTACTAATAATAATACCAAGGTAATTGAAGCAGCCCACCTGATCAATCTTTTCATTACCCAACGTCACCTTTTCACCATCACTTATTACTAGCCTTAACGACAGATTCTTCCTAACATTAATTTTCAAACCTATTCCAGCACCCTGAACTCACAAACCCTCTAAAAGTTCATTTATTTTGCTCACACTTTCATCTAGGATGCTTAAATCATCAGCATAATCCAAGTCTAGGAGACTTTTTCCTCCCAATTTGATTCCGTGGTCTCCCATTGTCTTTTCTGTGCTTCTTAAGACAAAGTCCGTCAAAATAATACATATAAAGGGGGATAGAACAAAACCTTGCTTAAATCCTGATTTAATACAAAACCAACTGCTAACCTCATTTCCTACCTTAACCACAGCAGTGTTATTCTCGTACATCCCACTAATCACTTTAATGTATTTGTCTGGTATACCAGACAAGGCTAAGACCTTTGCTAAAGCTCTTCTATCAATAGAATCGAACGCTTGCTCATAATCTATAAAACTGAGGACCAAAGGTGTTTGACAACTCAGGTACTTCTCAATTATTAACCTAAGAGTGAAAATTTGGTCGACACATCCTCTACCTTTTCTAAAACCGCACTGTTCTTCTTAAAAACTTTGTCTACAGCATATCTCAGTCTAAAAAGTTTCATATTACTAAGTAATTTACTACCTACAGAGACCAGACTAATGCCTCGATAATTACCACACTCACTTTTATCACCTTTCTTATAAAGTGGCTTAATTAAGATTTTCCTAAAATCGTTAGGTATTTCCCCTTTTTTAAAAATCATATTCATGATCTTCAGTATCTTATTTCTAACCTCAGAGCCACCATATTTAAGAAACTCATTTACCACACTATCAGCACCTGGATTCTTACTATTTTTTAATTCTTTTAGTACTGTCGCTAATTTTTCTTCACAAAACGAATCTTCCTTGGTTTATAATCTTATCTTGGTTTAGCAAATTCTCAAAATGTTCTGCCCATCTCTGCTAATACTGCTAATACTGCTCATACTGATGATCTAGTCCGCTTCCATGCATATATTTCTATGCTCAGGATTAAATCATAAACTAATGAACTAGCCCTTACAATTTTTTGAATGTGTATTCTAAGGAACAACGAGTAAGACATGTACAGTTTCATTTTCCCTAATTTTAACACTCAACCACAGTGGCATCTCTTGTGGACCACTCTGGGGCCTGGGCCTCTTCTACGTAGCCTATTTTACGACTTAAGACATGTTACAAAGAAAGATTAAACTGCAATGGGAGCGGTTGGGCTACTTGGTAGATGGCAATGTGTGGTATACAGCGGTAATAAGGGGTAATTATTAGTTCTTTTTATAAACAAAACATAGCCCTTCTCTCTAAAAATATCCCCAAACTTAATACAACGCATCGCACGTCACCATAGGAGTAACCAGGACTGGTCTATATGGTACTGATAAGAAGACCATTTATATCTTATGGAGCCCGTAAAGACGGTCTTATAGAGGGGAAATGTTGAGTTTTAAAGATTAAAATAGCGTTGAAAACTATTCAATATTTCAAAATATGCGAAATAGCTAAATAAAACTACGATAGACTCATATGTCTTCCGGACAATGAGTGGGGAACTAGTTCCCATACTTTAGTTAAACCTATGTTAGCCACATACCTGAAAAGAATTCCAGAGAAAAGAGCGGCTAGAAGAAGCAGAATTACAAGGATGATCATTGTTGCGATGATGCCGTTATATTCAGAAGACGTAAGACACACTTCTAACTGTTGAATCAGCGCAGCAGGTAGCAAAGGTATTTCGTCTCTATTTGTATAAACCTGGGAACAATATGCGACAGTTTAAAAGGTATCAAAAGAGTTTCAGTCACATGTAGTTATTACACAGACAATCTTGATCTGCATTAGTGCCATCTATTTTTAGCAAGAATATAGATCATTCTAATGCTTTCGGTTAGGAATGAAATGCATGATTGGGGGCAAATCATCCGACGTTTCCTGTATTTTTCCCCCAGACCCCCGTTTTCCAAGACCCCGTCACACCATTGACCCCCGATTTCCAAGACCCCGTCACACCATTGACCCCCGTTCCAAACTAAATAACCAGTGACACCAGGACTGGCGTCGTGTTCAACCGGCACTAGTGTTGAAAAAATATCTTCAACGCCATCTAGCATTCGACTACACTTTGCCTTTTTTTAGCGTAATGACAAGAATAATTATATTAATTTGTGTAGTGTGTAAAATCAAACAAGTGTCTGACAGATAAACGATTGCAAAGCTTAAAAAAACGTCAAGTATCGAAAAGCACTAGATGGCGTTGATGATTTTTGACCGGCACTAGCGCCAGTTTCGACTCTTATAAGTTACCCATACTCTTTGATTGTATCTTATATTGCACAGTTTAACTTTATAGGCTTTTGCGCATGACTTTTACAAATTTTTTTTGGCATTTAGCTTTTCCTGTCGCACTGAAGTATATGCCACATTAAAGCACCATAAAGGCACAACAGTATTGCGTGCAAGGACACTATGACAGGATAGTAGCAAAAAGAGCCTGAAGCATATGCCACTAAATAAAACTGGTAACATTAAAAATAGCGGATCAAGGGGTGACTCGGCCCAATAGTAACCGAAATTCTTAAAAACGGAATTTTTATAACTATAGATACATTAAAGGAATTAGTTTTTCATACTGATTCCAAACATATAAAGTTCATCAAGTTTAATATTGTCCATTAAAAGCTATGAAACTGAGAAAAGTTGCTTGATTTTTGAAAAAGGGTGGAAACACCTCAAAAAGTCAAGTGATCTTAACGAAAATCACTCCATCAGATTCAACATATCAGAGAACCCTAACATAGAGGTGTTAAGCTCCAATCTACAAAAATGTTGAATTTTGTATTTTTTTTGCCAAAAGAAAGATCAAGGATGCGTGTTGATTTGTTTGTTTTTATTTCCCCAAAGGGGATCGTATCGAGCTAATGGTCCTAGAGAATCGGGAGAGAGCTCATTCAAACGGAAATAATTTTTTCCCTAAATATATCCGATCAAAATTTTAAGATAACCGTTTAATTCAGTATAGATGAAAGGTCCAATAACTATGCTTTTGGTGATGCCATGACCCTCCATAGTCCTTGGGGCTGTAAGTTACGCTATTTGTCTATATTGTTCACATATAGTATTCGTTATTGGGTATCTTTTACCAGTATCATCAAAATGGCATGAGATACAAAGAGCAACTACTCGTAAGACAGCAGCAAAAACGCACACAATTTCCAACTACAAAAAAATTTGGGAAATTAGATTAATATTAAAAAATTAATCAACAAATTTATATGTTGATTTTCAATTTAAATATGGATTTAAGTAAATATATTTTACTATAAATTTTTTAATGCAAAACCAACATTAATTCTTAACGTCTCTATTCACATATCATCCTCTTCTTCTTCTTGTAAAGCACTGTCAAAGTTCAAGTTTACAAACTGTCCTTTATCTAAAGCTAGATAAAGGACACACACACAGAGACGACACACATACAGAGGCGACACACACTCCTTTTTCGACACTTATAATGGGTTAAACTGAAATTAGTTTAGACAAAAAATAAAAAGAAAGAAAGAAAGAAAAGAAATCAGATAATATATTTTCCATAGAATAAAGAAATAACTATATATAATCTAGACCACTGTATCTACCTCTTCTTCCATAACTCGTAACTATCCTTTAGCTAAAACTGCCGAGCGTCTTTGACGCTCGTACGATGTTATAGTTACAGAATAGTTAGCCAGGAAAAATAGATAACAAAAGCCCAAACAATGTATTTTGTACAACAAAGAAATAGCACTAACCCTTAGCATCTCCATTACTATATCTTCTTCTTCTTCTTCCATAGCCCTATCGAGGTTCAAGCTCGTAAACTGTCCCTTTGCTAAAACAGCCTCTCTTCTTCGACGCCCGTATGAAGTTGCACTAGCTCTTCCCCCGTTTGAGGAGCAATAAACAGGCTGACATCCGCCACGGCATGATTTAACAGTAGCTTCAAAAACTAAAAAGTTCGACTCGGGAATTTTGAACGCATTGAATCTTGCTTCTAAACCATCACCAGAACGGGCACGGTCTAATGACGGAAATATAACATCATCAACTGGACATCTGAAAAATCAAAACCTAAGGAAGGGAATTCACAAACGGGGGGTCACAGATAAATTTGAAGGCCGCCAGAAAATTTCACCAATTTTTGCAACTTGGATTTTTCTTTTCTTTTAAATCGTCACTTGGCCGATGCCTAGAGAGGGAGGCTGCACTGGCGGGTACATCTTTGCTTCACCTGTGGCCACAAGCTCTTCAGAGGTCGTCGTCAGGCACCATTGTCGCCTTACGCGCCAACCGGTGTGGAAGGCACTACGTAAGTACAAAGTAAGTAAGCTTCTTTTAATGCTAATATTAATACTGATTGTTATCACCACAATAATCAATATGACAGGAAAGAAGTAAAGGGTATCTAATATATAATAACTGAATATTTAATATATTGTGATGTTAATTGCTGAAAATCTCAGCAATTCAAGAATTGCTTTATTTTTCAATGTTGTGAATATAAAAAATATTAATAAAATATGTTGTTTTCAGTAAAGCACAAATGATACAATATGATTTAAAACTAAAAGGTTAGGGGAGGGGACATAGGCAGTAGCCAAATTCATTTTTTAGTAAGTTTTGTTCGTTTTATGTTTGACTTGAGTATTCGATTTATTTTTACTATTTTTGGATTTCTCTATTCATCGATAAGAGTATCTGTTATCTTTATGTTTAATATAATTATTTGTTTTAATTTTTGTTCGTTTGGGGGTTTCATTTGATAGTACTTAATTTCTGCCCGTCTTAAGTTTAATATGGTTCTTTAACTTTCTTCGAAAAGCTTCTTTTTCGGAATTCTTATAATTAGTTTCTGTTCATTTTTGATTGCCTTAGCAGTTCCTGCAACATTGCAGTAACGTTTCAGGACAACTGGGATTCAAATAGCATCTTAAGTTCAAAATTCTCTGAATATTTTAACTTAAAATCGTTCCCTAACTGTTCTTGAATTATTGAAAATATGCCGTTTTCGCAACCTGGATACACATAGTATCTTTTGATTTATTTAATATTCCACATATCATCCCCTCAAGGATTCAACTTAATATACATAGCCATTCCTGAGATAAATTTAGATACGCCCAGGTGCACTCTTTAAAAGACTTGGATACACCTGGTGTCTTTTGATTTAGTCCAACATTTCTTGATAATTTCAACTTGATAACCTTAGCCAATCTTAAGATGTCCCAGATAAGCTCTTTTGACAACCTGGATTCCCTACGCCTTTTGATAAGGAGGATGCATTTAAGCTCTTTTGATTCAGTTCAACGGTTCTAGTTGTAGCAGTACTATTTGCAGTCACAGTCGGAATCGCAGTAGTAGTCGCAGCATGCGTTAACGCAAGTAGTTGCAGTAGCAGTCAAAAGTAGTCAAATTCGTGAAAAATAAAATCTCTGGCATTACCAGGTGGTTCTCAATTCAGTAACAGCCTATTACTTGAGTAGCTATGATACTCATTCTTGTTTATTGCCAAAATCTTCAATCGGTTCCCTATTCTGTCTAGCGGTTCACCAAATTCGTTATTTTTCTCATTTAGTTGTAAAAACAGAATTAGAACTTTTTTTTAACAAGGGTAATAATTCTTCCAAGAAAAGAATATACCCCACATTCAACAGAACTTAATGCAATTGGTTGCAATTTCAATAGTTTATTGAATAAGCGTAGTTATTGTGCTCTGTTGAACGCGGTTTGAACAGCAAAATGAATTTTAACATGAAAAAAAACTTGCAAGCCCATAGAACCTTTGCAACCAACCTAAAGTATTGTTAGCTACTGTTACAGAATAAATTTAGGGTAATAAATTTTACCCTTAGAACCATCACTTTTATAAAAAAAAATACTAACCCAAATCGATCTATTAGTTGAACGGAACGTCCCGAATATGGGTCTTTTGCTATGACGTTAGTAGCAAAGATATCCGTTAGTAAATTGTAGCCCTGTTGAGTCTCTAAGCGGAAAGTAAGTGGATCTCCAACGGCAATTGTGGTCGTGGGTCTTCCCTGGTAGAGTACTGCGAGCCGGACGCGGGAATCTAAAATATTCTGCGCTGGAAGATATTCAATTGGTACAGGACTTCCTGAGCTGGAAAAGAATTTTTAGAGTCAATTTTGTTAGGTTTACATAATTAAAAATAATTTTTTTTTTTTATTGTATTGGAAGATATTGAATAACACGAAAACTCATTTAAAAAGAAGAATTGAAATTAAATTGAAATTAAAAATATTGAGATTGCTTATATAATTTTGAAAAGTTGCAAAAAAAAAAAAAAAAAAAAAAAAAAAAAAAAAAAAAAAAAAAAAAAAAAAAAAAAAAAAAAAAAAAAAAAAAAAAAAAAAAAAAAAAAAAAAATGCGTTGGAAGGAATTCAATGGGCAGTGGACTTCCTTATATTGTAAAACCATTTTTATAATATTGTTGTATTATGATAAAATTACAATTATATTAATTTATGATATTATTATATAATGTTTTGTGAGGAAAGGAGAAAAATTATTTTGCCCCTCTCCCTTAACACAAAATACGAATTTTGTTACTATCTTCCATAGTAACCAAAAGAGAAAAACTGGCAAGAGAGAAAAAATTTACCATTTCTAGCTCATTCAGGAATGGTAACTATTATCTAAATTAGCCATAATAGTAAAATGTTATTTTAAAAACAAATTTAAGAGAATTTCGAAAAACAGCCTTATCAAAAAGTTCGTGGTAAGAAACTATAAGGAGTGACTCGGCCCAATAGGAACCGAAACTCTAAAAAACAGAAATTGACACAAATACATGTATCAAGAGAATCGGCTTTTATGCTGATTCAAAATACATATCAATCATTAAGTTTAATTCATCCTAAGTTTGACTTTTTGTCCCAATTCTTTAAGAACGACTCCTGAAACACAAGGGCCGCTGAATTAAAGCAATAAGAACCTTTTTTAAAAGTGGTAAAAAATTTAAAGTGAAGAGCGGGGTATTGAGGAGGGGCCAAACCTTTTCATATACTGAATAATTTTCGTTCGTTTTAAATTTTAATGCTGCTCCTTACTTTCAGTTGATAAAAATTGTTTTATAACTTACAAGGATGCATACCCATTCATAGAGTTTCACATAAAATAACTTTGTTCCCGTTTTGGCTTCCTGTATGTGCATATTAAGAAAAAAGAAAAGATTTAAGAAAAAAGAACTAAAAAGAATTCGGATTAATTATTTTAGATTTTGTAAAGTTTTGTTGTTTCTTCAACCTTGGACTAAAAACCGGGTTCTTATTAACAAATTTCTTGCTCCTGATATTACAGTAAAACTGAAAGCACTACACAGAAAGCTTTCAAATACCGCTTATATCCGTTTTTCTCCGCACCATCACCTTATCAGTTTTTTACAGTCGTAAGTCATTTTTCCTTAATTTGTCTGTTTGTTTTTATCTCTTCGGTTACTCCACATCTTTTAGTATTGTAAAGAGTGAGTAAAAATCAAATAATGATAGCAATAATGACAGCTTGCGTTCATATTTCTCTATGTTACTGCTTATTAGATTCTGTAAGCTGTAAGTTTTATTTTCTCTTCTTTTTTCCCCCCTCCTTTTATGTTATTTCTCTTTTGTTTTAGTGTCTTTTATATTTTATGTGTTACTCCGTAACTGGTTTCCTTTGATTTCTATATTGATTTGCGCTGTATTTTTATGTGTTTTTCTTCGTGTTACTCCACCTATTATACCTTTGTATAGTGTGGGTTAAAAATAAATAACAATAATAATTATAATATACAAATGAAGGATCATGTTACTGATAGGAAGGGAATTCATCGTTTCTTGATACTAGTTTTTCAGTAGCCAATTGTAAGAAAGCAGTTATCAAGATTTGAAAACGGTCCATTCACTAGATTTGTCTGAGAGAGTTGATTAACTGGGTTCATCTTTCTTATTGAATTTTCTCAGACAAATGTAGTGAATGAACCGAAAGTTATTATTTTGTTCTGTATAGATATGTTAGTTATAATTTTAATACTTTAGTATTTCTGCTGACGACAATTGCTGTATATGATATGATTTATTAACACTAAAAGCCCTACTGGGCCATGATTAACACACATTACACTTCAAAAATAATAAACAAAACAAAAATAAAAATAAATCTAAAGAAAATGATATCTATGCTCCATGCCCAGTCCAATAAACCTTCCCAAATTCTTTATCCCCAAAACAGTTCTATCTCTTAATATATTACCCACCCATTCCTCCCTTTCGAACGACCCCGGAAAAATTTCCTCTCTCAAACCTCTTAACTCCTTACATAAACATACAAAATGAATTAAATCATCATTTTTGTCCCTAAACATCGGACCAAAATAGGGACCAGCCTTCGACCTAATCTTCCCCAAATATTTTCTCCTGTCTCCAAATACTACAAAATTTCCCCTTACCGATATTACCCACTTTAACTTATGCGGTCAAAATATCCAGACTTTTGTATCTCACTGTCTAATAAATGGACTTATCCCCATTTGAACATTTATTTGTTCGTCGTAGAAATGCAGTGTGGTCTAGGAAAAAAAAAACTAATTTAAGGTAATGTAGTAAAATAAGGGAAAAAGGAAAAAAATAACAAAAAAACAGACTAAAGTGACCTTTTGTTTTGCTGAGACAATGACAAGACTGTATCTCTCACTGATAATAGCAGACGATAATAATAATAACATTATTAATAATATTATTGATAATAATAATAAGAATTTTTTTTAATGGGGAATTTTTGAATCTATAAAAACTCGAAGTAATTTGCATAGAAAAAGCATTTCTTAGCAATTTTGACTAGTAAGACAAACTAAATATTTCCTATATTGCTAATAGTCTTTCTCGGCAAAAAAAAGTGGACCTAATAAAAATGCAGGTTTAAAAGCAGGTGTAAGCGGGAAAAAGGAAAAATGCGGGAAAAGCGGGAAAAATGAAAAAGGAAGAAAAACAAAGTAAGTTTAAAAGACAAAATCTCAAAACCCCTTCTCTTCTCTAGAAGTAAAACTGACTAATCTGCGAGCCAAACTATAGTTACACTTGTGGATAAAATACAAATTACACACGATTTTAGCGTCAATTATATATAAATAATTATCGACTTATTTATGTTGATTCAGCTAAAAATTAGATTAAAATTTGTAATTAATTAAGTATAGCATCGATTATAGATTTCTGTTCGTAATTTGTTGCATTGAGCAAACTTCAGCTTTAAAGCATAATTCATTGTGATTGACCAATCAAGGCAAAGATTCAAGGCATAATTTTTTAAAACAGGAAAATATAGGAAGTTTGGAGCAGTCATTTTGTAGCCATATAATGAATCTATTATAGGACGCAAAGAAATAGTATTAGTAAGCAATAGTAGGGAACAAATCAGTGATTTTATCAGTTTTTGATCAATGTTTATACTGATTTTATATACAAGATTAAATAAAAAAACAAGTTTTTCTTAACTGAAAGTAAGGAGTGACATAAAAACTTAAAACGAACAAAAATTATTCCGTATATGAAAGGGGCTGTCCCCTCCTCAATGCCTCACTCTTTACGCTAATTTTTTTATTGTTTTAAAAAATATAGTTGTGAGACAGAGTCAAACTTTAGCGTAAAGAGCAACAGCCTCTTTCATATACGGAATAATTTCTGTTCATTTTAAGTTTTTATGTCGCTCCTTAGGTTCAGTTAAAAAAAAACTTGTTTTTTTATTTAATTTCTGAACGTTTTTGAATTAATGCAGGTTTTGATTTTGGCTCACCATACATAAATAATTAAAACAAAATTTGCATATTAATTTTACTTTTACAAAATCAATAAGAGTTCCAAATAGGGATAGGTCCTTTTATTAGACAGTGAAACAAAAATATAAACAAAGACTCTAAATATTTCGATGACGCAGTCAGCCATCATCATCAGTAGAGTTACTAACATATCAAAATTAAAACAAACTGTATTTATGCTAAACAAAATAATCACTTCAGGGTCAAAGCAAGTTACCGGTCCATTGATTTAAAAAGTTCACTAATTGTTCTTGAGTTTTATAATTCTGCGTTGAATAAAGGTGGTACAATTTTCTTCAAAAGGGTAGGTCAAAGCAGGTTACCGGTCCATTAACTTAGAAAGTTCACTAACTGTTCTTGAATTCTGTAGTACTGCGTTGAACATTCTTCTAATTAAAAATGAAATAATACTGAATTTATAGGTGCTAAATTTATCATTTTATTCTTCCAATAGCAAATGAAATGTTGCTGATTCCAAAGTTATATATAAGTTGATATGTTAGTAACTCTACTGATGATGATGGCCGAATGCGTCATCGAAATATTTAGAGTTTTTGTTTATATTTTTGTTTCACTGTCTAATAAAAAGACCTATCCCTATTTGAAACTCTTATTGATTTCGTCATAGAAAAGACAGCGTGGTTATGGGAAAAAAAAATTACTTTTATTTAGTTAAATGGCTTTCTCGAAAGTTGTTTAATTTTATTTACAAACGTTTTTATTAGTAATAAATATACGTAACTTACGAATTAACTTACGTAACGAACTTCTATATTCGTATATTTTTATTACGTATATTAGGTGGTTTGTCCCCTAGTCAATACCTTGCTTTTTACGCTAAAGTTTAAATTTTGTCCCTTCCCCCATGAAAAATTCCTCCATGGAAAGATCCTCCCACGTAACCAAAAGTTCATAACTCGCAGCCCTTTCCCCGGGGACTGTGGGGGATTATTCATCCTCAAAGACATAGTTATTATATTTTTCGACCATGCTGAACAAAATGGCTATCTCAAAATTTTGATCGGGTGACTTTGATAAAAAAAGGAGCGTGGGAGGGGGCCTAGTTGCCCTCCATTTTTTTGGTCACTTAAAAAGGACAATAGAAATTTTAATTTCGGTTCGAATAAGCCCTCCTGCGATATTCTAAGACTACTGGGTCAACACGATCACCCTTGGGAAAAAAAAACAAAAAAAAAACAAAAAAAAACAAAAAAAAAACAACAAATAAACACGCATCCGTGATCTTTCTTCTGGCAAAAAATACAAAATTACACATTTTTGCAGACAAGAGCTAGAAACCTCTACCTTAGGGTTCTCTGATACGCTGAATCTGACGGTATGATTTTTATTAACGTTCTATTACTACTAGGGGGTGTTTCCCCCTTTTTTCAAAAATAAGGCAAATCTTCTCAGGCGCATAGCTTTTGATGGATGAGACTAAACTTGATGAAACTTATATATTTGAAATCAGCATAAAAATTGGTTCTTTTCATGTATCTATTGGTATCAAAATTCCGTGTTCTAAACTTTCGGTTACTATTCAACCGGGTCGCCCCTTACTTACAGTTCGTTACCACGAACTGTTTGATATACTATTAGGGTTTTCAAACCAATTTCTTGCCTCTCTAATGTTCCGCTTCTGTAGCACCAGTTATCTCCAATCAAGGAAGAATACATCGCCTAAATCTAGGCTCTTTTTAGCAACAGATTTGAGTGTAATTTGGCTCATAAATGACTGGAAGCACATCAAAAATGAAAAATAGCCAACCTTAAATGATTTACACATCATACAACTTATAAAGTGAAGCGCTTGGAATCGCTGAAAATCGCAAGGAAGAAAAAGAAATCTCACAACCACAATTCTAATTCAGAATAATTTACTATAATCGTGGATATTATTCTCTATCCGTTTCCAAATGAAAACTTAAAGAAAAAAAAAATTGTGAATGCAGTGAAAAAATTTTTCATAGATAAAGCAAACTATTTTGAACAGTTTTGACTTTGGTATTTTTTTTCGGCAGTTCGGTATTTTTTCGTTGACACTTCGATGATTTGATTTAATATTTGAGAAGTCTATTTACGCAGTCTTCAATGAAAATTTAGCAGTCAAACCGAACTTCTATACTTTATTTTTAACATCAAATTCTTTTAGGGAATTTTAGATCATCTAAACTGTTTAAATGAAAGTGAAATCTCAAGTCTTTGGGTATGATTTTTCTTATTTTTTACACTAAAAAAGTTTACATCAAATATCTAGATTTCAAAAATAAATTTTGTTTAGAAGGGGCATAAAATACCAATGAGTGGGTATGAGATTTTTATTTGTTTATTTTTTTGATATTTTTTTTTATTTATTACCTTGTCTTGTCTATCCCTGACTATATCTTCTATTATAAAGGAGATCTTGTCACCTTTCTTGTCAGTGTCCAATATTCGTTGAGATTTATGAAAACAACCGTCAAATCACGCAGAATAAGTTGCAAAAGCTGCAGAACAATTAATTCAATACACCGCGAAACATGTATGAATCAACGTTCCACTTTTCGTGCAACCCCCTAGTATCCGTTTTATTTATAATTATGTTATTATGTCTTACGAAAAGAAACAACAAATTTATTCCGTAACCTATACAGTCAGTTCTGTGTGTATTATCATCTTTTTCTTCTATGAATCACCAGCTAAAATGATAATCTGCAGAATATTTATTATAAGAAATAAATAAGTCGAATTTTCAGCAACAGAAAAGACCTACCTTGACCCAATATATCCAGAGGTCACGACAGCTTCACCAGGCCCAGCAAGCATACAAGTTAAATTATATCTTTTGTCCTTAGATGTCTGCACAAGTTCACTAAACTGCACAACGACTATGTTGGTTAATATGTCTGAGTACTAAATAAGAAAAAAATAAAGTCAGAAATAATTGCTTCACATCAAACATTAAGTATTTTTCAGAAAAGAAGGAAACAAGTTATATATATATATATATATATATATATATATATATATATATATATATATATATATATATATATATATATATATATATATATATATATATATATATATATGTATATATAAAAATCAATCGTATCCTTTTGGCAAAGTTGGTATTTTATTGTTGGTTCAATCCAAAGCAAGTGAAAACAAGAAATAAATAAAATAACCGTAACTAACACATTTATTTATGGTTTTGTAAACTGCTTCATGATTTTGATGGGTTACAATAGATGGTGTTGGTTGTTCATTTCTTGGAGAGGGACATGATTTACCTCTCTTATTAGTTTACTACACTCTTTCGCCAAAACCTTATCAGAAAAGCAATCGGAGCTTAAAAGACGTAATTGTCCCAAACAAATTTTACATAATTATAACAAATTAGGATTACATTTTTAAAATCATAATTAGGTACTTGTATGACATACCCTATGCAGCTAAAGAAGTGAAGTTAGGTTAATCCTAATAAAATATACCTAAGTATGATAAAAATAGAATGCTTTAGAAACAAATTTGTACTATATATTTGCACATTAGGGCGGGGGGGGGGGGTAAAGTACAGCTGGTCTACATGCAAAATGACTTCACACTGTCAAAATACTTTAATCCCAACCCCCCTAATTTGCAAATATATAGCCCAAGCTATATATTTCCCATCTATTCTATCACTTCTCTTTGTCTTTTCTCACGCTAAGGTGAAAGAAAACGGTTTAAAGTGCTGTTAATGCATGAACAACTTGAGCTGAAGGGGATATATCGTACAAGTGCCCATAATTATTACACTATTGTGTTAGAAAGCACTAAAGCAATGGATTGAATTCTTATTTACGATATTGAGGCGGTTAACATGACCTAAGCGTAGTAAGAAGCATTGGCCACCTTTTCTACAGAGAATCAATGCCATTACATGATTTCGATATTTAAAAAAAAAAAAAATGCCGAATGTGGCAATAGACTTTGGAGATGTGGCCGATCGATGCAGTTCATTAGAGCCATTTTCGAAACGGTTCGTGAAAATAGGAAAAAAAATCGTTTGAACCTGAATAGGACGTGGAATAAATCTTTATTATAAAATCTGCATCTCCCGGTAAAACTCCAGCAAAAATATTGCAGTAAAAATAGAAAAACTTTGTTTGAACCCGAATGGGAAGTGGAATAAATTTTCACTATTAATTTATAGCTCCCAGTAAAACTATAGCAAAAATCTCTCAGTACAAAATACGAAAAAAAGTGCTTGAACCCGAACAGGACGTGGAATAAATTTTCATTGTAAATTTAAGATTCCCGGTAAAAACTCCAGTAAAAATCTATCGGTAAAAGTACGAAAAAAGTGCTTGAACAAGAAAAGGACGTGGAATAAATTTTCATTGTAAATTTACAATTCCCGGTAAAAACTCCAGTAAAAATCTCTCGGTAAGAATAGGAAAAATTTCTTGAGCCCAAATAGGACGTGGAATAAATCTTCATAAAATTTACAGCTCCCGGTAAAAACTCCAGTAAAAATCTATCGGTAAAAGTACGAAAAAAAGTGCTTGAACCCGAATAGGATGTGTAATAAATCTTCAATGTAAAATCTACGTCCCCCGGTAAAAACTCCAGTAAAAATATCACAGCAAAAATAGGAAAAAATTGCTTGGACCTGAATAAGATGTGGATTAAATCTTCATCATAAAAGTTACAACTCTTTGTGCAGGCTTACCACAGACATCTCACCCCTTTTTTGATTTGCCTGCAAGTCACTCGTTTTGGTAATTCATCGCCCCTCCCCCTCCCTTCGTCAATTTTTGGTCCCGTACCTTAACAATATAGCTAGTAAAGTGCTGTCTTTGTAATGGTTTTGTAGTTGAAACAATTATTCGTAACCTACCCCCCCACGAGGAATAGCAGATCAATTGAGAATTCCCCATTAAGGCCTGAAATCCCAACTTAGAATTTTACCTCACGTTTACCTTTTCAACAGAAAAACTTCACCCAAATTCACCAAAATACGTTAAAGACGCACTTATTGTACCATTGTCCGTTTTCCGAAAAACAGCACAAATACTTAACCTCGGTGTTATTAAAGCTATTATGCCAGCTGTTATTTTGCCAAAGAATGGCAAGAATATTTAACCTCTTACCATGTATTTTGTATTTCCCCCAAATTGCTCTCCCAATATTAATAAACAATCAGCCCATTGCCTGGAACCATTCATGCATAAACTTGTAGAGTAGCTGTAATCTTTAATATAAAATTGAGACTAGTGCTGTCGCTCATTTCACTGTGCTGTTTCGATCAGCAAGATTACAGGGAGTCAACACGTTGTCTATGTACTAACTGTCATTCTATTCACACTTTGAGGTGGCTAGCTGATGATGTCAGATGAGTTTTCTGTATCTTCCACGTCCATCACGTCATTACATGTGCACTCACCTTACACACTAGGCCGTATCGAGGAGGGAGGGGGCGGGTACCAATTCGAACACCCCTCCCTGCGAAATTTTTGTCCAACTCCAAAAAACATGACAAAAATCATGGATGCACTCTTGCTTGTATGTCAAATAATAGCCCTGTCTTGTTTTGTAGAGCCTGAACTTTCCGATAAACATACTTAAATTCTTATACAAAATCACTGCATTTGAAAATATTTATGAATATTTTATAGTCCAATTTTTAACGTCAAATTGTTTCTCTCTGCCAAGATACTGTAGATCCTTTGAAAAAACCGGTAAAATTGAATCAATTGACAGAACTGGCTTAGGCTGAGGGCAGGCACGTACGCAGGAATTTGTTTCGGGGGGGGGGGGGGGCAAATCCTTCAAACCCATTATTCTGTGAGAAAAATCAGAAAATTATGGGAAAATGAAAAAAATCGTGAGATTTCGGGGGGGGGGGGGGGCGGGCCCGGAGGCCCCCCCCCCTGCGTACGTCCCAGGCTGAGGGGTTAAGTTCAAAGGCTAAGTTTTATAAAAAAATATACCCTAACATCATTTGAACTGCCAAAGCAGTAGCGACATCTATACGAAACCGAACAGCAACTCCTTCTTCATCGATGAAATTAATTGGCTAGAGTTAGTTGCATAGACACTATTGGTGCATTCCAGCATTCCAAGAACATTTATCCAAAAAGCCCGATTATGTATCTATAGCTTTCCAAGAGACGTTAATGACGTAATGACGCCAAAGATTAGGAGAATTACTGTTTGAAACGCTCTGGATTAATTGTCAGATAAGTGACGTCATTTTAAAAGAAAAAATTCAATATTTTCAAAAATGGAAAAAATATAAGGTATTTTTTATAGAATATATGAAAATATAGAAAAAATATGACACACAGTTAGGGGTTTGTAAAAAACACGCAGAAAGGGGTTTGTAAACAAGCAATGTTTACAGTGGAGTACACACGATTAACGTTTGCTATTCGCCAAGTGTTAACCCAATAAGTCAGACACCAGATAATTTCTTCGTAATTCTTCGTTCGTACCAAGACAATTTGCAACTAGAAAGAATACCACTATAACTTTGATAAAGAAATTTTCAATTTGGCAACAGAAAAAGATCGTATTTCCTTTGTGCAGCATTTTGTTCGTATTTCCTTTCGTATCGTATCGAGCGTACCAAATTCGTATCGTACTTCGTCTTTGATGTAATTTATACACCATTTTCACCAATGATTTAAAGCTTAAAATGTCTTTATTTCTAAGCGTGTTAACTCTGAAGTAGCAATTACTAATTTGGATTTTCTTTTTTTTTTTGTTGCTGCATTTAGCAGCTCTGCTTTATTTCTTCGTTTTTATATTGACATTCTTAAATTAGCTTAAATCTACTATAGAGCATAAACATATTTTATTCTTAAGTGGAAAAAATTCCCAAGCCCTCGAGCACAAAAAAAGGAGTTGTACTTAATAAATCCTCAGCATATATTCAATGAATATATTCTAAAAAATGAATAAGTAAATAAAATCAGTGTCAACTAATATCAAGCAACTCAACCGTATTCTTCTTTTGAAAATATTTTCTGTAACTAATTAAGTAACTTAATTTTTTAGTTTTAGTTAAAATAATATTTTTAATTTAGATTAAGTAATATCTTTAGTAATTCAAGTAAAATAAGTAGATTTCTTAGGTTAAATAATAGTTTTCTGTAACTACACTGGTGAAACTTTTTTCTAAAGGGATTTTAATATGAATCATGAAGCCGCTTTTGTTTCTTCTGATCATGAACTTTTTTCACTTTGTGATTATATCCTAGTTTATGACTCAATTACAAACTTGCAACTTATAACTAGTTAAAGGAATTGTAATTGGATTGTTTCTACAAAAGCTGCTGTTTCAGATTCCTAGTTGTCCCAATTAAATTTCCCAAATTAGGTCTCAGGGTTCCCGTTTAAACTGGCATTATTTAGTATTTAAAATAGAATTATAGACATCACCTTCATTGGCTTAGGTTTAAACAAAACTGTTTTCATTAGCAATATTGATTAAATCTGATCGTTAGACGCCATACCATCTATAATAATCATTTACTGCAATTACGATTCTATAGATGGCAATGGGGTATTTTTAGATTAGGTCTCCGGGTTCCCGTTTAAACTGGCATTATTTAGTATTTAAAATAGAATTATAGACATCACCTTCATTGGCTTAGGTTTAAACAAAACTGTTTTCATTAGCAATATTGATTAAATCTGATCGTTAGACGCCATACCATCTATAATAATCATTTACTGCAATTACGATTCTATAGATGGCAATGGGGTATTTTTTCAGTCTATGAAAAAAACTGCTACTCACATATACCCATTTACAATGAGATTTCACCAACACCGACGTTCAGTCGGTTCTTAAACCCGGAATCAACTGATGCTAGTGATTAGATTTCACAATTCATATCATATGTTTAACGCATATGTTTAACAAACATATTACAATTCATATGTTCAACTCAAATCTCATATAGTCTTTGTTTCTCTTGTTGTGCGAATGTTCTTGAGCTCAGACGAGCTCCAATAGCTCCTCCCAATATTTCACTTTTCCATTTATTACCTATTCTTCTTCTTCTTCTTGTTTTGATTGTTATAGAGACACTTTCACATAATCTCATTACTGGAACTAAATTCCAGGCCTTACCGCAGGCTGCTGCAGCTGGGTTCCAACACCGGGTCTCGCATTACCAAGCAGAGATCAATTCCACTGAGCCATAACAGTGTATATATCCTTTATTCTTCTTCTTATTTATTCTTATTGTTTTCTTCTTATTTATTTATATCATTTCTCTTCTTATTTACTTTGCTTCTGTTTATCACCTGCTATTTATGTTTAAGTATAATAAAAGTAATTTACCCTTATGCTTCTCAGGCATGTTTTAGGTTAGGTTTGATTGCAACAATTATAATACTCGAACAAGGAAAGAACAGTCTGCTCTAATTGCTATCACTATAAGGTCTAAGATCTGCTTTATTTATCGAGGAATAAATTATCGAATAGTAGTGATAAGACAATTGATGACATAAATAGGTTTGAAGAATTTAGAAGTAAAGTTAAGGAAAAAGAGTATTCTAATTATTTTTAAGTTATTATTTGTCTTATACTTTATTTTTTCTTAAAGTATAAGTACTTATATTATTACTTATAATTTATTATTTTTATTTTTTCTTCTATTGTTGCTTCAGGTGTATGATGGAGTATAGCAGATTAATTGGATTGTTTTTTTTCTCTACGCTGACTTTTGTATTATCAGTATTTGTGGTATAAACTAATTTGTGGCTATAACCAGTATTATTTTTTTTTTTTTTTCTATTCCTGGCACGCCCCTAAGACAACTCACATTTGCAATTTCATGGGCAGGCTAGAAGATTGAGTTGAAAGACTTTGTTCTTCATGTATCTTATTTTTTATATATATATATATATATATATATATATATATATATATATAATATATATATATATATATATATATATATATATATATACTATATATATATATTATATATATATATATATATATATATATATATATGAATTTTGTTAAATTTATTCTTATTAATAAACTTAACTTATTCTTCTTCTTGTTAGAATATTAGCGAGACGCTTTGACATAATCTCATCACCAGAAACAAATTCCGAGCCCTCCAGTGTGTTACTGCAGCTGATGTTTTGCAGTCGATGTTGCTACCTGAATATAGTTCGAACATTAGCCTAGAAGAATGTTCTATGAAGAATTCCCTGCAGTTTAATTGATAGATCCCTGCTTCAAATTTCAAATTTCGCATGTTGGGATATCGGACTTGTAATATCATTGCTGTCATTAGAGCACAGAACCCAATTATACAATTTAATTTATTTCCCAGAAGCTTTATTTGAGAAATATAAAAGCAAATATTTTGCACATGAATGCTCTTGAATATCTTTGAAAAAATATACGTTCGTAAAGGTTTAAAGATTTGAAAGTGGCCATACCTTCTGTGTCCCACAATCAGGGTAGCCTCTTGGCCCCGATATTCTGAGAGAACTCGTAGTTCCTCCATTGCCTCTGAAGAAGCATCGATCATAGTAGCCATGGGTGTATATACGTCCGAAAAATCCCTCCTGTGTCCGCAGGGTGAATTCCATACCATCTTCACTACAAGTTTGTGAGACTGAAAAAAAACAGACATTTAAAACACACCTGGCAACAAAACCCGTCGCATAACACCAATATAATATATATATATATTATATATATATATTATATAATATATATATATATATATATATATATATATATATATATATATATATATATATATAATATATATATATATATATATATATATATATATATAATATATATATATATAATATATATATATATGTATATATATATATATATATATATATATATATATATATATAGATATATTATATATATATATATATATATATATTATATATGTATATATATATATATATATATATATATATATATATATATATAATATATATATATATATATATATATATATATATATATATATATATATATATATATACTATATATATATATATATATATATATATATATATATATATATATGTATATATAGCATATAGATTGGGATGGAGGAGGAGCGTGCGTAGCTGTGTTGGCCTCAGGCGGCTTGGTGCTACGGTGAGTTGTTAGTAGTAGTAGTATATGTATATATATGTCTTACAATATGAACTAGAATGATATCTAATCGTCTCGTTCTGCAAATCTTTTTCATCATGTTTGTAATTATGTATTAGAGTTAGACCCCGGCGCCACGCCGATGAGGGAAGACCGGCGGCGGCGGGGCAAAAAACAGCAAGCCGCGCCGTCGGTAAGACGCCGGCGGCGCGCCACCGGTAAGATGTTGGCGGCGCGCCGCCGGCGCGATCAATGTTGACCGCAAACATTAATGTTTTCATCAGTCTTTCTCAAATCACAGCTTCAATTTACAACAGATTCAAGCCTATTCATGAGTTCAAAAATTCACAAGTCGCTGGCTGGAAACTGGTCTTCTTCGTTATTCATCAAGAGAAGAAGAAATCTGGTAGAAACGAAATGGCTGTGGCGTTTCAGAACCCTTGCATAATACGAGTAGTTGAAGCATCTATTAGCTATGTATTCTTAACATAAATAATTATCAAAATTAGTAGTTATTTTCATCGAGCATTACTGCATATAAAACTTCAAATACCGTATCACAAAATTCGTCAGTTATCTGGGTAAAAACTTTGAATATAACTTTGAACTTAAAAGCTTAATTTTTTCATAATGCCCTTTGCCTATATCTGTTTTGTCACATTTAAAACAGTTGAAATGGGCGACTTTGACATTGATTATTTTTTTTTTTTGCTCTTTTGGATTCCTAAGAAGCCTTCTTGTATTAAAAACTGGTTTTTAATTACAATTTAAAAAAAATGCATTTTAAAGTGTTTTTTGGCTTCTTTATAGAATATATGTCATGTAGGCTAAAGCTGAAGTGCTACTTTTTATCGCTTTTGGCTGCTCTTTTGGATATTATTCATTTTTTCTTTTGGGGATTCATTCCAAATTATAAACTGATAAATACCTAATATCAGTCAAATTATAAACTGTATCTAAAAGGAGTAAATTTATCAACACATGATGAACACTTCACATGAGAACACTTCAATTACAATGACACAAAAAACACTTAATAGTTTATTCGCTATGAAGAAAAATGAAGTGCCAGCTATTTTATTAGGTAAAAAATGAAAAGCTCATCCGTTTTAAATGTAATTAAATGAAATAATATGCAGACTGAATTAGCTCCAGGAAGATGTTGAAATGTTTCATCCTAGTTCGTCACTTTTAATCCAAGCAAAATGTTAGGACATTAGTATCAGTTATTGAGGTTAAGCTTTGATTTCCAAATGCTCACAAGAATTACCAAATTTAAGAAAGTCGCAACAATAAGTCATCTGTGGTCAAAATACTTGGACTCCTCTTTGATCCCCACCCAGGCTCAAAGCTTCTGCTATGGTCATTTCCATGGAAACCTCCAAAGAGTTTCTTTTTAAAATAGCTTTCAACCGTAGTTAGGGGTATTTAGACTTTTTTGCTTTTCTTCAAAGCTTTGGAAAAAGTGTTATAATATTCCAAATGTTACATTTGTTATATTTGTGCATACTTTTGGTAATCATTTGTGGGGTGATCGAATTTTCTAAACCACTGTAGATACGTAAGAACGTTGCAACATCTAGTACCCTGAGGTCACAAGACTGTCAAAGACTCCTCCTTGAACCTCCCAAATTGAAAGCTTTTATTATGACCTGGCCTTTTAATGTAACTTGGGCACTGGACCAAGGGCGCCATTGTTACTCGAGCGCAACGTTAGGTGGGGATGTCGATATCGATTTCGTCACACCAATTCGTTTTAGTGTGAATCTACCTGGTACATATGAATTAATGTCTTCAAAGTAAACCCGTTTCATCAATAGGAAAAAAAACCGGATTGGACGCATATGTCCCTTTCCCTTTGGACGATAAAACCATGCAAGTGCTGTATCAAGTATAACTCACGAAAATCTTGTTAATTTTGTCAACTTTTCCACTTTTTGGCATCCCTGCTTTCAATAAAAAAAAAAATCAAGGTACTATCACTTAAATATAATAACTCCCTATGCCCCCCTTCTGGATACCATCTTGATAGGATACCATCTCTGCTTTAAATAAAAAAAAATAATTAACTTATTGGCACCTCTGCTCTAAAAAAAAAAATCGAGGTATTATCATTTAAATATGATAGCTCAATACCCCCCCCCCCTCTGGATACCACCTTGATAGGATGCCGTCTCTGCTTTAAACTAAAAAAAAATAATTTTTTGGGATCCCTGCTTTCAATAAATAAAATTTCGAGCTATTATCATTTAAATATAATACCTCCCTAACCCCCCCCCCCCCACCCTCTGGATACCACCTTGATAGGATACCGTCTCAGCTTTCATTAGAAAAATAATTTACTGAATAATTAACACGGTCACTATATGGTTCAAAAAACACGCAAAATAACGTTAAACAGCTTAGTGTTCCTTGAAAAAAAATTGAGGGTATGAGTAAAGGGGTATAGAGACAACAACAAAAATGTCGAAATTATTCAGATATACCTCAAATTATTGGAAAACTGAGTGATAGATTCGCCATGGCATTCCATAAGATCCAAAGAATCGAATTAAAAGGGAGCACACACAAAAGCCAAATAAGGCCAGTAGCCTATGAGAAATCGCAAAATACCCAAGACAATGAACAAGTCCTAATGGGGGGCCCTGGGTCTATCAAAATATTTCAATGGTTTCCCAAGGAATTTGATATCATTTTCTTCTGTCTCCACTTTAAATGAAAAAAAAAAAATTATCTTTTTGGCATCCCTGCTTTCAATAAAAAAAATGAGGTATTATCATTTAAAAATGATAGCCCCCTATCCCCCTCCCCTATAGGCAATAATTTACATTTTATTTATGAATCATATTTTTGGGGTAACTTCCGGTTCAATATTTAATTCCCCAACCTTGTACATAGCTTAGTCTATAGCTATAGTTCAACCGTAGGCTGTTTTTTTTTTGGGGGGGGGGGAGGGGGGTAAAAATATTCCAGAAAGAAGATTGTATTTTCTATCAGGTGTTCAATAATTGAGGATTAAACATTAAGAAAATCTTATCTAAAAACAGCAAAAAAAAAAAAAAAATCTGCAAACTTAAAATTCAGCTGTAGAAACAATCTGTCGGCTGTCAATTTCAAAATCCAACAAAAGGCTGAAGCTGTATAGTAGTGAATGCGTTCTATAATTCTATTCAGCTTGAAAATAAAATTCTTGACTACGAATGATGTAAGAAATAGCGATTGGGAAACTGCGTTCGAAATGATTTAAACTCATTTCATAAAGACGATACTTTTTTTTGTCAACACATGAAGAACTGTGTATATTGCAATATTTGCAATAGCATATTGCATCTGTCTGGTTTTTATGCAAAGTAACGAAAGAGAGGAAAATTAATGAACAAGAGAGCAGTGAAGAATTATGGTATAAAAAGTAATATTTGGCAGGGAAAGTCACTGGTGATAAATCACTAGGGGTGGCACCGTGATTGCGTCATTTTCGGGGATTCGGGGAACCAAATTTTTTTTCGGGGTGACGCATAGATTTTCGGGGAAATACCCGAAAATTCGGGGATAGTGCAAGCTCTGCTTGATTTCTAATCAGGAAAATCGAAATACTAAACCACAAGAGAAGGAAAAGCTCCGACTTTGCGGTTGACACAATAAAGATTTGCCGTAAAAATAATTTAAAGTCGACCGAACGCCGCCACCTGTGCCGGCGGCGGCGTGCCTGCGGCGCGCCGGCAGCGTTAAGACACTTCGGCGGCGTTCGACCGGGCCTCTCGTCGGCGGCGTTCGGTCGATCCGCCAGCGCGGCGCCGGGGTCTAATTAGAGTATGTATGATGAAATGCATTCTGTGTATTATGTATTCTATTTGTATGTATTAAATGTATATCTATATACTGAAGATTTTATACACAGAATACAAATTTTTCTAAAATCTTACACTGTTTCTTTGCAAATAAAATTTACGAATTGTAAGTAAAATTTACTTAGGAGAGTTTGTGATAAAAAACGGAGTGAAGTGAATTAAAAAATTGATTTTCAATCGAAAAAATACAGGATTTGCCAAGTTGTCATTTATTTGGCAGTGTTGAGATGCGTAGCCGTGGGCCGAGGTGTGTAAAGTTGTATGGGTTGAGCTTTTGGCAAGCTCCATGTATTGTTTGTGGTTGAATCATTCAGACTGAACTCTAGGAGCGAGGGGTTGTCCTACCGACGGTTGCATGTGCTTCAACTGGCTAGGGAGGTCTTGGTCGGGTCTCTATGAAATTACCTTCTATTGCTTTTAGATGCAATATGTAGACATAGCTACCTGTTGATACCTAACGCTTCTTTTCCTTAAGTTACAGGAACAACGCTTTGGTTTTGTCGAGTCTTTTTTCTCCTTCGTGGTTTTTACGTAAAGTGTGAACCTCCGGCCAGATTGATGAAAAAGACATCACATTTGGAGAGCTTCGTTATAGCGTGCGAGTTCAAGTAGAGTCTATGTCAGAGTGTATTATCTGAAGTTATGCATCTAAGCTTTCGTTCAATTTAGTCATGTTTCTGCTTACGACTGGTAGGCCTTGTTCTAGCAGGCAAGTACCACTTTCAAATCGAAATTAGACTGAAATTGAAAAGTGCTTAAGCTATGCGACGATAACCAGGCCTGAATACATACCCCTAATTAGGATCTATAAGATGATATTGTAAGTTTTAAATTGTAACTGTGCCAACGATTAAAAAGTATGAGGTTCAACTGGCGACAAAGTCAATATATCGTCAGTTGGGTATCAAAAGGACGTATCGTCCATAAAGGACGAAGTTTTTTTCTGCTCCTCTGAAAATTTACAATTATGGAGATACATCCTTTTGATACCCGTGACAATATACATTTTTTAACAACCCTTCCTTATACCATGGTCATTATTGCCTATGAGGGGTTGGTATCTTTGCTACTGGGTGTACACATTACTGGCTTCCGATGGATTTGAGGATAAAAAAAAAAATCGATTCCATGTCCGCTACAGAGAAATGTGCAAGGAAGAATATATTGTTAGAGGACAGCCCTATTCCAGGATGAGACAATAGAAGCTTGTGAAAATTAGTTCACCTTATTCGGTATCCCAGCCAGATTTGGCCTTTGTGGGGAGAGTTAGATGAGACACTATGTTTCTCCCTCCAGTGAAAACTGATGCCATAGATATCCTACTTACAGATGAATGGTAGCGACGGAACAAAAAGCAAGGGGTTAGATACTTGTACCAATTTATTTACATTTAATTTCCTTCTGATCCGTTTAAGGGTACATATACACATTAAGCTACAACTGGCTGCAAAGTCAATAAACCATTTTTAAATCCCTAACAAAAGTGCTGCCCCTGGACCCTTTTTGCAGGCAAAGCTTAAAAAAAAGGTTGCTACAACACTTCACGTTGTCCAAGTAGTATTAATCTAGCTTTTCATTAGTTTGTATTTGCTACAAAAATATTGGCAACAACTGCATTTTTTTTTTTCACCGAACTATAATTGTTAAAATCCAATGAGAAACACATTTTTGAGAATTCTAAAAACTTTCAACCAACACCATCCCCCAATTATGGCTTAAAAAGGCATCTTTTAGTTTTCAAAGTTTTAAGTGTTTTCTCAAAGCGTAGAATCAAGCTACAAGTCCAAATCGTGCCAAATCCTAAAAATCTGTTATTATTTAACCTTTGGTTAAAACTTAGGTGTGTATACTGAACTTACGAAACTATGTACAAAAAACTTAGGTGTATACTTTCTATTATATTTTGTGTCTTCCTTCAAAGTATTTTCTCTACACCAAGTATAGACAAAAAAAAAACCTGAAAAAAGGACAAAACAATATCGATTCGTAGAAACGTAGACATCAACACTTACGTTTACGCATAAATTTACATTCACCAATTCAAGCAATTAGATTTCATTTTAACAGCCCTCAGTACTATAAAAAACTAAATTTCCTAAGGAATTCGGAAGGAACAAATAAATAGTTTTAAAGTATAGGGGCACTTTCAGACTCCTCGGACTCATAGCATGATCTGTTCTTAATTATTTTTTTCATGGGGGTGGGGGTGAGGGAGAACAAAGAAATAATAAAACCGATCTACTAAAAATAACAGTATACGCTGATGAACAATTTTTAACATTTGATAAAGAGATTTTAAGCAAACAAAGTACCTTCAAGACAATCTTCTTTTCCATAAGTACCAATTCTTTCATAAAAGTCAAAATCGCTACTTGTTTCAAAATACGCTGGGTTTCCAACATCAAGATCAGTGCTATCACGATCACTCAGCTCGCAATTATCACGGTCCACTCCAGGGTTCCCGTAAGAAAGACGGCTAGAAAAAAATTTTCCAAGGTTATTTTACATAAAACAAAAATAAAACAAAATGTCAAGATATACCAGTTGATAGGTTTATTACTGAATTACAGCTATTCCTTTCATTGTTCACAAAAGATAAAAGGCTAGGAACAGCCATTTCAAAGTCTTGTTCCTCATTTCTTAAAAGCAACAAAATAATTTGAGGAATTTCAAGATAACTATTTATTATCCATACTATTTTAATATTCACGACTAAGTATGACGGCACTAGACCCTTAAGGTCAAAACCGGCGATGCTGATCTCCGTTTCATGGCCCTTCAGCCAGGAAGTGCAATGGGGGGCTGGGGGCCCGCCATCCTGTGCTAATGCACGACTATTATGGAACAAAAACGATTTGGTAATATTTTACCATAAATTCTTAAAAAATTTGTTATATTAATTGTAGGAGTTGCTTTATGAAAAATTTCCCTCAGACCTTAGACCTTAGTTCCTCCAATGATATCTATGGCGCATTGGGGGTCGACGAAGCCATTCCATTCATCGCGCATGGCTGACACAGCGATGATATTCTCAGTGAGGTTACAGCCATCTTCCGATCTAGGTCTAGTGTTCTGCGCAACGTATCCTTTGGACGACCTCTTCTACGCCTACCGTCGGGTTTCCAGCTATGTGCTATGGTAGGGAGACGACTTTCGTCCATCTACAGCACGTTTCCAAGATAGGACCAGCGTTTTTTCCAAAGAATATATGTGACAAGCGGCTGGCCAGTCCTCTGACATATGTCCCTGTTAGTGACTTTCTGCTACCAGTGAATCTTAAGAATACTTCTAAGGCAGTTATTCTTGAAAGCCTGCATGCGCTTCTCTTACTGCTGGTTTATCTTCCAACATTCACTTGAATATAGCAATATAGATATAATATTACTATTAAGGAGTCTAAGTTTGAAATTTTTAGCAAATATTTTATGTTTCTCCAAGCAGGTCTGAGCCTATTGAACGCAGAGGCAGCTTGTCCTACTCTACGTTCAATCTCGGTTGTTGTATTTCCTTCACGGTAAATCCAACAAATCTCACTCTGAGTATTAGTATGAAAAAACAGATTATATCAAAGGATATGGCAATAACATTTTTTAACTAACGGACAGTCTATAGCATAACATTGCATTTGTCCCCATATATTTCTTTTTTTTTTTCAATGTTTAGTTCAACGTGTCCTACAGCATAACCGAAATTAATTTTTCCTCAATTGGCACGGCTAGGCTCCAACCCTTCCAACTAATTTTCTGTATAATAGTCATTTATAACTTACAGTAATCATTATATTTACATTTACAATAGTCATTACATTTACAATTGTCATTTACAGTCTCAGTGATTTCTCTTTTAATTTTATTTTATTGTTAAAGTATCAAGGACAGCAAAATAAAATCATTTTGACCATTGAAACCATCTTAGGCGGTTTTCTATACAGCAATTTTCTAAGATTTTTCAAAAATCTTAGTTTTTCAATAAAAAGTAAAGGCCATTTTAAACTTAAGCTCAGCAGATACAAATACCTGTTAAAATTAAATAAGCAATTAAATAAGTAATCATAGCAAAAACCTACAACAAGTAATAATATAAATGAATAATGGATCTTAAAGCGAGTAATGCTAAGATTGAATATGAAAATCAAGCTTAAAACGAGAAAAAAATATTTTCCTGTTGAAGTATAAATGAAACTTAAAACGAACAGAAATTAAATAAACAATCAGTGCAAACAAACATACAATAGATATTAATGTAAATTAATAAATAAATCTTAAAACGAGCGAAACTTAAATTGAATATGAAAATCAAGCATGAAACGAACAAAAATCACTACAAACAAGAGTTTGGGTATCACCTCCTTCTCTCACTGTAAAAGTCTAAAACCTACTGCGTCATTGGCGCTTTACTGAAAACTATATGCGTCTTGAACAGTCTTGGAAAGTATTAACAACATCAAATTGAATATTTGACGTATAATGATATTATTCAATCTTAGCATTACTCGCTTTAAGATCTATTTGTTCATTTATATCATTATTTGTTGTGTGTTTTTGCTATTATTGTTTATTTAATCTCTATTCGTTTTGGGTTTCATGTACTCTTTAATAGTAATTTCTGGTCGTTTTGAGTTTGAATTTTAGAAGGTACTTGCATCTGTTGAGCTTAAGTTTAAAATGGCCTTTACTTTTCTTTGAAAAACTTATTTTTTCGGAAAGTTTTTTTTAATTAATCTAACAATAAATCGTTAGTAACGATCAGGATAGCGGAAACAGTCCTTCATTCCTGCCTTGGCTACATAAATGTCCATACCATAAGTCTCAAGTCACTTCGCTTGATCTAGGAAGTTAAACTCAGCTGTTGCTGGACTTTGACCACTGAAATAATAGACACTCCCCCAAAACCCTCAGGGCAAGGGTTTTAAGTTATGCCCTGGGGGCATATAAGGTTTTTACAGAAGCCGTTGTCGTAGAAACTTCAAAACAGGCTCATTCGACTGAATATTCAAAGGGCTATTGCCCTTTTTAATGGTCGAATGACGCAGTAGGTTTTAGACCTTTACAGTGAGAGAAGGAGGTTATATACCCAAACTCTTGTTTGTAGTCATTTTTGTTCGTTTCATGCTTGATTTTCATATTCAATTTAAGTTTCACTCGTTTTAAGATTTATTTAATAATTTACATTAATATCTATTGCATGTTTGTTTATTTAATTTCTGTTCGTTTTAAGTTTCATTTATACTTCAATAGGAAAATATTTTTTTTTCGTTTTAAGCTTGATTTTCATATTCAATTTAAGCATTACTCGCTTTAAAATCTATTATTATTACTTGTTGTATGTTTTTTTCTATGATTGTTTATTTAATTTCTGTTCGTTTTGGGTTTCATTTATTCTTTAATAGTAATTTCTGGTCGTTTTGAGTTTGAATTTTAACAGGTATTTGTATCTGCTGAGCTTAAGTTTAAAATGGCCTTTACTTTTCTTTGAAAAACTTATTTTTCGGAAAGTTTTTTTTTAATTAATTTTTGTTCGTTTTTGATTGCAAAAAGTTTCAAGTTTTTAAAAATTCCTTATTTCAAAATTAAACTTAAAAAAAAAAATCAAATGTTCATCGAAGTATCGAAACTTTTTATTATCTGATGTTTGAACTATTTCTAACAAATTAGCTATCTCAAAATTTTTATTGGATGCATTTGGGGGAAAACGGGAATGGGGGGGGGGCTAGTTGTCCTCCAATCTCTTTTGTCTGTAAAAAACTGAACTAGAACTTTCAATCTCCAATCAAATGAGCCCTCTCTGAAGTGTTTACGAGCATCCCTTCAATAAGAACCATATATTGCCCCAGGGCATAACTTACAACGCCTGCCCTCGGGCCCTGGGAGGCCGTGTCGACCCCGGAGTTTTCGTTATATGGTCTTTGAACTATTTTTAAAAAAAAAGGCTATCTCAAAGTTCCTATCGGATGGGTTCGAGGAAAAAGGGCGTGGAAGGGGGGGGGGGGGGTAGTTGCCCTCCAATCACTTTCGACTATTAAAAAGGGCACTAGCCCTTTGAATTTCCAATCGAATGAGTCCTTTTTGAAGTTTCTAAGACAAAGCTTTCTATAAAAACCTTATATGTCCCCAGGGCATAACTTACAACCCTTGCCCTGAGGGCTATGGAGGAGTGTCCTCCTCAAAAACATAATTTCTATCTGGAAATCAACTACGCTGAACAAAATGGCTATCTCAAAAATTTTGATTGGATGTGTTTGGGGAACTTATGCGCGTGAAAGGGGTGTTAGTTGCCTTCCAATCACTTTTGACCCTTAAAAAGGGCACTAGAACTCTCGATTTCCAATCGTATGAGCCCCCTTTGAAATTTATACGACAACCCCTTCCATATGAAGTGCCTCTTGGGAAAAAATTATAAACAATAAAACATTGGAGCAGTATGGCCATTACTATAGGCAAAGCTATAGCGTTGCCTCTGATATATAGGATATCGCAGTACATGCCAATTAGCTGGAACCCACGCAAGAAGTGAAGGTCGGCTAATGCTAATGAAATAAAACAAAATAGGATGAAAATATAATAGTTTAGAAACAAATTTTGGCTATATATTTGCACATTAAGGGTGGGGGGGGGGGGGTAAAGCATAGCATATATTAAATATGCAACCTAACCTAGGTACCTCCCCCCCCCCCTAAACCCCAAAAACCAAAAGTTTAAATATTGTAAACGCAGTGACAAACCACGGTCTGCAATCCAATTCTCTATTGAAAGACACCCGTTTGACTAGTTTCTTAAGCATCTTCCCTATTTAATATATCGTGTGGGTTCCAGCTAATTGACAAGTACCGACATCGCTTATATGCCCTTTCGAAAACCTGCGTGCAAATAATATTTTTTTTAATTAAAACATCCTCTAAACGTTCCTTAGAAGTTTCACTTTAATACTCTTAGCGTTATTAGTTAGAGTAATCGTAGCAGAAATATTAATAGCATATACATGGAGCCTTCTGGCTAGTTCGAAGTCCCCCACCCACAGCTTATACTGAAAGGTCTAACTTATTAATGGAAGCCGTTCTTGAGATATTGCCGTGTAACCCTTTTGAGAATGTGCATAATCATGGTTAATTTGATTCAGTTCAATATCCGCCGAAATGTTCCTTGACAGCTTCACCTTAATACCCTTAGCTTACGCATTAGCAGTAGTAGAATTATTAGCAGTATGCACAGAGCACCTTTTATTTTCTTCAACACACCGAACTGTCCCTAGGATATTGCTGAAGCACCCTTTGGCAACCTGTATACAGATGGCGTGATTTGATTCAGTTCACCTTCCACCCTCAACGTTCCCTGAAAATTCCACCTTCACACCGTTCATTTCCGTTAGGTACAGCTGTAATGGTAGTCCCAGTAATAGTATTAGTAGTAGTATTAATAGTAATAGCACTATTGCTAGTAGCAGCAGTAGTATTAACATGTTGCCTTTTGGTCAGCTGAAGATTCCTCTCATCAAGTTCTAGAAGTTTCAACTTAATACAATTAGCTGTTGCTATCCCATTGCCGATATATCCTTTGATAACCTATATGTTCATTTAGTTGCTTAATTTTCATCTTAATGCTTTTAGATTACAAGTGGTTGCAATAGAAGTAGCAGTCGAACTAGTAGTAGTAGTAGTTGTTGTAGTAGCAGTAGTAGTAAATGTAATTAAAATAGTAATAGCACTAGCAGTAGCGTGCACAGGGCCGGATTTAAAGCTTTGACGCTTAAGAACCAAGCGTTTTTGCCGCCCCGTTTTCGCAAGATTTTCGGGGTTATTCCCAAAAATTCGGGGCTCATGGAAGAAATTAACACAACACAACTGATGAGCAAAAATGATGAAATAGAGGGGTGATACCGAACTCTCAGCTACCATTCTTGGGAGACCTCTGACAGTTTATAAGTGACCATGAAATTTCTGTGTTGTTTTAAAGTCACTTTTCTGTGAATAGGCAGCGTGGTGGCAGAGTCCACCTGGCGACGATAAATCACATCAGTCCAGTTTTTGTCAGGAAAAAATTACTCAGTGATAATTTATTGCTCCCCCTGGCATTATGCGCCCCTAGGTCCGGGCCTAGGGACCTAGTGGTAAATGCAGGCCTGAGCGTGCACATATTTCCTTTTGATGAATTGACTTTCCCTTTAAGCACGCTCTGAAAGTTCCAACTTAATACACAAATCTCTTTTTGAGATACGCCATTTTGAAAATCTGCATGCACATAGTGTTTTTTGATTTAGTTCAAGTTCCACCTCAAATACCCCATTCTGTCAAATTTTCAACTTCATATGCGTAGCCTTAATAGTGCTAGTTTAATAGTAGCAGAGGTCGTAGTAGGAGCTGTAGTAGTAATAATAGTGTTGAATTAGTAGTAGTAGTAACAGTAGTAGCAGCGGTAGTATCAGGTAGATGCTCCAGAAGTTTCACCTTGATACGCTAAGCTGTTCCAAAAAAAATTGCTGATACACCTGTATCAGCAATCTGTATGTTATTGCAAGTTACCAATTGTTAAAATTTAAGGTTTTTACAGAAGGGATGGTCGTAAAAACTTTGAAGGGGGCTCATTCGATTGGAAATTGAAAGTTCAAGTTCAATTTTGAAGAGTCAAAGGTAATCAGAGGACAATCAGCCTTTCCCTCTTAACTGACATCCCCCCCCCCCAAATACATCCGATCAAAATAAAAATAAACATTTTGTTCAAAATAGACTGAAGGTCAAATAACTATGCCTTTGGGGTTAATAACCAAACCAGCAGCATCTGGGGAAAGGGCTGTAAGTTAAGCTAGTTGCTCATTGCTAACACATAAGGTTTTTGTAGAAAAACATTTTTAATGAACTTTGGGGGGGGGCTTATTCGATTTGAAATCGAAATTTTCAGTGCACTTTTTCAGAGTTAAAAGTGATCGGAGGGCTTCCACCCCACCCTATTTTTTCCCCAAATACATCCGATCTAAATTTTGAGACGGCCATTTTATTTAAAACAGTTCAAAGGTTAAATAACTATACCATAGTTAAATAACTATGGTTCATAACCCTCAGCCTCTGGTGCAAGGGCTGTAAGTTATACAAGTTGCCTATTGTTAACATATAAGTTTTTCTTATCAAGAAAAGATGGCATGTTTGATCCTATAAATGAAAAAAAGCATACAGCATTAAGGTCAAACCTTAGGGAAATGTATAAATCTGAGGATATGAAGTTAAAACTTTCAGGGCAAGTTGAAGGAATGTTGAAAAAAAAAAGGCTGGAGTGTAACCAGTCCCCCTCCCATGTCCTTTTTAGTTGCAATCTCCTCAAGGACATCTGATCAAAATTCGTTATCTAGATTCACAAAGGTCAAATATTTTCAACACATATGTTTATTACTTAACGTCCAAAAGGTCTGATTCATCTGAAAAACAGAGTCATAAATCAGCTTTAATAGTTTGTGACATCGGATCTTCTTTTTCTTTTGCAAAAATAAAACAAAGCTTTTTCATGAATACTTTTGTGCTTTTGACAGGCGTTTATACCATGAATTTAAGAAACAAACAATTTCAACAAGGTTGAACATGTAAAAAATCTAACTTGTGTTTTACCCAATGATATTGCCTAATATTTTTAGAGAACTGAAAATCTGAGTTCAGTGGTTCAGTTGCACGATGGTTCAGTTACACGGTGGTTCAGTTGCACGGTGGTTCAGTTGCACGGTGGTTCAGTTGTACGGTGGTTAAGTTGCACGGGGGTTCAGTTACACGGGGGTTTAGTTACATGGGGGTTTAATTACATGGAGGTTCAGTTAAATGGAGTTGAGTTGCACGGGGGTTTAGTTACACGAGGGTTTAGTTAAATGGGGTTCAGTTGCCCGGTGGTTCCATTACACGAGGGTTCAGTTGTACGGGGGTTCATTTGCACGGTGGTTCAGTTACACGGTGGTTCAGTTACAGGGGTTCAGTTGCTTGGGGTTCAGCTGCACGGTGGTTCAGTTACACGCACACCAGAGAATTTATAGCTGGGCTTTTTATGCATTACTGTATATTATTAGGGCAGTAATGAGAACTTGGGCACTCTGATTTTCGATTATTAACCCTATCATAACAGAAAAAAACATAATCGCAAATAACATTAAACTTGAATGAGGCTTTAGCAGTTGGTTCAGCGCCAGCAACGCTATCTAGGTTGCATTATCACCACCAAAGTGCTTGTAATATTGTAGACAGCAGAAAACACTATCCTAACTGTCTTTTCGGGCTGAATACACCTTGAACAGCCAATTTCTACGACAAAGTACCGGAGTATTTAAGTTATGTACGACCAACGACAAAATCGATAGCAGACATGATCTGGCGCATTAGCCTTATTGCACCTTAACCAGTTTAACGGATTGATCGTATTCCACTCGTCAGGGAGGCTAGCACTTTCTCTTTCACTCTCTTTCTCGGATTTTTAAAGGACCAGTGATACTAACAGGGTAAAATCAAAAGTGCCCATAAAATGCCCGTAAGGAGTTTAATCACAATTAAAATCGATCCATAAATTAATCCTTACAAAACTGGGGTTAGGCTTGTGGAGGAGGAAGGGGATAAATTATAAACTTTACAATTATGGTTGAACATCAAGTACGAAGCAGTCTTTTCTTTCGGAAACCAAGCGTTAACAAATCCTATAAATCAAGGGCGTAGCCTGAATAAAAGGGGGTTCAAACAAAATGAGAGTATCTATATATAAATTTTGACTGATCAGTCTCAAGGTTGGTCTTTACCGGGTACCAAGAATTTAAGGCCTTTACCTTCCGGGATTATTTTTCACTGGTGATTGATCAAAGAGATAAGATACAAGGAATGTGAGGAACATTCACTAAGTCGCTGTGCAAGAAATTCATGGACAACTTTGTACTATGTCTCAAGAAGTACATGGACCTAAATTAAAACAATCTCTAATATTTGCTCTAGAGTGAAGAAAAATATTGCAATAAGTTCTCAAATAGGAAGAAGAAGAAGAAGAAGTGAAGAAGAATAGGTTCTCAAACATGAATATGAGGATAAAAAAAGAAAAATCTTCTGTAATTTGGATTTCACTTTTTTCCCCTTTTTTTGGGTCATCCTGATCTTTAGCTAGTTTCACTTACTTGTAATTGAAAGAGCGACAATCAAAGTCCCGTGCTTCGGAGCATTCTCTTTCACACTGGAACAGAGAACTGGCTTGGAAGTATCGTTTTATATACGTCCGACGGATTCGAAGTCGCGAACCAATCTACAATAAAATAAAAAAAAAGTTGAAAAGAAAGACGTATAATCTTTCCCGTCCTTCTTTTAAAAAGTTCATAATATTTAAATTCAAAATGCATCGCAGACAACTTCCATGAGTGTTTGTGTCATATACTTAAGAGCCTATGCCATATAAGTACCGATGGAACGGTAGAAAACAAAATCAAAAGCAAAATAAATGGTTTGAAAATCCGAAGCGTTAAATGGTATTTACACACACCAACCAGCGCTTGAACGCCATAGATATTAGATGTTTTTAGCTTAAGTTTGTTTGAAGAACCAAAACTGTTACTATTATACTTCGTGAAAACTGATATAAAACTTCAAAATTTTGACAATATTAGGCCATTAAAAAGATCAAAATGCTAGGTCATAAGACATGATAAGCAATTTACTGATATAAAACTTCTATAAACTGATATAAAACTTCAAAATTTTGACAATATTAGGCCATTAAAAAGATCAAAATGCTAGGTCATAAGACATGATAAGCAATTTACTGATATAAAACTTCTATAAACTGATATAAAACTTCAAAATTTTGACAATATTAGGCCATTAAAAAGATCAAAATGCTAGGTCATAAGACATGATAAGCAATTTACTGATATAAAACTTCTATAAACTGATATAAAACTTCAAAATTTTGACAATATTAGGCCATTAAAAAGATCAAAATGCTAGGTCATAAGACATGATAAGCAATTTACTGATATAAAACTTCTATAAACTGATATAAAACTTCAAAATCTCGAGCTAAGTAAACTGTCAGAACCAGCTTCTACTGTTGCTGACGCGTGGAAAACTTATATTGGTTGGCCATAAATTCTATAACACTTTTGTATCTACTTACAAGAGAAAATAGGTAATAGCTTAAAAATCCTGAATAATCTAAAATTAGGCACGTACACAGAGCTTCGGGCCCAGCCTTCTCAAATTTTAAGATTTAATTTGTAGTATACCCTATGTAATACTTGGCTATATCTGTAAAATCACAATTTTGAAACAATTGTGCAACGTTATACAACGGGTATCTGAAGCTATTCTGCCAAGTGAATCTCTTTCACTGTAAAGTAAGTAGGTTTTGACGAATTACATATCTCACAACCGAAAAAAATGCTGGAACTTTCAGGGAGAGTTTTTTGAGGGGGGGGGGGGTGGAGCAAGAATAATTAAATTTTTTTTGGGGGGGGGGTTAATTTACTGATATAAAACTTCTATAAATGATATAAAACTTCAAAATTTTGACAATATTAGGCCATTAAAAAGATCAAAATGCTAGGTCATAAGACATGATAAGCAATTTATCGAAATATTGATAATGGCCAGAAGTTTTATTACTTATTTAATATCAAAAATATTAGCGGAATACAGTGGAAACAGAATATATACATATATATATATATATATATATATATATATATATATATATATATATATATATATATATATATATATATATATATATATATATATATATATTATGTATTATATACAGATAAATATTATATACAATATTATATATAGCGGAAACGGAATACCGAATATTTAATATTCTAAATACATATTATTATTAGCGTAGTATCGTTAATCCTTACAATGAAATGCACAAAGAGCTCATGTTTTTTTCCCTTCATTTAAAAAAATCTTAATTCAATATACGTATACCTATAACCAATTCATAATATTTCGATTCGAAAAACTTACGTAGATTACTTCTATAAGGGCCTATGTCAGTCTACAGGGAAAGACGTAAAACGTCTCAACTTCTGTAAGGACAACCAAAAGGATCTTTTTGTTCAGGATGATAGAATGATATAAAAAAAAGGAAAATATATGATTTAAATATCCAAAATTTACATACTTTTAATTATTAATTATTTAATTATTATAGAATTTATAGACACAAATCAGCTTTTGAACGCCATGGTTATTAAATGGTTTATAGCTTAAGTTTATTTTAAGAATTGAAATTGTTACAATTTTACTATGTGAATGAATTCTATAAGATTATTTAGCTTTGATGATGTTAGGTCAGAAAACGGAATGCTAGGCAGTATGATGTGGCAATTTGCCGAAATATTTGAAAAAATTCAGCATTCTTATATTATGATGATATTCCAAACATTTTATTATACACCTGATGTTCAGAATGCAGAACAATAGCGGAATTAGCGAAAATAGAATCTTTAATATTTGAAATTCAGAATATTCTAGATTCAAATGGAATGCAAAAAATTAATTATTGTTCTTTAAAAGTTTTTTTTTTAATCCGAATAGTAATTTTGAACACATGCAACTAGGCGCTTACCATGATTTTCATATGACAATTCAAATATTGGATAAGTTTATTTAAAAAAAACTCTATCACTAGCCCGAAAGGCCGAATTTGAATTTTGTAGTCACAAAATAAAATACGAGCAAAAAAAAAGTTTTAGAATGAAAAAAATCCTTCGTTAGTCGAAGTAATTAAACTGCGAAATGTCAGAGCAAGTTAAAAAGATGAAAACTGGGGAAACTAAAACAGAATTAAATAAGATATATATTTAAGAAAAGTTTCTAAAGGGACTTAAAGAAAAACAAGGGGGGGGGGAGGGGGGGGGGAGAAAGCGAACAAAAACTAGACTTGGACCAAATAATAAAAGAGAAAAAACTATTGGGAGATTTTGTTCGTTTTTTTTTAATGAAGGGGACAAAGGTTCGTTCATATCTGGAGGTAAAGCAACGAATGGGGGACAAGATAGGAACGGGTTCAGAAGCAGTCCGAGGCGGTATGCTCTAGATGGGTAGCCAGACAACCCTCTTTAGGTTAGATTTTGCATGAGTCCTTAATAAGAAAAACAATCCTCTGAAAACTCATATTTTTTGCTCTCCTCAAACGTGGATGATGGCTGGAACATCGTATCGTGCATCGTATCGTATCGAATCGTGATACAGAAAACGAGGTTCCTCAAAGAATTTTCTTGAACTTTTTTCCATACACTTTAATCACATTGTATTTTCAAAATTTCGGGTATATTATGACTAGAACAATATATAAATTCAAATTATATACAATATATACTATTTACTATATACAATATATAAATTCAAACTAGGACCACCTAATAAATTAACAAATAATCTTAGGAACCTGAGAACTACTTAAGACTGTTGAAATTAAAAAATTCCACTGGAAAGGAAATCCAGAATAGCAACACGGAGCGACCCTGCGCGAGGAACATCTATCTTAAAAATTAAGAAATGAAATAAAAATAAATTTGAGTTGATAAAATAAAAAGAATTTGCTCGATGAGGGAATACTGACCTGTCTGTACCCATCATCTTTGTCGCCGCAAACGCTTGACTGAAATGGTTTACCATTTCCAAAGGGAGGAAACGGGTTGGATGAAGAACCAGTTCCTCCAGGGTATTGATTATCATATGGGTTCTGTCCTAAGAAATAAAAAAAAACCCACCATAATTAATAATGTTAATTGAAAGATAACCTTCTAAAGAAAACTAGAAAATAATCAGATTCGAATCTTTTTCCTTTTTATATAAATATTTATAGAGGAGGCAAGAGCAGAGTGGTCCTTACCTCTGCTCTATGTGTGGAGATATGAGGAGAGCCTAGGTCATATGATGTGTGAGTGTGAGGAATTGATTGAGTTGCGAAAGAAAAGTGTAAGGAGAGTGTATATTTGATGAAAGATGACTGGCGAGTTGGGTGAGTGATCAATGTTCCGTAAGTGGTATTGAAAGAATGGAATGATTTCCCGGGACAGTAACGGAGTACAAAAATAGATTTTTGTAATTTGTCTAATGTTTCTGTTTTTGCAATGCTAAATAATTACAATTTAATTTTTTACTTTTATTGCCATTATCTTGCCATGGCTTTTACCGCAAAAAAAATTATTATATTATTACTATTATATATTCCTAGAATGTGGATTGAAACGATTAGCACAACCGACTGTGCAGCGTTATACGGCAGAACTAGAAAATTGAAGCAAGCTTCAATTGAGTTTAATCTGTTTAGAATTTGAACTCCAAAAGTCCAAGCATTTTTTGAAACCAACCATTATTTTCTGGAATATATTCTCTGAGGCCAACCTGACTCTTGTACATGATAATGGTAATAAGCTTACCTAAGCTATGGATGTCAGGTATTGTGTTATCTTGCAACGACAATTTCGACAGGACCTGTGCCTGTCATCATCAGGTTCAAATTCAAGACTCTTGCCAGAATATAAAATCACTAAATAAAATAAAACTAAAATCACTGAACAACACTAATAATAAGTCGAACCTGGAATTATTGTTGTAATATGGCCCGGATTTTGGTAGAGGCATTGATGGCCGCTATCCTAGTAGATCTTAAAAAGGTTGGGTCTATAGAAATAGGGTGGAGTTTTTTGCGAGTTCTTAGCCTATGGGTAATGGGTTCCCAAATTTCACTGATGCGGAACTCTCCATTGTCTTTATTAATGGCTGGTTTGTTTTTAGCAATTTCCAGAGCTTCTCTGATTTTCTGCTTTAAGAGTTGTGGAACAATAGCAATAAGTTGAGCCTGGTCAAAATCAACGGAGTGAGAAGGGTTTTCAAAAATATGATGGGCCAGTGCAGAAAAAGTATCTTCCTCCTTAAGCTTTGTCTTTTTAAGGCAGGCATCAATGGAATCAGCATGTTCTTTTAATCGGTGATGTAGAGATCTCATGGTACGACCTATATAGGTATCACCACAACTGCAAGGAATCTCATATACTCCTGGTGGATCTGAAGTGATCTTATCTTTGCCTTTGTTTAAGAAGGAGGAGACGGTCATTCCAGAAGGAAAAAACACCTTAAAGCCTAGCTTAGTGAGTTTGGAGCTTAAAATGTCAGTAATCCCCTTAATATAAGGTAATGACAAAAAGGGTTTATCTTCTTCAGTCTTAGGGGAGCTCTTGGTTTTTGTGCTAATCTTTCTCCTGGAGATAACCTTATCAATGACTTGTTGGGGGTAGCCATTGCCTATAAGAACATCTTTTATATGATCAAGTTCAGCCTTCAGCTCCAAATCAGAGGAACACACTACAAACGCTCTATCAACCAGCGAATAGACTACAGAATTTTTAATTATTGGGTGGTTATAAGAGTCATATCTCAGATATCTATCACTATGAGTTGGCTTTCTATATACACTCAAGTCAAACCTAGTTTCCCGTTTGGTAATGAGAACATCTAAGAAGGGTAAACTGTGGTTATTTTCAAGTTCGATGGTGAACTTTATATCTGGATCCTGCTGGTTAAAAGTATTGAGAAAGGATCTTAATTTGTCTTCTGTCCCATTCCAAATTATTAAGCAATCATCTACATATCTCATGTAGAGTTGGAGATCCTTGAAGTCCTGCTTGAAGATATTATTTTCGATATATTGTAGAAACACCTCACTAAGAACTGGTGCCAAGGCTGATCCCATTGGTATGCCCCACTTCTGTTTGTAGGTTTGATGCCTGAAAGTGAAGTAAGCATTGTTCAGACATAAAGACGTGAGAATAATGATGTCTGTGGTGTCTAAGCTGGTCAGTTCTTTCCAGGAATCATCATTTTCCAAAGCTGATTGTAAAGCTGGTATAAGTCGGGGCAAGGGTATGCTAGTAAACAGAGATACAACATCGAAACTGCACATTGTGGTATTCTCCAAGATGTTGATGCTTTTTAGCCTTTCAACTGCTTCTTTGGTATTTCTTATTGTGTGTTGGCTGCTAAGAGTTATGGATCTTAAAATACCAGCCAAATACCTTTCCAACTTTTGTGTAGCTGAACCTATTGTTGACACAATAGGTCTAAGGGGAATATCTGGTTTGTGAATTTTGGGTGCACCATAAAATCTAGGAATGACCGGTCTGACAGGAATGAGTTTCCGATAAAGTTGATCATTAATCCTATTTGTGAGACTAAGATTATCCAAAGCTTTTTTGACATTATCATAAGCAACCTTTACAGCATTGACATTAACTTTTTCATATACTTTGTTGTTATTCAGGAGGTTTAATGATTTGCTGACGTACTCGGTCTCATTGAGGATTACTATTGTATTACCTTTATCAGCTTTGGTAATTATGATGTTGGTATCTTTCTTGAGATCTGTGAGGACCTTCATTTCATCTCTTGTTAGATTCTCCTCAATATGTTTCTTTTTGGACAAAGCTTTTCTGAGGGTATTAGAAACCAAGCTTCTAATATCTTGTGGATCAACATTGATTGTTTTCTTGTTTAGAATTAAAGCTGACTCTACATTGGAGATGATTTCTTCTACTGGTAAATGTTTGGGGGGGATAGAAAATTTCCATCCTTTTGAAAGAATGTCTAATTTCTTTTGGTCAAATGTTTGTTGACTTAAATTGATGACTGCTGGACCTGGTGACACTCTAGGATTATGTGTAACCCTAGTAGCAAATTTCTCAAATTTAAGTTTTTCTAGCTTGTCTACATGTACTTTCCTGGTTATTGAAAAAACAAACTTAAAATCTTTGTCATGGATCTTGCCAACCTTAGTGAAATCTTCTGGGCTAAGAGTATTACTCAGTTGCTGTCTAATTGTATTGATCTGTTGAAAAAACCATGTTTCTCCTCTGTTGAAGGTCCTTTAATTCATGATTAATAAAGATTAGGCCAGCTTTGTGTTGAGCAGATTTATAGTTCTTACTAGATATTTTCACTCTGGGTCTCATAGAGTGTGGAATTAAATCTTGTTTCTTACATTGTTGTAAGAATTTTTGGTGATTAATGATTCTAGCTTTCTTCCTAAATAGGAGAGATAGATCTTTGACTTGCTTGGCCACATACGGGAAGATATTAGAAGCAAACCTAGTTTCCCGTTTGGTAATGAGAACATCTAGGAAGGGTAAACTGTGGTTATTTTCAAGTTCAATGGTGAACTTTATATCTGGATCCTGCTGGGTAAAAGTATTGAGAAAGGATCTTAATTTGTCTTCTGTCCCATTCCAAATTATTAAGCAATCATCTACATATCTCATGTAGAGTTGGAGATCCTTGAAGTCCTGCTTGAAAGATATTATTTCGATATATTGTAGAAAACACCTCACTAAGAACTGGTGCCAAGGCTGATCCCATTGGTATGCCCCACTTCTGTTTTTAGGTTTGATGCCTGAAAGTGAAGTAAGCATTGTTCAGACATAAAGACGTGAGAATAATGATGTCTGTGGTGTCTAAGGCTGGTCAGTTCTTTCCAGGAATCATCATTTTCCAAAGCTGATTGTAAAGCATGGTATAAGTCGGGGCAAGGTTATGCTAGTAAACAGAGATACAACATCGAAACTGCACATTGTGGTATTCTCCAAGATGTGATACCTAGTTTCCCAAACGGGGAAACTAGGTTTGACTTGAGTGTATATAGAAAGCCAACTCATGGTGATAGATATCTGAGATATGACTCTTATAACCACCCAATAATTAAAAATTCTGTAGTCTATTCGCTGGTTGATAGAGCGTTTGTAGTGTGTTCCTCTGATTTGGAGCTGAAGGCTGAACTTGATCATATAAAAGATGTTCTTATAGGCAATGGCTACCCCCAACAAGTCATTGATAAGGTTATCTCCAGGAGAAAGATTAGCACAAAAACCAAGAGCTCCCCTAAGACTGAAGAAGATAAACCCTTTTTGTCATACCTTATATTAAGGGGATTATGACATTTAAGCTCCAAACTCACTAAGCTAGGCTTTAAGGTGTTTTTCCTTCTGGAATGACCGTCTCCTCCTTCTTAAACAAAGGCAAAGATAAGATCACTTCAGATCCACCAGGAGTATATGAGATTCCTTGCAGTTGTGGTGATACCTATATAGGTCGTACCATGAGATCTCTACATCACCGATTAAAAGAACATGCTGATTCCATTGATGCCTGCCTTAAAAAGACAAAGCTTAAGGAGGAAGATACTTTTTCGCACTGGCCCATCATATTTTGAAAACCCTTCTCACTCCGTTGATTTTGACCAGGCTCAACTTATTGCTATTGTTCCACAACTCTTAAAGCAGAAAATCAGAGAAGCTCTGGAAATTGCTAAAAAAAAAACAGCCAATGAAGACAATGGAGAGTTCCGCATCAGTGAAATTTGGGAACCCATTACCCATAGGCTAAGAACTCGCAAAAAACTCCACCCTACTTCTATAGATCCAACCTTTTTGAGATCTACTAGGATAGCGGCCATCAATGCCTCTACCAAAATCCGGGCCATATTACAACAATAATTCCAGGTTCGACTTATTATTAGTGTTGTTCAGTGATTTTAGTTTTATCTTATTTAGTGATTTTATATTCTGGCAAGAGTCTTGAATTTGAACTTGATGATGACAGGCACAGGTCCTGTCGAAATTATCGTTCCAAGATAACACAATACCTGACATCCATAGCTTAGGTAAGCTTATTACCATTATCATATTTCTGGAACTAGACCGAGTCTTCAGTTGTAACTTTTTTTGGTTTATAAGATAGCTAGAGCAATTATTAATATATATATATATATATATATATACATATATATATATATATATATATATATATATATATAAACCAAGGTCTCATATTCAACTTTCATTGAAAAACATAGAAGTGGAATAAAAATTTTATATTATAAGATATACCTTGCTACGATTAGAGGAAACAGAACGATTCAAAAATCCAGCATTTTTAGATAATCTCAAAGCTCCAGAAAAAAAGAAAAAACTAAGCAGCCACCCCCACCCCTTCTTTTCTACAAATTTATACGTAAATACATATTTAGAATTAGCAAAGATTGCATTCTTTTTTATTGACATATTTTTTTGACATGTTATTATCATATATATTAAATTATTATATATTTTCATATATTTAAACAGATACATTGTTATATTTTATTTACTGGATACAGTTACTCTATGATATCTTACTGTATATGGTTGCGATTTGCGGATTTTTGTACCTCTTTTTAAAATTAATATGTAATCTAGAAACCATTGGAATTCGCATACTCAGAATAAACGTTAAAACTTTTGATGGATCTGGCCTCAAAACTGAGGGTCTGGGGAGGGGGGGGGGGCAAAATTGGATCTGGAGGGGGGCAGGGCTCCATCTCAGACGCTTGATAGTAAACCAAAAAAAATTCCAAAAACCTGTAAGTTTTAACTACTCCTCTTGATGTATATATTGACTCCAACATGATTCACGGCAAAGGTTATGGTTACTATTAAAAAAAATTCTTGTATAATGAGTTATGGCTTAGACTAATTAAAGAAACCAGAAAGTTACAATAATCCAGGTTGTAACATCTTAAAGCTCAAGAACACAAAAATGTAACCTGGCCCCACACACCCTCTTTTCTAAAATGCATGGTTATTTCACAATTTTTAAAGAAAATTATTGGAAATAGAAAGAGGAAAAAAATATTTATATTTTAGAAAATTTAAGGTTACAAAAATTCAGCTTGCGATGCGTTTTAAAGCCCCAGACAAAGAGAGAAAAACTAACTAGACAATTATAAACAAATCAGCTTTCTATGCTTCTTAAAGCTCCAGAATAAAGCCCCCCCCCCACCTCCTCTTTTCTAAGAATTTACATGTATCTTATAATTTTCTAAAGAAAAGAAAATTATAGGAAATATAGACAAGAGGTAAGCTGCCTTTCAGGTAAGCTGCCTTTCTTGAATGTTTTGATTATAAAAACTAATCCTAGTCTTGAATTCTCTATATATAGAAAGCCGACTCATAATGATCGATATCTACATTTCTCTTCCCATCACCCTCCTTCTGTGAAAAGAGGGGTAATAATCTCTTTAGTCGACAGAGTTTTAAAAATTTGTTCCCGTAATCATATAAATTCTGAATTAAATTATGTCAAGGATATTCTTTTTGCAATGGTTACCAATCAAACTCATTGAAAATATAATAGTTAGACGATTAAAAAAGATAAAAGAAACAAAATAGGGAGCTTGTCCCCCTTGATTCAGTTACACCGGCAATTGAGAAAAAAAACTCTCATCGTTTTACCATACATCCCGAAACTTGGCGATAAACTTGGAAAAATTTAAAAAAAACATAATCTCTCTGTTTCTTTCAAAACCGAACAAAAAAGTTGAACACTTTTCAACTCAGGAAAGGATAAAACAGACCATGTACTGGGTAGTGGTGAATACAGAATCCCGTGTTCTTGTGGAAAATTTTTTCATTGTTTAAAAAAAATAGAGTTGTGAGAAAGTAAAACTTTAGCGTAAGGAGCGAGGAGTTGAGGAGGGGACAGCCCCTTTCATATACGGAATAATTTCTGTTCGTTTTAAGTTTAATGTCGCTCTTTACTTTCAGTTAAAAAAAATTGTTTTTTTTTATTTAATTTTTGAACGTTTTTGAATAAATGCAGGTTTTGATCTTGGCTCACCGTACATGAATAATTAAAACACAATTTTCATAGTGATTTACTTTTATTTGGTTAAATGGCTTTCTCGAAACTTGTTTAATTTTATTTACGAACGTTTTTATTAGTAATAAATATACATAACTTACGAATTAACTTACATGACAAACTTCTATATTCATATATGTTTAATACGTATATTAGGGGGTTCGCCCCCCCAGTCAATACCTTGCTCTTTAAGCGAAAGTTCGAATTTTGTTCCAATTCTTTAAAAATGACCGCTTAATCACAAAGGCCGTTAATTAGAATAAGTAGCTCTTATGAAAGTACTAAAAAATCTTTGGCTTAAAGAGCGAGGTATTGACTAGGGGGTGAACCCAATCATATATGTAATATTTTCTATTCGTTTAAAGTTTTGATATTGCTGCTGTTGCAGTTGAAAAACTTGTTTTTTTATTTTTAATTTCTGATTTTTTTTTAAATAATGCTGGGAAGTCCGGAGTCCCCTTCATAGCAATGTGCCTTCCCCATGAAAATTTCCTTCATGGAAAGATCCTCCCAAATAACCCCGACCCCCCCCCCCCCCCACTACCAGGAGAAATCTCCCCTGAAAACGTATGTATACTTCCCAATAACCAATACTATATGTTAACATTGGGTAAAGTTCATAACTTTCAGCCCTCCCTCCGCTCCGGGAACTTCGGGGGATTAGTTCATCCTAAAAGACATACTTATAATATTTTCGAACATGCCGAACAAAATGACTATCTCAAAATTTTGATCAGGTAACTTTGGGAAAAAAATGAGCGTGGGAGGGGGCCTAGTTGCCCTCCATTTTTTTGGTCATTTAAAAAGGGCACTAAAACTTTTAATTTACATTCTAATGAGCCCTCCACGATATTCTAGGACCACTGGGTCGATACGATCACCCCTGGAAAAAAAAAAAACAAATAAACACTCACCCGTGATCTTTCTTCTGGCAAAAAATGCAAAATTCAACATTTTTGTAGATAGGAGCTTGAAACCTCTACAGTAGGGTTCTCTGATACGCGGAATATGATGGTGTGTGATTTTCATTAAGGTTCTATAACCTTTAGGGGGTATTTCCCCCTTTTTTCGAAAATCAGCCAAATTTTCTCAGGCGCGTAAATTTTGATGGGTAGGATTAAACTTGATGAAACTTATAAATTTGAAATCAGCAGGCATTAAAATCTGATTCTTTTAATGTATCTATTTGTATCAAAATACCGTTTTCTAGAGTTTCGGTTACCATTGAGCCGGGTCGCTCCTTACTTACAGTTCGTTACCACGAACTGTTTGATAGCTTTTACTATTAATTTTATTCAAATTTAAATTATTATTTTATCATTACTACAAATTATTATTTGTTTTAACTTTTGTTAATTTGAAACAGTTAACGAATTATTAGCCACGAGTTATTACTTTTCTCACATCCCAGTACTACCACGGCAGTATTTAACCTAATGTAAAAAAATGGTGAAGTTCATTTTCCTGTCTGTAATTCAATATAATTAAGATATTAGAACATATCAAAATGTTCTTAATAGTATTAGTGAAGCAAGTCAACTCAAATTTGATGAAATATTAGTCTATGTTGTCATTTTATTTCCTTATTTTGTAGAGAAAAATTCCATTATTCTTTTATTTGAATCATCTCTGATAAAAAAAATTTTTTTTTTGCCAGAAATAGCTTACATAAATCCTTTTACAAAATTCTCTAACGCAGTCATTACAACGTCTGCCTTAAACACAGTCAGTTTCAGGTTCAATTCCAGATGAATGCTTTTTTTCGTAAAATTTTTGCTTGTGTGGTGGGAAGTGACTGAACGTCGCATGGACCATGTCAAAACCATGTTAAGTTACTGATAATACAAGACTACTGTGCAATACTAACAACAATTGTGCAGTCACTATTTACCAAAAGCGGAGTTAAAAATCATGCTTGCTAAGTAAATCCTTCCATAACAAAGCAAAAAATACAGAGAAAAGCACGAAGATAATCTAATGTCATATTCAAAAGAAGAAAGACAAAGAAATAAGTGAAGTACTCAGGAAATTCAAGGCCTCATTTTCCTGGTAGCGAAAGAAGCAGTGCAATAAATTGCAGACAAAGTAAATGGAAGTTTCAATATATAATGATATATTGATACATTTTGTATTATAAATGAATATTATGAAGTTTCATCATATATCAATATAATGCACATCAAAGTTCTAATATATTTAATTTCTAGTAACTCTTTCCAATGCATTCTACTGCTCAAACCAATACCATTGCATTTCTACTTTACGAAACTAATTTTACTTTTGAACTATTCTACATCAAAACCTTGATTTCCAATGGGTAATATCGAAGGAACTCCTGCGGGTTATATACCCCAGGAATATTGTGGGCAGCGTCACAGTCTTGTGGTCGACAGTGGACGATACTCGAGCTCTGGTACCACAGTCTTTCAACTTGTATCTATAGTATTATTCACACTTCCGTCGTAAGCAGGATCTATTCCAAAAAAAGCTTATAAAAGAATATAAATTTTATTTTTAAACCATTCTTTCTTTCAAAGTCAATATCCTATCCCGGTATACTTCAAATTTTGAACACTGGCTTATTTTCAGATTAGACCCGCGCATTTATGCCATCACAAAAATAATTGCCTTTGGCTCTCCAAAAATTCAAATAAGGCTCAAAATTCTCCCTGCTAAAGTTAGCCACAAAATAGTCAAAACCTGTTTGTAATAACGCTTATGACTGATCTGTGCCTTTTCTTGATTTTGATGTCAGCTTACACTACATAACCGAGAAATTAAAATAGCAGGACCTAGGTTCCAAAAACCTATATCAACACTGATTTATTCCCAAAGTATTATTCACTACAATTATTATCTTCCTCAGATTCATCACATCGATAGTACAACTCCCGTTTAAAGCTTCCATCTTATTTTTTTAAATTCCCACTTTTTGGTTCTGTTCCGAGCTTCCATCTTTTGTTCTTAAAAAAATCCCATCTTTTTGTGTTTAACTGCTGTTCCAAGCTTCCATTTTTTGTGTTTAAAAAAATCCCATCTTTTTGTGTTCAAATTCTGTTCCGAGTTTCCATCTTTTGTGCTTATAAAAATCCATCTTTTTGTGTTTAACTGCTGTTCCAAGTTTCAGCGTTTAAAGTATCTAGAAAGTTCCCATGATTCCGACCCTCCCCCCCTAACATCCGTAATTTTTCAATTCTAGATAATCATTCCATTACTAATATGTATCTTTAACATCTCGATGGTATTTCCCCGTCTACTTTGGTTGCTTACAACCGAGACATTAGCATCAATTCGAACAGGCCTAACAACAATTTTTACTAGGCTAAAACTAACGTAGTGTTTTCAAACTGAAGACAGTGGAATTCATTCAATTCAGACGTACTTTATACTAGCTTTTTAACCGAAATTTCTTTCTAAATTAACGCTAGTTTTCTGAAAGTTTTTACGCTGGCTTATTAAATGTTGAGTGTTCACCTCAATAAGCTTAAACTTTAAATACTGCTTTGTCAAGATAGTCTTCTCGACCAAGTTAACTTTTGCGCGCTATTCAAACTCTGGAAAAAAATTCTACATGTGTCCAGCTCTTTAGATGTTCCAGATGTACACTTTTAGGCTTAGAAAGACAACATTGACAAAGAAATTGACAAAGAAAACGGTGCAAAAAAGTTATCCCATAAGTTCATAGTTTCTTTCAGATAGAACATGCACCATTTCCTCAAGTTTTACTAAAAGCTATACCAGGACTTGATGGATGAGAAGTACCAATGAATTCCTTAGGTGTAGTCAAGCTTCTATCATCAGTTTTGTTAACAACAGGAACAAGTGGATTGAACTCTGAGGGCGAAATTTGTTATACTTAAGATGAGTTACACAGATAAGCAATGATAAACTAACTTTCAAATACTAGTGTGACTCACTTCAAGTACCAAGAACAACAAAAATGAAATATGATTGGTTGAACTGGTTCAGAGAGAAATTACGCAACCATATAGGTCTATAATTATGACGAAAATAGAAAATTCAATTTTAGATAAACAAAAGACCCCTTTTTGAAAGTTATGCCATTTTTGATAGTTGCGGGCACAAAAAAAAGAAAAAAAAAGAAATATGGAGGAAAAATCAGCAAATAAGGGTAAAAGCATCAAACAACTTTTGAAGGAGTTGCTTTCCTTTAAAGGTCTAGTTATCTTTGGGAATCAAAATATTTTCTTGTTGAATTTTGAAAGAATTATCAAGTCTAATTAATTAGCTGTGCCTAATCTATTTTCCCGGTTCAACGTGGCAACACTGACACAAATGTCACAGTGCCTTAAAAACCTAACAATTTTAAGACATCCAAAAGAGTAAAGTCTTAAGAAGTTACAGCTTTCCTATAAAATACGTGTCTTTAGGAAGGAACAGATTGTTAATGTTTGAATTTTTATGGACGAAAAGCGTTGTCAAGTTTAATTAATTAGTTTTGATTCTGGTGTCTATTTTTAAGGTTTAACGTGACAACACTGGTGCAAAATGGTAATCTCGTAGAAGCTTTATAATTTTGAAACAGCCAAAAGAAAAATCGAAGAAAATCATAGTTTTCAGGTATGATTGGACCTGAGATGGGTCTAACAGATAAAAATATTTTAATTTTGATGCCCTTGGTACTTTAACGCCTTTTTGACAGTGATATTAGACACTTAGATTAAACCTATACCAAGATTTTACCAATTGATAGAACCATTTATTTAGGATAAGGGTTTATCATAAAAAAAAATCAGAAGCAAACCAAAAATAAGCTTCCGAGGGCATGCTGCGACAGCAATGACAACAGAAAATGGAAAAAATAATAATAAATAAAATAAAAAAAAATAACAAAGTGATTTTTCAAATTATCATAAGGAATAAAAATTCCGGTCTGAAACCATAAACCAAACAGAACAATACAACCAAACCATAAAACCATATAAAATCTAACAATTTCTTAAAACAATTTTATATGTAGATAAAATAAAATAAACCAAGCGAAATATGAAAAAAAAAAAATATGTCAAAATAAAAACCTTCAATCTGTTTCTAAGGTATACATATCAAGCAACTTCAAATGGAATCCCGATTTAAATCATTAAAATTATCTAATTTAGTCACGAAATTGCTTAAAGTTACTGCAATTTAAAACTATCTAACTATATGGAAAAGCACTTAAAAGTCGTTCAAAAGTAAACAAAAATAATATAAAGATAAAAAACTGTAAAAAATATTAAAAATAGACAAAAATATTTATAAGCATCTCATTAAATCAAAATTATCTAATCCCTTCAAAATAATTTCAGATTTAGTTTAAATAGACAAACCAAATTAGCTAAATAAGATCTAGTTAAATTTCCAAGATAGCTATAGCCAGCACCAAAGTTAAACTCATATAAATTTTTATGAAATACAGTTTCGGCTAGCCAGTCAGAGACCTTGATTATCAACTCTTTGCTGTATAAAATAAAAAATGTTTAGGAATTGATTAGCTAAAGTTTAAATTATTAACTAGCTCCCATTGTGAATGAGCCCGTGGAAATTCCTAGGACACTGAGACTCCTACTCAGCTTTATATCCAAGTCAGACTTTAGTCACACCTGTGAATCAATCTTGACTGTAAGTGGTCAGTCACAAAAATATAACTTGCATGTTGTACAAGGCCGAATTTTATTAGCCGTAGTGTTTTTTTTTTTTTGTTTTTTTTTTTTTTTATCCTGTGACGGGCTACAGTCTGGCGCGAACATTAAGCATTTAGATTTTTCATTGTTTCCTTAAAACAGTAATAGTTAGTTTCTTGATTCTAGGGCTACCTTGGTTAGGGTTATTAGGGTTACTTAATTCCTGGGTAATAGGAAAGGCGGTATCCGGGGGGAGGGGGTTCGACCCCCCCCCCACCCCGAAATGTTTGTCCGAATCAACGGCCCTGGTTCGGGGGTTTCTTTTTTCTAAGGTTATTTATCTACTTAGCAGGATAACTCGTCTTTGATGTTTCAGACGCAACTATAACTAAGTGAGTTTTTCAAAACTATTTGGAGTCTAACTCCACTGAATACTGGATGAGCCAATTTTTTATACAACAAATTTATATCGGTAAACCCCTCGAGTCCTTAAATGGAAGACACAAAGGGCAGGAGGGGGTCACAACCCCCTTACCTCAATTTTTACACTTTTATGTCACAGTGTTTTTGTTAATAATGTACTTTGTTCTTTATTTTAACGAAGCAGCCCCCCCCCCTCCTTACCCGAAACTTCCATATATTTTTATTTACCCATGTAATATTACATGGTTTTAATGAGCTAACCATTCTTTTATACGAAATTAAAATTCGTTTTTCAAATGACAAAATCGTCACTAAATAAATATCACTAAATAAAAATACCACTAAATAAAAATATCACTAAATAAAGATCACTAAATAAAGACCAAACTGGCCAGTCATGACAAAAAATTAACAAAGAGAGAAAAAAACTCAATGAAAAAACGACAAACAAGACTTCTTTTCCCTACGTGGATAAGTTGCACCAATTGCATTTTATTGGTGGTGGTTTTATTCGTTTTTAGTTTAATTTGGTTTTTTATCTTGTTCTTCTTGTGTTTCTGTTGTGCTGAAGACGCCTAGTTTGATACAGGCGAAATATCCGCATTGTTTTGGTTTTCCATCTTTTTCTCTACTGGCCACTGTCTCGTTTGTCGTTTTTTCATTGAGTTTCTTCTTTCTTTGTTAATTTTTCGGCACTGACGTTAAAGAGTAACGAAGTATGGTAACAAAACCAAGCATAATTTTGTCAGGTCAATGAAAGAAGACTTCAAAAAAGACATATCAACTCGTTAATCATGTGATGGATAAAACAAATCCAAGTTCTGGTCTTTGTTTATTCACTTGTGTTTCAGCAACATACTCAAGAAATATAAATACAGGTCTACTCAAATTGGCTGCTAATAAACAAACCCAGAATTCAGGTTTGAAGTATATTTTTTGCAGTTTGATGCTAACAGGGGCGATTCTCCAGCATTTTTATTGGGGGGAGGGGGGCAAGAGGGGTCCATATCTGGATAGTCAGAGGTCATGGGATGTATAATATTTTTTCTCCGCATTATTGGGAGGAGGGGAAAATGCCCCCCTTACCACCCCCAAACGACGCCCCTGGATGCTAATCCTTACTTTTGGGAATTGAGTGAAAAAGTTAGTGGTTGATCAGGCGCTTTGACACAGAAATATAAAAATAAAAAGGAGACGTAATCAATTTGGTTTCTGAACAGCTCACTAGGATGTAAAAAAGGAGAAAAAAGAATAATCAAACAATTCTTCTTCGATTATCAAAGCATCAGATAGCATAGAACATGGATAATTTAAGGTTGTTTTTTTCGTCGTCCAATTTATATATATATATATATATATATAATATATATATATATATATATATATATATATATATATATATAGATATATATATATATATATATATATATATATATATGTATATATATATATATATATATATATATATATATATATATATATAATATATATATATATAATATATATATGATATATATATATATATGTATATATATATAATATATATATATATATATATATATATATATATATATATATATATATATATATATAATATATATATATATATATATTATATATATATATATATATATATATATGACTATATATATGACTTTCACATATGCAATTTCGGAATTTTCAATTGAAATGGAAGATTTAAGAAAATTCAATAATAAAAAATAAATACACCGGTGATTAGATAAGTTTAATTTCAAAATAATCAAAATGGAACAATAAATAAAGAACTTATCCGAATGGAGAGACAAGCTCGAAGGCATTGAAATAAAGTAATGTATATCTAAGTAATGTTAATTTATATTGTATATATATATATATATATATATATATATATATATATATATATATATATATATATATATATATATATATATATATATATATATATATAGATATATATATATATATATATATATATATATATATATATATATATATATATATATATATATATATATATATATAATGATTACATGTACACAATCAAAAATTCGCTATAATGCAAGAAATTATTTCTAAGGAGTCAGTGGCATATATAAGGTAGGCTATTCATATATTCAGGAGGGACTTAATCAGTTTAACTTCTTAACAACTTTCAAGGGTGTGAAAAGAAAAAAACACTACCTGTTAAACTTTCATAATAGTCATAATCTTGATCAAATGACAATCTTCCATCTTTCTGGTCAAAACGTGAGAGACGGCAAATACGGAATCTTTCACTATACATTGCACTTTTGCAGCGGTAACTCGTCTGAAAGGACAAAATAGTATTTCTGCTTTGTTTACAAAAATCTGACGATCCTTTTTTTCTTATAGTGTTAACTACAGTATATTTTCAAAGACTCATAATGTTTATTCCAGTAGTATAAGAGTGCACATACACACTATATAGTAGGAGCAGTGCAGATGTAAAAGTAGAATAGCCGAAGCTCAGGTGTTTTTTTCACAGTTAAAAAAAAGTTTGGAAGAACAGGAAGATAAGTCTGCAAACCAAGATTAGAATATTAGAAGCTACAGCGATGACAGTGGTCAAATATGGCTCTGAAGCATGGGCGCTCCTAAAAGCGGATGAAGATTTACAAGATGTTTTCCAGAGAAATTGCTTACGGATTGTTCTGGGTACCGGGCTGACTGACCGTATTTCAAACAATAGGCTGTACGAAAAATGTGGTTCAATACCGCTTTCTAGGGCTATAATGAAAGAAAGGTTGAGGTGGCTAGGGCGCGTTGTGCGGATGAAAGATGACAGATTGCCGAAGATTGTCCTTTTCGGCCAACCGTCTAGGACTAAACGGACAGCAGGTCGTCCTTTCTGGGGTGGGAGGACGTCATAAAGAAAGATTTAAAGGAAATGGAAACTTCCTGGGAGGATGTAAAAAGGGAGGTTTTGAATAGATTGGGATGGAGGAGGAGCGTGCGTAGCTGTGTTGGTCTCGGGCGGCTTGGTGCTGCGGAGAGTTGTTAGTAGTAGTAGTAGTACATCGTCAAACAGAGAAGACTGCGTGGCTTGGCCATGTTCTGAGAAGACCCAATGACCACATCATCAAGCAAGTGCTTCTAGCTGCTCCTCTGTCAGATCGGCGCAGACGTCCGGGTGGTCAATTGAAAAATTGGTGGGCAACTGTCAGAAACGACCTCGATATGATTTGTGGATTTCGGAAGTTTGGTAGAAAGTGGGAGAGCTGCTGGCTCCGGATTGCTGAACAGCTGGCAGGAGATCGCGACAAATGGGAGTCAACCATACGGAGTCTTCTAGATGCCACGGGAAGCGTTCACATCTGGTCCCACAACAAGTACAGATGAAGTATATACATACATATGTATGACGCTTCTAGGCCTAAGCCTTTTTGCGAAATCCCCGAAAATTCGGGGATAGTGGAAGCACTGGAAAGAATGCAACTGATGAGCCAAAAGTAATGAAAGAGAGAGGTGATACCAAACTCTCTGCTGGCATTCTTAGGAGACATCTGACAACTTGTATGTGACAACAGAATTCCTGTGTTTTTTTTAATCACTATTTTTGTGAATAGGCAGTGCGGCGGCGGAGTGCACCTGACACTTTGACAATAAATCACAGTCCAGTTTTTCTTAAGAAGAAAAAAATCACTCAGTGATAATTTATTGCGCCCCCTGGCATTGTGCACCCCTAGGCCCGGACCTAATCGGTCTATTGGTAAATCCAGGCATATATATATATATATATATATATATATATATATATATATATATATATATATATATATAATATATATATATATATATATATATATATATATATATATATATGTATATGTATATATATAAATATATAACCTTACAGGCAAGAAAGTATCCAGGGGAAGGGGTAAACGGGTTTGATCCGCCCCCTCGAAATTTTGTCCGACCCTTAAAAAAGTAGCAAAAAAATATCTAAACTAATTTTTGAGGCGTCTTGTAAAGATTTTTTGTAGAAAGTGGTCGATTCTATTCATGAAATTACAACATGTTCAAAATAATTTTGACTCTATTACTTAATAATATTCTAACTTTTTTAGTACCTGTTTAATTAAATATACCAATTATATAGCTTCTTAAAATTGGAGCTTCAAAATGTAAACTCCGGCTGTGTTGATTCAAAAGGTGCAGTGGCGTCAATTGGATGGGATACGTTTGTCACTCCTCCCTAAGATTATTCTCCCCTCCCACTCCCTACATTTTGAAAAATGTCTGTGTTGGTATTTTCATTGAAAAATGGTGTTTAGAATTTCCATTGAAAAAAAATCCCCCCTCCTAAATTTATGAAAATGCACATTTATCCCGCCCCTACAGCATCTAGAATTAAAAAAAATGAAAAGGAGATATGTAACACATTTTTCATTACATCATCTAACAGCCTTCACTTTATATGAAACACTCTCTCACGCTCGGTTCAGTCTGCTTTCCCGTATCTTTCTTATGGCACGAGATAATTAGAGGTTTTGATTTTTCTCAAAGTGCATTATATCTTCTTTTCTCAAATGCAGAAATAGTTGGGATTTCGTCCTTTTAATTTCAGAATTATGCCTATCTTATCAAGGTCAGATAACAACTTTTTGTTGAAACAACCAATCGTTAATAACAACCAAGTCGTTAATTACAGCTGAAAAACATAGTTTTCAGTTTCCTTATCATTCTACAAAATTAACATTTTAAACATTGTTTCTTTAAAAATGAGTCTTAAACAGCTCTCGATGATGTTCCAGCGCCCATCTAGCAGTGAAGAAAAGAAAAGAAGAAAAAAGGACACATCAGAGCGACCCATGCAAGTGATTTTCATTGTTGTTCAAGTCAGGGGACTGTAAGTTTCCTGCATAAGGTTTTCGGCCATGGTGATTCCAATGGTGCATTTTTTGTTTAAGTTCGATCTATTTTTAGGAGCCTAGGGACTATTTTTGGAAATTCCCTTAAATTTTTTTCAAAACAATATTTTACTATTAAGACTAATACAATTCCAGAATCAGCTATATGTGGCAATCATTTCAGACTTGGTAGTTTTGTGTGTTTTTTTTAACGCGTTTTCTAATTTTTGGTCACTATGGGCCGCGCTCCTTACTAGGTTACAGATGCTGTTGCAACCATGATATTATGCAATATGCCATGCTTTAAAATGCTGATATATCATGACTGTTACAACTAAACGTCGTCTGATACTTTCACGCATGTGAAGTAATTACCAAAAAGCGTTGGCTTAGCTATTCTCAAACAATATCAGCTGAATAATGTGAGCTCAATCCCACACTGACCCTCCAGAACTACCATTGCCCAGGTCTCTCCAGAATCATGGAAAAGACCAAAAAGAGATATTGGAAGAGAGGCAAAAAGAGACATTGGAAAACGGAAAAAGAGATTGGAAGAGCTGGGGAATTTATCCCTTGGATTGATAGTCATGGATCTATAATTGCCTAGGTCTCTTCAGAATGACTTTATGAAGAAGACCAAAAAGAGATATTTGAAGAGAGGTAAAAAGAGATACTGGAAAAGAGTAAAAGAGATTGGAAGAGCGGGTGAATTTATATCTTGGAGTGATAGCCATGGATCTATCATTGCCAAGGTCTCTTCAGGACCACTCTATGAAAAAGACCAAAAAGAGATAGTGGAAGAGAGAGAAAAAGAGATATTGTAAAAGATAAAAAGAGATTGGAAGGGCGGGTAAATTTCCCCCTTGAGTGATAGCCTATTTGCTGCCAAAGTCTCTTCAGAATCACTCTATGAAAAAGACCAAAAACTAGATATTAGAAGAGAAAGAAAAAGAAATATTCGAAAAGAGAAAAAGCGATTGGAAGAACAGGGGAATTTATCCCTAGGAGTTACTTTGTTCATGAGTAATAAAAAGGATGCATAGACTTACTATTTTCTTTTACACTTTTACTTACTTAGCTTTTCAACAATAACCAGGCTAATATTGAAGCCCATGGCTCAAAACGTGAATTTCATTTAAATTAAGTAGACAACAAATCCGGACAACGATATATGTTTTCTGGTCATTTACTTGACAAAAGATGGAATGCTGTACAACAAAATATTTTAAAAGCATCCATTCACGACCTCTACATATCTCTCCAATCGGCATCAAACTAGTCTTTAGCAAAATACTCTTATTAATTTTAAAAAGGCGATTTTAATTGTAATTAACATGCTGACATCCGCTTAGAATAGTTTTCCATAAACAACATACATAAAAAGAGAGAAAAAAAAGAAGAAATATAAACACAACGCAAGGAGGATACCCAAAAGGGGAGGAACTATGGACCAGCAGTTTTAAATGATAAATGAACTGATGTAGAAACACTTATTTTATTTAACGTTCTAACTGCATTGAATAAACAATAAAAAGGCACTAGAGAGCTGTACTAAACAGAATAAATTAAACCTCTTGGCTTAGTGACCAATTAGATCTAAACAAAATAAATTAAATCTCTTGGCTTAGTGACCAATTAGATCTAAACACAATAAATTAAACCTTTTGGCTTAGTGACCAATTAGATCCAAACAGAATAAATTAAACCTCTTGGCTTAGTGACCAATTAGATCTAAACAGAATAAATTAAACATTTTGGCATCGTGACCAATTAGATCTCAACAGAATAAATTAAACCTCTTGGCTTAGTGACCAATTAGATCTAAACAGAATAAATTAAACCTCTTGGCTTAGTGACCAATTAGATCTAAACAGAATAAATTAAACCTCTTGGCTTAGTGACCAATTAGATCCAAACAGAATAAATTAAACCTCTTGGCTTAGTGACCAATTAGATCTAAACAGAATAATTTAAACCTCTTGGCTTAGTGACCAATTAGATCTAAACAGAATAAATTATACCTTTTGGCTTATTGACCAATTAAATCTGACTTCTTATTACAGCAATGGTTGTTTCCTACATTCTATTCTGCTCATGTGGTAGACGTAACCATTACTGACAAATAGTGGGAGGGGCACATGAGCACAATCATAATTAGACAGTAGGAGGGCATATGTAAAACAGTTAAAATGGAATTGAAAAAAAAAAGATATCAAGGACGGGGACATTAATTAATATGGGGGAAGTTAAGAATTTATCTCAGAGATAATCTCCTGCTTCCCTGGCTTAGTCATAGCTCAACTGGTGCCAACAATTTTCATTTTGTTCTTATTGAACTACTACTACTACTACTACTACTAACAACTCATCGCAGCACCAAGCCGCCTGAGGCCAACACAGCTACGCACGCTCCTCCTCCACCCCAATCTATTCAAAGCCTCCCTTTTTACACCCGCCCACGAAGTTCCCATTTCCTTTAAATCTTTCTTTATGACGTCCTCCCACCCCAGACGGGGACGACCTGCTTTCCGTTTAGCCCTAGATGGTTGGCCGAAAAGAACAATCTTCGGCAATCTGTCATCCTTCATCCGCACAACATGCCCTAACCAACTCAACCTTTCTTTCATTATAGACCTAGAAAGCGGTATTGAACCACATTTTTCGTATAGCCTATTGTTTGAAATACGGTCAGTCAGCCGGGTACCCAGAACAATCCTTAAGCAATTTCTCTCGAAAACATCTAGCAAATCTTCATCCGCTTTTAGGAGCGTCCATGCTTCAGAGCCATATTTGACCACTGTCATCACTGTAGCTTCTAAGATTCTAATCTTGGTTTGCAGACTTATCTTCCTATTCTTCCAGACTTTTTTTAACTGTGAAAAAAACACCCTGAGCCTTGGCTATTCTATTTTTAACATCTTCACTGCTCCCACCATCTTTACTAATAATACTACCAAGGTAAGTGAAGCTGCCCACCTGATCAATCTTTTCATTACCCAACGTCACCTTTTCATCTTCACTTATTCCTAGCCTTAGTGACTTAGTCTTCCTAACATTAATTTTCAAACCAATACTAACACCCTGAATTCGCAAAACCTCTAAAACTTCATTCATTTTGCTCACACTTTCATCTAGGATGCTTAAATCATCAGCATAATCCAAGTCCAGGAGACTTTTCCTCCCCATTTGATTCCGTGGTCTCCCATTGCCTTTCCTGTGCTCCTTAAAACAAAGTCCATCAAAATAATCCATATAAAGGGGGATAGAACACAACCCTGCTTAACTCCTGATTTAATACAAAACCAGCTGCTAACCTCATTTCCTACCTTAACCGCAGCAGTGTTATTCTCGTACATAGCACTAATCACTTTAATGTATTTGTCCGGCATACCATACAAGGATAAAACCTTTACTAAAGCTCCTCTATCAACAGAATCGAACGCTTGCTCATAATCTATAAAACTGAGGACCAAAGGTGTTTGAAAGCTTAGGCACTTCTCAATTATTAACCTAAGAGTGAAAATTTGGTCAACACATCCTCTACCTTTTCTAAAACCGCACTGCTCTTCTCTTAAAACTTTTTCTACGGCATCTCTCAGTCTAAAAAGTATCATATTACTAAGCAATTTGCTACCTACAGAGACCAGACTAATGCCTCGATAATTACCACACTCACTTTTATCACCTTTCTTATAAAGCGGCTTACTTAAGGTTTTCCTAAAATCGTTAGGTACTTCCCCTTTTTCAAAAATCATATTCATAATCTTCAATAACTTATTTCTAACCTCAGAGCCACCATATTTAAGAAATTCATTTACTAGCCTATCAGCACCTGGAGCCTTATTATTCTTTAATCCTTTTAGTACTGTTGCTAATTCCTCCTCACAAAACAAATCTTCCTTCACATCCAAGGTATCACAAACTTTTTCATTTTCCTCTATATTTTTTCCTGCAACTCTATCTCGGTTAAGCAAATTCTCAAAATGTTCGGCCCATCTCGCTTTAGCTTTTCCTTATCGCTAATTGCCACCCCATTCCTATCTTTAACTGGGACAAGTCCGGATTGACTACTACCTCTCAATTTGTTAACGTGCCAGTACAATATTTTACTATTATGCCGTCTAGCTGCATCTTCTAAATCCTCGGCAATTTTATCCATGGCCTCCACTTCACACCTCCTTAGTTCATATTTTAATGCTTTCTCCACTTTCTTTACATTCCTTTTGTTTTCATGCGATCTATAACTCAGATAATTCTTGTACAAGTCCTTTTCCTTTCTATTAAACATAAAGCTTTTCACTAATATTCTAGCTGCAGTTCTAGCTTTCTTCCCTAATACACCTTCAGCAACTTCACAAATTATTTTTCTAAAATTATTCCAACCATCTTCCACATTATCAAATTTTAAACTCTCAAGTTTAGTATTCAACTGTTCCTGGAAAGTTTCTCTCAAATTCTCATCCTGGAGTCTACTAACATCATAACTTCCCGGGAGGTAATTACCCTTCCGATATTTCAGCTTTAAATTAACCCTTGACACTACTAGATGGTGATCTTTACTTTTAACATCAATAACAGCACTCCTATATACCTTAGTATCTTGTATTGATCCTGCCAGTCTTCGGTTTACTATAACATAATCAATAAGGTTTGCTGTCTTACCATCACGTGAATACCATGTTAGCTTATGATCCATTTTATGACCAAACACCGTATTGGTTATAACTAGATTGTTATACCTACAAAATTGCAAAAGTCTGTATCCATTACTGGTTTCTTTTCCTACACCAAATTTACCTAAGCTGGGATACCATTTATCCTTATTTCTACCAACCTGGGCGTTAAAATCTCCCATTAATAACATCATATTTCTACCTGGGGCCTTGTCTATTTGCTCCTGTAACTGTAAGTAAAATTCATCTGAGTCACTAGTATCTCTATCAGTCGGTTCTACCGGGGCGTATACTACTATAACTGATACCCTGAACTTTCTAGTCATAAAATGAGCAATTAATATTCTATTATTAATACCTTCCCAGCCTAAACAAGACTTAGCAGCTTCCTTATTCATCATGAGCCCTACTCCTTGTCTATGTACCCCATCCTTCCTGTCTGAGTAAACAAATTCTATATCACCTAATTTCATGCTTCCTACCCCTGGGATATGAGTTTCTGAAACTCCTAATAAATCCAGTTCAAATCGTTTGAATTCGTCATTCAAAATGTCGATACGATAGTCATTTTTTAATGTCGTAACATTCCAAGTTCCAATTTTTATGTTCTTTAAATCATTGAAATTTTTTTCGCCTCAGGAAAAGCAATGATCCCGGATACCAGTGCAGGATGGGGATCACATATCTTCTCAAGTCTACACCGAAGTGCTTAAGCCGGCTTAGAACCGGACAGCAAGAAGTCCCTGGGACCTCCATGAATGGAGGCTTCAATCCTGGGCCCATCTTGGTCACAACATGGTTTTGAGCACTTGGCGATGCTCTTCTATCAACAAGAGTCGAAATCCTGCACAGACAATCTCAAGCCTATTACCTCCGACTCATTATATATTCATGCCTACAAATATTATGCTACTACGGGGAGGCAACCCGTAATAGATAAATTAGCTAGGAAGAGGTTTTTCAGCCCAAAGACGCCCATCAAAACATACCAATCCCAGAAGAATTGTCCATTAGTCAGAATCCCGTGCGAATGCTGTGTCGTTTACTAGGCTATAATTTCCTCGAGGGGCACCACTCCTCAAGTGGGAATAGAGTTGACCGCAAGGTCCCCAGTCTTGCAGGTACCCCGAAAAGGTCGAGGCAGCCCTTTGCAGAGGCCGCTGTCCATAGATCTGGATCTTACGCCCTGCCACAGTTGTCCTCCTATAGAGGATCCTCCCGCGATGGTGTTCTGCATCACCATGCAATTTAACCCATTGCTGGGAGAAGGTTTGCAACTCATGGAACTTGTGGACAAACCAGTGGGCCCTTTTGAGTGTACATTTTAGGGGCCTTTTTCCTCCTCCGCCGGTATTTATGACCCCGGGCAAGGGTGCCCCAGATTCTATTATGGACCCCCAGGGACAAGGTCCCCCCTTGGTCCGTGCCTCCTATGGAGGTACCCTACATATCTGTAGAGCGTTCCCCTATCACCACCTGGGGACACGCTGAATGGCCTGGGGGAGGCCAGAAAAAAATTATGAAAGAATTATTAAAGTAAAGAATTCCTTGCAACAGTCGGGATCGAACCTCTGCCCGAAACATTCCAAGCGCGGCTTTACCCACTGAACTGTCACAGGGTCACAAGGTCTTATTGAACTAGCATTTTTATATTGTCTTTTATTTCCAATGTTTTATGATCTACATCGTCTTAACGCAGCTTATAGTGAATTCACCTGTTTTCAGGAATTGCCTCGTTACGTCAAAGTTGCGTACAGATTTTCTTTTAACCAACGGACCTTCAAATGTCAGATAATGAGCTAGTTTCCGGGTTACGCGCTCCAATTTTACCCCTCAGTGAGGAAGGAGACACCTCATTGTTCCCCTCAATTGTGGTGAACAATTGTTCACCTCAGTGTGGAAGAAGCTCTATTAGCCCTTTGAAAATGGCTTAGATATTTGCGTATTGTATTCTTTCTTTTTTCGTTTTTTTTTACTATAAAGTATTTCGTTTTTTTTATAAAGTATTATATTTCATATGCAGAAAATTATTTGTACTGTCTACCCTTTTACGGTTGAGTTTTACACGGTTAGTTTTATACGGTTGAAAAAGCTCGGTAAATCTAAAAACAAGGTCTTTGTGTCTGATATCACCATGGAAGCCATTTTCTCAGTAGCCGGGAAGGGGCCATCCATTGTGACATAAGATAGCCCACGAATTGTTTAAGCCCTTTCCAAGACTTCCTCTGCTATTTATTTAAATGAAGGCTGGGCTATAACCCATCTGCCCTTAGCCTGTCACAGTATCCCTGCGCGCAATCACTTTACCATTTACAAATAACGAATTTACCTGACGCAAACATTCATCCAAGCATTCTGCCAGCGTCCTTTCAGTAATTTCTGTTTGGTAGTCCAAGTTAAGCCGTGAGTTTCTATATCGCTGAAAGGCTGTCAGAACATCCCTTTTCTTGGGTCCTTCTTCACCTTGGCGTGACTGTTTCGTTCCAGATCCTACAATTTACAAAAAAAATATATTAATTCAATACCTACAGATAAAAGAAGTTATGAATTTAGAAATGAGTTTTTTCTTAGTAAAGTTAGCTATCCACATAAACCCAAAATAAGTTTATACATATTGCATAAGACATAGATTCTAATAGCCACAGATTCTCCGTGAATATATTCATGAATGTAGATTATGGTGCCTGGGGAAACCGATGAATGTAAATAGGGGGAAAGGGGGACGGTGTAAAGCACACATTAAGGAATGTGAGCGTCAAGATTTTTCTTCGAATGGCCATATTTAAGGTCTTCGTTATTTTATAAAACCAGAGTTGGGCTTTAGCCCCCAAAATTACGAAAGGTAATAATTATAAAACTATAACTGCAAACCAAACTTTCTTTACGCTTAGGCTAGTTGGCAGTCAAACAGACAAAGTACAGCATTGGCGATTCCTCTCTACTCTGTGCATTGTAATCCCCCCCCCATCATATCCATCAAATGGATTCAACTGTGCCTATACGACCTACAGGATTGATCCTATACGTTTAGGGGACAAGTTAATTTATATATTAGAACTATAGATTGTAAAAAAAGAATGGTGATCCATCTTAAGGAACTGACTTGTAAAGCGGGGCTCCCACGGCGTCAATAAAGTTAATAAAGCTGTCCACACAGTTAATAAACCGTATTCTTTGCATGACTTTGTTGACTTTATTGCTGTCAGAAGTTCAACCAATAGCAGAAGACGTGCGAAAATTTCAAATATACATAGTTGTTCAAATATAGTTGTTGAAATATTTTGCTTGGTAAAAGAATAAGGGTGACACAAAGAATATTTTCATATATTATTAAACGGAAAGAATTCTTAAAAAGATGGTTTTCTTAGCTCCATGTCTGACTATTTCAGTTACTTTCTTGAAAAATTGCTGTAAAGTCAATAAGGTGAAATCCTTGTGGGAGTGGGACAAACTTTATGGTTCGCACTTTCAAGAAAAACTTTATTAACTTTATTGATGCTGTGGGAGCCCCGCATAAGGGGTTTGTAGTCAACCCCTTACAATATAGGAGTGGTTGGTGATAGGCTATATGATAGGCTATACTATGGGTGGACTCGCTAAACTGAGGTTACTTTACAAAGTAGAATTGCATATTGTTAAAAATAAATGAATAAAAGATGCTTGTAATCGTATTACTAAAGTAAAAATGCTAAAGTAATCGTATGGTTTTTAACCGCATATATGAGATTAAAAATATATATATTAGAACTTAGTATTTTCAAATATTACAATATCTTTGAATGGGAATATTGCCCAAGATGGTTAAAGTTGACAAACACGTTGAATGTAGCATTAAAATATGCAACACTACAAATAAAACATTAAAATTGACTTATCTTCTTGTTCTTGTGCCGAAAGTCAACATGAAAATGATCAAGAAATCATCAAGAAAAAAGGACAACGAGGATAAATAAATTCCTTAAATAATGAAAAATTATGTAAAAAGCGAGAAAAAGCTTCTCTATGATACAGAAACTCATTCAAATTATTCTGGGAAAATAGCGGGATAATTTGTTATTGTTAAAATTTAGGCGATACAGAATGTTTGAGGTAACTGTAAAACCAAGTTCGAAAGCCTATGAATAAACATTAGAAACAAAGTTATGTTTATTAACTAATTACTTACTTTTAAAATAAATGAAAATTATGTACTAAAAGTAACGAAAGATTAAAAAAAAAAACATAAAGTATACTCTCTTGTGAAAATCAGAAACCTATTGGCTATGTGTGCGTAATGAGAAATACCCGTTCACGGAGCCCGTTCTGAAACGTACCAGGCGAGAAAAGTGAAGAAACAAAAATACAAAAGAACAACAAGGATAATTTTCGGTCAGCGAGTAACGAAACAAAGCAGATATTTGGGCAAAGACCTTCAGCAAAACGCCTTCAGTGCTAAAAAAATATAAAGAAAAAAGTAACCTTTTTAAGGTACTTAAGAATAAAAACCAAACCTTAATTTAAAAAAAGGAGAGAAAGGGGGCACCTTAAAGCAACAAAAGCAAAAAGGTGACTGGAAATCAAAACAAAAATGAAAAGAACATTCAAAAACAGGATTCCACCACTACGGAGGCAGCCTATCAGTTGATTTGTTTTCAATTATGTGTATCGAATCTCTTTTTACGAAATTATCGCAAATAGGGTCTATAAATGTGTCTCCAAATTTCTTTTTAAAGCAAGGTATCAAGGCCGTATACAGGGGGGATGGATATTGCATTTGAACCCCCCCCCCCGAAATTTTCGTTCGACTTATCAAGAAGTAACCAAAATTCATATTAAAAATTCTTGACGTATTTTGTGAAGTCCCCCCCTCTCCCAACAAAATCCTGGATACGTCCTTGCAAAGTATCTATTTTTTAGGTAGGGCCTGAATTTTTTGTCACTTTTCTAAAAAAAGATGAAAAAAAATATTTTTCAAAATATAAAGGGGAGAAATTTGGCTTTTTTTTCAATGTAGATACAAAAAGTGGTATTTTTAAAAATCTAGGCTGAAATTTGACCCCTCCCCACCGCTCCTAAGTTGGACGTATTTTGTCCCCCCCTCCTCCAACAAAATCCAAAATCCTTCAGTGCTAAAAAAATATATAAAGAAAAAAGTAACCCTTCTAAAGTACAGTACTTAAGAATAAAAACCAAACCTGAATTTAAAAGAAAGGGGCCACCTTAAAGCAACAAAAGCAAAAGGGTGACCAAAATCCCCCCTCCCCCAACGAAATCCTGGATAGGTCCTTGCAAAGTATGTATTTTTTTCAATTACTTCTCTAAATGATTTTGGTAAACAAATTGTCGTAAAAACAAAATTTGCCTCATGAAAAGAACTAAATGACCAGATTTTTCAAAAGCATGGAGGATCAGAATAAAAAAAATCATTTTCAATTTTAGACTATAAAGACTTGTATATTGAAAATTTACGTTCGTAAACTTTCGAACGTAAACTACGTTCGTTTAACCTTCTCCCAACTAGTGCCGGTTTCTGCCAACGTAGAATTGTCCGCTAACACATGGGGTCTATATACGCCACTACCAAGAATAGGATTTGTTTTTACTTACCGAAATTAAAAAATACGTTCAACCCTGAAATCATTTTCTGAAAACGGGAAGAATTCGTTTCCGAAACTTCGCCAAGTTAGTCGTTAAATCTACGAATCAAGGTCGTATTCAGGGGGAGGGGATTGAACTTCTCCCCTGAAGTGTTTTTCCGACTCATAAAGACTTAACAAAAATGAATATAAACAAATTTTGGATGCGTTTTTTAAAATGTTTTTTGTAATATCCCCCCCCCCCCGAAAAAATCCTGGATATGGCCTGATTGTGATACTTTTTGCTTTTCCCACTCTATGAAAGACAAAATAAATCATACGTTTGTAGCGGCGTACATAGTCATTGGGGAAAAAAAGAAGTCAATACTTGAGTATTGTCAAATTATTGTCAATACTCAAGAAGTCAATACTGTAATAGTCAAGAAAATTCCCCCCTTGTGCCACTTGCCGGACACCACCCCAAGTTATAATGATTCATTTTGGAAAGAAAATGTTCAGTTCATTTATTTATAGAAATTTTCTGTCTAAAACAAATACAGCTTACGTTGTGAGGATTTATGAAATTAACTAATAAAGTTAACCTATAAATAAATTTGATGTGCAGAAAGTAGGTTGAGAGCATCTATGGTTAAAAGCCATGCTGTGTCGATTTGTGAGGCCGGTGAAAATTTTAAGCCTTGCCATTTTCATTATGCTTTTGAAACACAACATTTTGCGTCATTGAATGCAAGAAATTCTAGCTATTAAATTTAAACTTGTTTTTTATTATAGGGTATTTTTTTTTTTCAGACAAGTGACTTGTGCAAACGAGACATCATTATAACTTAAAAAAAATAAAAAGTCAAATTAAAGAGAAAACATAGAAAAATCGTAATAACCCTCAAAATTTCTGTTGTGGTACTTGTGCCAAGTCTGTCCCCCACTTAGGCAGGGGTGAATCTCCAGTATTTGTATTGGGAGAGGGACCAAGAGGGGTTCATATCCGGATAGTTAAGGGGCATGGCATGTATAATATTTTTCTATCCAAATTATGGGGGGAGGGGGCAACTGCCCTCCCTTGCCCCCTCCCCCAAATGACACCCCTGCCACTTATTACATCCCTGAAATGAAGATCAAATCTTACTTTGCGCTCGGATATACAAAAAAAAATGTTTCAACCCTTTGGAGGTTCAGAAGGAAAATACCCTTATTAGCAAATTTGCGAATAAAAAATTTCAATGGGAGAGTCAAAAAATGGTTATTTACAATACTGCATTGCGATGCTTAGAATCTTGAGTCTCCCCTTAGAAAAGTATATAGAAATGGAACACACGTGGTGAGATGAACCTGGCACCTTCAATGGAATCCATACACATCAACTCATAGTAGGGGTATGCTCCTCCAACTTGTGGCGACCCTGTTATGTCTCTGTCCATTATAGTGAAGGAGTCCTCCCCAGACAAAACACAAAACTTTGTTGTAGGATCGTATACTACTGACCGACAAAAATACCTGGAAAAGGAAAAAATTACACACACATGCAATACTGGGTCAAAAGGACGTAAGCAAGTACTACTACTACTACTAACAACTCACCACAGCAACAAGCTGCCTGAGGCCAACACAGCAACGTAAGCAAGCAAGGAGCAATTAGGCGATTTTAGCTTGCTATTCAAGATGTGAGGCTCAGAACACTTTATGCATCTCAAATAATCCAAAGAAAAGGCATTCATTTTAAGCACCATATTTAAGTTACCAGTTTTTCCGGTTTGTTACCAGTTTTACTTGAAGTTACCAGTTTTTCCTGTTTTGGTTGAATTTTCTGACATCTCCCGTTCATTAAAACTCAAGGTTTTAGCTAAATCATAAGGGAACCCTAAGGATGGATACCTATACAGTAAGGATGGATGATGATAATTGTAGAAACATAATTAGATCTTCAAGGAACACCAAATACCAGGTAACGTCACTTAGCGGAATCCTGCATAATCAATTGGCCAAGCCACATCCTGATAAAAGTATGGGCATAGATTACTGCAAACTTGTTAGAGTAGCACATCAAGTTTATTGCCAAGAAGAAAAACATCGCCACCGTCTAACACAACCAACCAAAACCATTAAGCTTTTTTTTTATTCACTGGTAGCTTTTTCAATATTGAAATATGGTCATTCAGATGGTTACCCAACAGAATCTATAGACAATTCCTCCGGAAAACATCTAGCAAATCCTCCTCCATTTTTCGGACAACTCATGTTTCAAAACCATCCACTGGTAGCTTTTAGCGTGTGGCTGAATTCAATTACTTAGATCTTTCTGAGGGCAAATAATTTGGTCATGATCCAATAAATAGATTATTTTATGACAAGCATTTTAACTGATAGCCCCACGTTCCACCGGGCCCCACCCATAAGGGTGTCTGCTTCCACATAACGTGGTTCTGTCCTATAAAGATAGGTCAACTTTTGATTTAATTGGAACATTATTTTCATCATGATACAGTTTCACACTACTAAGGTAGTCTAATACTACCTAGCAAAATACCCCGGTATACCCCTTTCTTTATTTTAGTCTGCACATGTGGACTAACTTAATTGGTAAGATCTTTTGGAAGGCATACAATTTAGTCATGAGCATATGAATGCATCATATTAAGGATATATATTTCTTATTTACTCTTTATTCCAATAGTTTGCCTTAACCTTTGCATTCAAGCATTATATAAATTTCTTTCTGTGATATAACAACCTAAAATAAAATTTAATAACAACCTAAACAACTTTTAATAAAAACCTAAATAACCTTTATTAACAACCTAAATAACCTTCAATAACAACCTAAATAACCTTTAATAACAACCTAAATAACCTTTAATAGCAACCTAAATAACCTTTATTAACAACCTAAATAACCTTTAATAACAACCTAAAACGCAAAATAGTCTTTATTCTCGTTTCCTAAAAATTTATTTGTCAAACCTTATTTTTGTCCAATACATTTTAAGGTGACGATACTGCAGTTCTTTCTGGGGATGGACGTCATTTAGACCTACTATTGGGGGTACAACCTCCTATACCCTCTGGAGGTAGTGGAAACTGAATTCCTCGTAGGCTAAATTTGCAACATTCAGAATAAAATTAAGCTTCTGTTTTCCAGACCTCTGCTGACTGAAAAAAAAAATGTAAAAGGCCGTCAGAGAAATTTAACTAGTATCATTAGTTTATCTCATTCAAAATCTTTTCTTACGCTTTTTGGTTGGGCGTGGGCCTACAAACGTTCCTCAGCCTACATACTTGTCAAAACCTTTTTTTGAATAGTTTCATTTTTAATGACAAAAAGTTTTGAAAATTAAATTGGAAAAAATATTTTCTTTCGCTTTTTGGTAGGCCGTGGGCCTACAGACGTTCCTCAGCCTACGTACTTGTCGAAACCTTGTTTTTAATAGTTTCGTTTTTAATGACAAAATTTTGAAAAAATCTTTTCTTTCGCTTTTTGTTAGGGCGTGGGCCTACAAATGTTCCTCAGCCTACGTACTTATCAGAACCGTGGTTTTAATAGTTTCATTTTTTACTGACAAAGTTTTGAAAAATAATTGCAACATAGAAATGTTGCATATGTTAAAGCAGAATGTATAGGCTATTTATGTGGAGTCATTATCGTTGTTAATATAAGTGTTCGTTTTTGTGTTTTTTTCTTTTCATTTATGCTCAGGTCTTTTTTTTTTTTACTAGCCTATACATTCTTCAATGGTTGTCAAAATTGCCAATCGTGTAGATGCCACCCACGACAAATACAGCTAATATCAGGCTTCTTACTGAAATCTACCCACATTTAAAGTCCTTAAATACAAGATCTTTAAACTTAAAGCTAAGTTGAAAGAAACGTGGATAGAAAGAAAACTAAGATAATACAAAAATGTAGATATAAAATGAATGACGGAAACCTCACCTCTCAGCATTCAAACATTGTTGTTGACATTCTTCTAAATTGACATCTTGCAATGATTCTACATCCAAGGACCAGTCAAGGAAGGCTTCAACTCTTTGAGAAAACATTGGAGTTCCTTCACATCTTTCTTCCGGGCTTAGACACGTGTTCTCAAGATATTCAAAGCCAGGATCGTCTGATAGTGAAGATGGATGCGTTCTTCTCGTGTCCTGGCTCAGGTAACATGTCCGTGTAGATGAATCGTATGTGGCCGATCGACAGGTAAAGCTGAGTTCATTTAAACACCTTCAAAATAAATAAATTTCGGTATATTAATTACTAGATTTATATTTAAAAATATCAAAAATAAATCTTTATGCACAGAGATGACCCAACACATTGGGAAGTGGAGCTTCAGTTCTAAGTCCAACAAGGACTTGATAGGAGTCACAATAGGTGGAATACATAAACAAAAAAAAAAAAACTAAATTTGAAAATCTGAAAAATTACTTCCATAAAGTCAACATTAATTACTTTTGATTCTCAGTATATTAATATTTTTTTCGAGATTTGCAGCACAAGCAATAACAGTGATATGCTGCTAGTCTTGACAATTATTATTTTAACACAAATGGAACTCCCCTTAAGCTCTGACAGCAGACAACAAAAAATTCAATTTTTTAAGTGACTACAATTAAGAAAATCACTTAATAGTCTCATAATGTGTGTTCAACATGATTAATAATACATATAGCACCCAACAGCAGTTTTGATAGCCTCTTTGTTTCACATTCTGAAGCCTCTAGTCTAGGGACCTGCTATTAAAATATGAAAAAATGAAAAAATTAATTTTGTTTAGAATACCACAAACTATTTCTAGGTCCCACTGATTGTTGTGTCCTAAGGGTGGTTGCAGGCTAAAATGAGACTTTCAGGATATTGATACTCAATCATCGTCAAAGTCAATATCGCTTGGCTTAAAGCTCTTGTCCAGTAGCTACACCCAGCATAGACGGAACCAGCCGACAGTACTGTTCTTTGTCCCTGCAGTAGTCTGTTATGATAGAGGTTTGGAGCCTTGGTGGGATTGATTCTTTGGATAGTGAGTTCACTGTGGATGACTTCCACTGATCTTGTGCATGATCTTCCTCTTTGGTGTTATTAGCCATTTAAGGTTAGGTTAGACTCAAATATGAGTTGGATAGGTGTTTCAGGAGACTGGAAAACTAAGTAATCATAACAACACAGCAAGCAAGACTTGAGCTGCTCAAAATTTTAATTTTAATTTAAAAATTTTAAGTACTACAGAATGTGCAATTCCCATTTCTTATCAGGCCATCTAGCCCCTTGATTTTGCAAATATGTTTACTCTGGGAAAAATCTACTTTGATCATCTGCAGAATGGCACAAGCCACTGACGATTTCAGCATAAAAATTGCTACTGTAGCAGAGAAGTTTCATGCTTTGATGGTAATTGATCTTGGTTTTGTGTAATATTGTTCTTAGAAGACTGTATTCATCTTTCTAACCCTTACTAATACCTCTACATCTAAATTTCCATTTGAGGAGACTCTTGAACCAAGGAAGGTGAACTGCTTGACTATCTGAACATTCTAACCACACAATTCTAAAGACATCATGGGGATGCATGGTGCATTGTCCAAAGGCATTATTTTGTTTTTTAGGCCAGTTCACTATTAAAACAAGACTTTCTACAGTGGACACCCACTGTGCATTCCCAGTGCAGTTGTGCATTCACCAAGACTTGTACGCCCAGTGCTACATCATCAGCAGAGTCAAAAACTAAAAGAACTTTTTCCAGAAGAATGAACTCCAAATGGCTACATTGGCATTGTATTATTGAGAACATGGTCTTTGATGAAGTTAAGGAGTTTGGGTATAGTAACAAAGCCTTACTGAACACTATTTTTAATATTCGAGTGAATATAAAATATGATTAAAGACATTTGTCCGATTTGAGAGCTGATGTATGAGCTTAGGACCTGCAGTTTCAAGAATTAAAATACATTTCAGAGAGAATAGAAAAATTGCTGACCCAAAGAAGATTAATAACAGCTGCTTTTTATGTCTTTTTAAGGTTATCTACAAGACAGCTCCTTAAATGCTGTACATATAGGTTTAGAAGCTGCCTTTGTATGGTTAAAAACTACTGAAAATAAATGAGATTCTTAAACATGTGAAAAGGGAGAATTATTTTAATACTGTGATGAAACACAGTTTTTTCATGGATAGGCTCAGGTAAGTAGTCTTCTTCTTTACGTAGTTCTTCTTGTAGATTTACTTTACCTAGACAATTCTCAACAGCAGCTTAGAGGTCTCCTGTTTATCAATAAATTCTATTATGGAACTCCAACGCTTT